>CM041726.1:2897500-3339939 GCA_023373845.1 Nibea coibor
GACAGAATGGAGCTAGAGTCACATGACTTCTAGAGTGGATGGGAACAGGAAAATCTGGCCCAATTTTTTTTATTTATTTGCAAACTTGCTCCGAGTGCACACATTTTTCTCTATAAAAATAGTTTTAACACCAAGCTGCTGGGAAATATGTGCTGGTTGCTCACATAAACGTGCCGAAGTTGCCAGACTTATAGTTTTAGCACAGAAGCTCAGAAGTGTCATGATCATGAGCGCAGAAGTGCCATGATCACCCATCAAAATTTATATTCAGCCCATCAGTCGAAGTTTGAGTTGCTAGTTAGTTATGTGGCAGTCCACCATTCAGAACAGAGCAACAAACAGCAGCCTTTTTAATGGTTGCTAACCAACTCAATTTTGACTGTCAGCCATTTTTGTTTTCTTTCCTCGTTGACGGAGATCACTCTTAACTGCATAGAAATCATTTTAACATTGTACATGACAACATCACATTGTAGGAACATTAATGCTTGTTGTTCAGATAAAACTGCTGAAACTGCTGGACTCTAACTACAGTAAGGGCACACAAATGATCCTCTGCCTTTAATAGAGACGAGCTTCATGTTAAAGGGAAAAAAATGTGACAGTTAACATTTATGTCAGCGAAAATAAACCACAGTTTGTTGGTTTTTTACTCAAACATTCAATGAAAGCAAAAGACCTGCATTTTAGAGTATGCATCATATGACAGTGGACGTCTTATGTTGTGGGAAATGAAACTGCACTTATCTGATCTTCCTTTATTTATTATTTTTTCTTTTCTTTTCTTTTTTTTTTTCCCCCAGCCATGCCAGCACCGAAGGCTGTACTTAGGCAGAGATCATTTACGTTACCTTATATCGACCATAGTTAAGCATGCTAACATGCTAATGTTTGCTAATCAGCCATAAGCAACTCAAAACTATAAAGTACAGCAAAGACTGATGGGGATGTCATTAGGTTTATAGGTTTGTCTGATCACAAAAAGTATTGGACTAATGTACACATGAAAATTCAGACAAATACCAAAGTCATATAGAACATCTGTATGCCTGTCAAATCCACAGAACAACAATCCATCTAATGTATCTAACATATCAACCACATGATGATGATGATGATAATGATGATTTTCTGCCTGGATCAAAGTGGGGGATCAGCACTGCCATCTTTAGTGGCACTTCCACAAGTATCTCTAAAAACATGTCTTACTTTCTAATTTTTCAGTAAAATTCTGAAAAGAGTTTGGGATTTAGATCTTGAGCTGTAAGTGTAATGGCTGTTTTGGGGAGTCTAACTGGAAGTGAGCCCTTCACAAATGAGTCCAAATACATGACAAGTAGCATAGAGGCCACTGCAGCCTCACAGTAGCAATAAAAGAACACTAAAAACTGTCTGCAAGATGACAGACGAGGGCTGGGCTGCCTGGAGAGAGCCTGGTGGGGCGGAAGGAGCTAGGTCGGAATGGGGCGCTTGAAAAAGTGCCCCATTCCGACGCGGCTCTCGTCCGCGAACATACCTAAACAGTAGCGGCCACTTGCAGCAGTGCAGGGATACAAAAAGAGAGAAAGTAGGACCAATTGATTACGAAGTGTGACTTTTTCGAGGACATCGGTTTTGTGGTGCAAATAAATCACTCTTTTGAACACATGCTGTTTTGAGAAGAAAAACTTTTTATTTAAGTGTCCCAGCAAACCTGCCGGACTACTTTCGTTGCTGACCAAACCTGGACAGAACTCGGCCCACAGGACACTGTCGGGGGTAAGTCGGTGTGGATGTGCGACACTACTGACGGGGATGCCATACAGATTCATGTCAAATATCCCGAACTATCCCTTTAAATCTGTATGTAATTGCAACAGTCTTTTTTATACTGATTCAAGTGGTAGTATTATTACTCAGGCCAAGTGTGATAGATAGATAGATAGATAGATAGATATTCAATACAATATACTAACTGGATCATCTTCTGGTGGCTCCAAAATTGCAAGCATGTTCCCAGACACTGCAAGGAAATCCGGTAGACAGTATAATATATTTATTTGATTGTGTTCCACGTGCAGTATGTACCTTGTATGAAGATCCCCTCCATCACTGGTTTCCCTTTATTTGGGCCGCCCCCTTTGCCAGTTCTACGGGCTTTTTTTTTTTTTTTAACTGCTACAATCATACAGACAGTCAGCAGACACCTAATCTATTAATCTATTCACCTCATTTGTTCACTGTTATCTACTTTAAAGTCACTTACCAGCCTGCAAAATGTTCTCATATATAATTTTAACTTGCTGCCAGGTCTTATGGACAGACAGGTTTGTTCTTTATGAAGGATAGAAAGATAAAATAGATAAAAACGTAACATGAGAAAAATAGATTAAATGACACATTTTTATAATTGTTTGCACCTAATCATACTCCACATTTCCTGAGTAACATGCACCTGCTTGCCACTTTTAAAGTAAAGTGTACAACAGTTAGTGGACTTGAAAAGTAACTCCTTTAATTATAGCCTAATTATAACGGGTCCAGTGGAGCACTGCTTCCTACTTCCGCATTAAGCCTGTCCGCTATTGTCTGCCAAGCTTTCTCACATTTTTTAATTATGGCATTGGTATTGCCTTTTATTCTCATAATATCTTTCACCTCTTCACACAGCTTCATCAGGAGCTGTTGTTCAGCGGCCGTGAAGTACGAATGTTTCAATCGGTGATTCTGTGAGCGATCGCTAGGTCTGTTTAAGTAAGCCGTGAACACGCATTTATCCCAGCTATCTTCCCCTGGCTTAAAATAGCCGCACCTTTTCATTCTGGCTCAGCATACGTGCAACCAATTAAGCCAGGATGCGCCGAGCAGGCTAGGTCAAGCTGGGCTTGCTTAATTACCTGGATTTCTTTATTCTAGTTTCGTGCAATACCCCATCTGACTCTTATTTAACACACAATAACAATACATGGTACCAAAAATTATTGAACACGATGAGGACATACTACAGTGATGGAGGGGATAAAACTGCCCGGTAATCTGCAGCTGGATGAGAATGTGGATGAAAACTGGCGGTGTTTCAAACGTTTTTTTTCTCTACCTCACGGGAATTGGGGCCTCCTCTAATTCAGGAGAACGTAATGTAACTTTGTTGCTGGCAGTGGCTGGCCTGCAGGCTATTGAGGTATTTAATACATTCACGTTGGATGGGAAAATAGATGATATTTTATGAATGAAGTCTATGTCTATGTTTTCACTCTCGTATGCAAAAACAGGGTGAGCCCTTTAATGCTTTTTTAACGGACTTGAAGACCAAAGCACAAACACGCAACTTTGGAGAACTTAACGACTCAATGATGTGTGATCAGGTCATGTTTGGTGTATATGACAAGCGGGTGAGAGAAAAAAAAAGCTGAGCGACAGTAACCTCACTTTGGATGGCGCCGTGATACTTTGTCACACAAGTGAACTTTCTGCCATGCACGCAAAAACTTTTGGACAGAGTAACACCACAGAAACTGGCATGAATACAATGGCAATGGGTTTCAGTATGCTGGGGCTGGAGAACATGTTGGTGAACATTGTAAACAAAAAGGACACGGGAGGGCATGCAGAGCAACGGAATATGATGCCTTACGACTGCAGACAGTGCAGTAACAGACATGCAGCCCAACAGTGTCCGGCATACGGTAAAACATAGAGGCAAAAGGAACATGCAGGGTGACAATTAAGCACAAAAACCGCCTTCATCATGTGATGTTCACTGTTGTACCTGATGGAGATGAGACATTATTGTTGGGATAAAGCATGTGTGGATTTGGGCTTGGGAGTCTACGTCATCAGTGAAATGGCAAAATGTGCAAAGTGCCCCTCTAAGCAATACAGATCTCAGATGTGACAGACTGAAAGCCGAACTAGACCACATGAATAAATTCTATGGCCTGTGTCAACTCAAAGAAAAATAACAAACTCTGTGTTTGCATGGACCCGAAAGACCTTAATGCTAACATTAAAAGAGAACACTATCAGATACCAAAAAGGGGGCAAATAATTAGTGAAATGACAGGAGCAAAATACTTTCACATGGTTTCTGGCAACTCAAGATTGATGAGGAGAGTGCCAAGCTATGCACCTTTATTACTCCATTTGGCAGGTACTCACACCAGCATTTGCCCTTTGGAATTAGTTCTGCCCCTGAAATCTTTCACCGTGCAATGGAGCAAATTATTGAGGGGCTGGACAGTGTGCAGGTGTATGTGGATGATCTGGTTGTGTGGGGCGCCACACAGAAAGAGCATGACATCAGACTGGAGACGACACTCGGGAGGATACAGGAGTATGGACTCAAATTAAACAGAGAAAAATGTCAGTTCGGTGTCAGTGAAATCAAGTTCCTTGGAGACAAGATCACCACAGCTGGAGTTCAATCAGATGAGGTAAAAGTAAAAGCTATAGGCTACATGACATGGAGAGGTCAAAGGACAGAAAAGAGGTACAGAGGGTCCTTGGAATGCTGAACTGGGGAAATTTGTGCCAAATTTAGCTGCGAAAACTGTTAATCTGAGAAAGCTATTACATCATGAGACACAGTTCCATTGGGCACATGAACATGACACAGAGTTGAAGGAACTGTTAAGTGCTCTAGCAAGTGAACCCCTACTCAAGTTTTTCTGTCCTGAAAACAAAACAAAAGTTTCTACAGACGCCTCAAAAGATGGTCTGGGGGCTGTCCTCCTCCAGGAGGATGAGGGAACATGGTATCCAGTAGTGTATGCATCACGCGCAATGACAGCTACAGAGTGTAGCTATACACTCAAATGGAAAAGGAATGCCTTGGTTTGGCTTTTGGCTGTCAAAAATTTCATACCTACATATATGGACTTCCTAAAGTTATCCTTGAAACAGACCACAAGCCACTGCTGGGGATTGCTAAGAAAAACAATCCCCAGCGTGACTCCGTGTCACCACAGATACAGAGACTTATGATGAAACTGCAGCGTTATGATTATAAACTCAAATATGTACCGGGCACACAAATGTTCATTGCAGATATGGTGTCCAGAGCTGCAACTAATGTCATACATGACACCGCGGCAGAAGAGGACGTGGTTCTTCACGTTGATATGGTCTATGCAGGAACACACAGGAACAGCTGTCAAAGATGTGATGTCAAAGCCACAGAAACAGCAAAGGACCCCTTTCTGAAGAAGGTGATGAGAAATCTAAGAGAGGGGTGGAAGAAGGGGTCGATGTAAACAATATTATCACATTCAGTCAGAGCTAAAGTAGCTGTGGTAGATGGACTTCTGCTTAAATGTGACAGAATTGTCGTGTCCACATCTATGCGTAGAGAAATGCTCTCCAGGATACACTAAGGGCACCTGGGTGCAGAAAAATCAAGAGAGCACAGCAGGCCCTTTACTGTCCAAATATGAACTCTGATATTGACTAGCTGGTCAGTGAGTGTGCTACATGTCAGGAGCATCCTTACAAGCAAACAAAGGAACCCCTCATTACCACAGAGCTCCCATCACAGCCTTGGGAGAACTGCCATATTTCACTATGAGGGCAAAAACTATTTGCTAGTGATAGATTACTGTTCAAATGATGCCGAAACATATCTATTACCTAACATCACATCAAGAGCTGTGATAGGTCAGCTGAAGGCAATCTTTTCCAAGCAGGGCATCCCATTAAATTTGGTTTCTGACAATGGTCCTGCCTATGCCAGTCACGAGTTTCGGGAGTTTGTTTCAGAGTTCAATCAATCATGTAACTCTTCATCAGCAGACCAATGGAAAGGCTGAGAAAGGAGTACAGATTGTGAAAAGACTATTTAAAGTGTATAGCAATAGTGACCCATATTTGCCTTGATGTCATACAGAGCAGCCCCGTTGGAACACATACCTGAACACAGAGATGAGGTATGGGCAGAGAAAGCCAGAAGACTACAACGGGAACAAAAGGCATGTCATGATCGCACAACCACTGCTCTAGTGCCACTACAGGAAATGGATGTGGTTTGCATGGAGGCACCTGGATCAAGGGATGGAAGAGCCGCCAGAATGGTGATGTCTTTGTAGAAACAGGAGGCATCTGTTGAAAACCACAGAGCCATGGCAACCACAGGTGGTCAGAGGGGATGACCTAAGGCTGGAGAACGGGCTAAATGAGCAGGGGAAAGGAGCAAGGGTGGCAAAGAGATGAAGGACCTGATAGTGATGTAACAGAAGTCCCGTGCCATGCAGACGTGATGGTAAAGGACACATCCAAGATGATGCAACAGTCTGTGCAGCTACGCAGGTCAGAGTGGACCAGAAAGCCTGTGGTTAAACTGGAGCTGTGACTACAGAGACCGTTAACAGTCATTGACTCTTGGGCGTGGGTCAGCTCACCTGGACTCAAAGAGAACACATGCATGCAACATTCACATTATTTACATTGTAGAGAACACAGCTTGTGCAAAACGTGTCAAACACTTCAACATACACACAGATGCAGACGTGGATTCTTGATTTCTCTGTAGTTCCTGCTCAGGAGGAAGTCAGAACATGTGTGACATTACACTGCCACCTACTGATCACCTAGAGTGTCTGAAGATTTTCAGCTCAGCTTTCATTAAAATTCAAGGGAATGATGTGGCCGCAGCATGACGGCATAGGAGATTAGAAGGGACTCCTCTTTCAATGCAGCCCGTGGCAGGAAAAAAAAAGACCAGGCTGACGACACATTTGTTTTCTGTAGAACTATTCCTGTGTTCGTGGACCACAAGATTCAAGTTTCACTTTCATTTCCTTTATTTTTGCCACTAGAAACCGTCCACCATGCCATCACACCATCCGACAAACAAATCATCAAGTAAAGGGCCATTACAGATGCTATTATTTTCACAACTGTGAAAACTGTCAAAATGTAAATCTAGTAATAATATCTAGTATATAGTAATAAGTATAAATATTTTTGTTAAAGACACCAAAGCAGTAAACGAAGACAAAACACGTGTGCGTTTAGCTTCGTTTTACGTGTTAAACCGAGCGCGCGGGCGTTTATATCTTCGCTTAAACTCCTAACTCCGCCCGCGTGGGCTGTCAAGATAATACGAAACGCGCTAACCCTAGACACCCAGGAAGTGACCGCAGCTGATCCGAGGCAAAACAGAAACAAACTGCGTTTGTCGAGAGAGAAGAAGAGCTCGAGGAAGACGAAGGACCCAGAGAGAAGACATATTCAGGGTTTATAGACAGTCAGACTTCACAGCCATGGTTTTAACCATGTCGACATCCACAACCGAGAGACGAACACTGAGCTCCTCGGTGCTTTGTTGTGCCTTCGTGCTGTGTGTTAGCTTTGTTAGCCTGGGACGATGCCAAACAACTGCACCCCCGCCAACACGTAAGTTTACTTTAGTTTGCAAAGCAGTGATCTTACGGGCGTTCATTTGGTTGGTAAGCATAGTGTTTTGACAGGTTATAAGATACGTGAATACCAGTTTAACCGTAACGAAACGATAGGTTGGAATAGTGTTTTTTAAAATACGTCACAGTTCAAATTGAGTGTGGACTTTGACATGAGGTGCGGTCTGTCCTATGTCCTATGTTATTTACATTTGTCTTTATCTGTTTTTACAGCCTGCGCCCAGTTCAAAAACTGTGATACATGTGTGCCACACGCCAGGGTAAGTTTTCCTTGTGTGGAAATATTAGTTAACCTTTGCTCAGAAGCTCCAGTCTGGCTGTCATAAATCATAATTTTATGCTCCCTTTGGCGGCCTACTGACCAGCAACGTGACTGTACATAGACCAGCAATTAAAGCCGTAAACACACAAGGGGCCATTACATGGACAATATATCATCTTATGCTGATAGAAGCCGCCACCAAACCCTCCATCAGATTGCACAGAGAGAGACATAGAGAGAGGCCCTCAAAGCTGTGTCACCTTTTAAAGTTGAGTTTGTGTAGCTGAAATACTGTTTTGTTTGCGTTTTTCTAATCTAGTTAACCGTAAGATTATTCCAGAGATGAGCAGAAATGTCTCACATTATGTGTAACCAAGTGTGGGCTCATGAATATCACAATGTCCTGTAGAGTTTGGTGTGGCTGGTTGTTCATTGCAAATGTAAAGAAGAGTCTGAGGGCACAATCTTCATAACACAGCACTCCTAAAATAAAGGTTTGATTTGAATAGTCCTGCACCTAAAGATTACCTTTGTTGTGGATTAAACCTCTGGTTATGTTCACGATTAATAGTTTGGTATGTGTAATATTAGAAAAGTCAAAAAATCTGTTTGATATCTTCAACATGCTTAATTTACTGTTCATACTGTTCATTTTGTCTGATAATTTCTTGCAGCTTTAGATCTGCATGTCAAATAGTCACATCTTTATCTCAGTAGAAGTGTAACACGCAGAGTCCTGATCTCTGTTTCCTCTCCCCAGTGCCTGTGGTGCCTCACCACCAACAACTGCACAGAGTACCCAGTGAGCTGGCTGCTGCCTCCAGCGTCAGTATGCCAGTTGTCCCAGGCCCGTTGGGGAGTGTGTTGGCGTGAGTTGATCAGTCTCATTATGATTTGACTGCCTCTTCTTTGTCTTAATTTGTCTGTTTGTTTGATTTCAAACATCCCACTGGTGATTTAACTCTTTATTTCAAAATCAAACAAGAGAAATGCTTTGCTGGACCAGGAGAAGGAAACTGTTAAACAAAGTAGTCCTGTCATAATCATGCTATTAAGTTGCTGGGAAGTGACATTGCTTGTGTCGGTGCGAGGGGGAAGGGCTGATATAAGGAAGTCTATGTATGGTTCAGCAGACTGAAAATGTAACACTTCATTGCCATTTTAAGATACAAAACAAAGAGCAGACACATCCAATACACAAAGAGGCTAAAATATCTATGCCAGAATACAACAACAAAAACCAAGAGTGATAAGAGTGTGTGTCCACATGTCTATGCACAGGTGCAAAATGATCTATCTCCATTTAGGTGGCAAATAACTGCAAGCTGTGTGCAGTGTTGGGAGGTTCTTCTGCTGACAAACACTCAAGTGCTTTTAGCTGAGAGGAGCGGTTTGAAAAGACACCAGTCAGCCAAAAATCCTGTTGCTCTCACTTCATGTTGCTTCAGTGTCATTGAGGGGATGCTGCAGGGAACTTCTGGCCCTACATCTCACTCCTGCAGCTCTCTGCCTGCTTCCTCATTTTTAGCAGAAAGTAAAGTGAAATGAGTGCTGGGCTTCAAGGGAGTTCCCCTACTTTCCTAATAGCCGTCCAGATGTGGAAAGCAAATCTGTTTAAATCTGTAGACATGAATTAGCTAAATATAGAAGTAAGATATACTGTACAAGTGCAACATTATACAGAAAAGAAGACGAATAGATCAAATAAAATCTTCATATAGGAAATAAGTCACTGCCAAAACACTAGAACAGTATGAGTATATTGCCACATCTAGAGCGTGCGCTAAGAATAAGCAAAGAATACATAGGGTAGTTATAAAGCATAGCTTAGCATAGCTCAATGATCAGACTGAGCATCAGGGTCACCGTAAATGGTTTGGTCCAATTATAAAACAAAGTATATAAAATGTATAAAATAATGTCCTGTGGTTTAAACTGCCTGGTTTATGGAGCGATGTAACCGCAATGTTAGTGTATATAAAAGTCATCTTTTCATGTTTGTAATATTACATAACACATTTTTAACTTGCACTGTGGGTCGTCAGGATGAAAGAATTGTCAGCTGATTGATGTAGCGGTAGATCATCTATGAGTCATATCAGGTGATACATATTTTTTTGTTAAGTCATAGCAGTATTAAAAATCATGTATAGAATACCTTAAAAATATTGCCATGTATAACAAAGTGCTTAAAAAGTCCTTGAAATTCAAATGAAGCACATAAAGTTTTCTTTATTGGATCATCGTCAAGAATAAATAAATCGCTCTTTTTTTTTTTCTTTTTTTGTATCCTGACTCATCACCATCTCCCTCTCTCTCTTCCACGTCACCTCAGTGAGCTGTTACTGATATTAAATATGTCAGGGAAGTGTAAATTTAAATCTGATAGAGAATTCCTGGAAGGTGATCTTTATAGTGATTAGCGTTTTACTGCTCTGCTTTATACTGTCCGCTCCTCACTCCATCTAACTGACCAATATGATTGGACTTCATCGTTCAAAAACTGACACCCATAGAAGTGTTTGGTCTCAATTTAAGCTGGAACATACTAGAGTAATTAATTAGTAATTATTTAGTAATTAATTCCATACCTGACATGTTATGATCAGTGACTTGGAAAGCATAAATCCTGATCTTTCAACCACATATTATTTTTTTCTAAATATCAACCCAAAACAATCAGCAGATGAATATTTTTCACAGGAAAAAATAATAGAAAGGATTACAGAAGCTGAGCACACTATCACACTGGAGGCGCAGCATTACAATAACCGGATTGTGTCTGAAATCACATCACGTCTTGAAAAACTCCTCTCCCACTCACTGTAATCTGCAGTTTATTTTGTTTCGAGTTTCACTTGTTTTTGCATTGATCATAACTTCAGGAGCATGTCCTCCAGGGAAGGCACCGTCAAACAGACACTGTTATTTTACTGGTTTGTCTAGACTCACATTTGATCCACAGTTATCGGTGGAGAAAGAACACAGGAGCCTCAGGGCGAGGTAACTTGTTCCCGTTTTCTACTAGAAGGACTTTAGAGGAGATCTTGCATTGGAGATAATGGTTTAGTCGCATTGTTAACCTCACTGTATCAGCAGAACGGTGAGTTCTTTTTAATGTCGCAAATGTTCTTCAAGTTGGGTATGGAAAGTTGTGGAAAAGTCACTAAGACCACAGTGGGAAATCTAATTGTAGGTTGACAATCGCACCACAAATTCCTCACCGGCTTCTCAGCCGGTACACGGAACAGAAAAACATGAAAGAAAAGAATGGGTCTGTTTGAAGCTGTTAAAATGTTCACTTCTCTTTGAAATACCAACAAAGTAAACCAACCAAAGTAAACACATCAGTTAATCCAAATATCTGCTCATGCATGCACCTCTCAGAACCAGATATCTCACTGTGGAAACCTGATCGCTGCTGCTTGTTCACTATTCTCACTGACTTGGCAGAGTGATGCTATTATTAATGTGTCACCAACCAAAGCTGATAAACACTGCTGCCACTGCTGCTGGAGAGCTCCCTGGTCTTGGCACAAGTACCCTAACCCTAACCCTCTCGCTTTATGTAGTTTCATCACCATGGTGCAGTGACTTGTAGTACTGCTGAGATGTCAGCAGGTGGAGCCAGTGTCACACAGATTTATCAGGTTAACAGGAAGTTTTAGGTTTTATTTATTATTTATTTTATGCATTTTATGGTCTCAGAATAAATCCTAAACATAAAATCTGTTTTATATTTTTTTTATGTTTTCTTGTGTGATTCAGTGAATTTTGAAGCCCTGATCATTGCCATGGCTGTCCTGGGTGGAACCATCCTAATCGCCATCACTGTGTGCTGCTGCTGCTGCTGTTGCTGCAAGAAGCGTCGGACAGGGTGAGGTTTGCATGACAAGGCATCAACGTTTTAGTGCAAATGTAATGTCTGTTTTTAAATGTCATTTGATTGTCATCAGAAAGTGGTAGGCTATGATATCTAGACCAAGAAATCCCGAGTTCATCAGGAGAGCTAATGCAGTCCAATGAACAGTAGTAGTATCAATACAATACACTACAGTTGCAGTGTGATGCTATTAGTGCTGAAAGTACAGAAGGTAAACAATACAATCAAAGTTCAGACCAGAAATATTACCAATGCTACGTGAGCCGTGAAGTAACCTAAACTATTAACTCTCAGCTTGTAAAACAAGATAAGAGCCATGTCTGTGAATCAGAGTTCCACCTCAGTGACATGGCTGCTCCGCTCAAATAAAAAGACTTCTTAATTACTCTGGTGAACAGCTGTTCACTGCAGTGAACCTCTTGAGTTCAGCATACATTGATCAGCTTCATTCACTATATGTGTGTGTGTGTGTGTTGTCATTGTGCTGCAGAGAAATGAAAATGTCATGTCAGTCAATCAACTGCAGACTAGCCTGTCACACACAGGAGTCGTGTTCATGTCTGTCAGCTTACAGGAAAAATGGGATGAAGAGCTCGTCTGAAATTCCAAAACACACACACACACACACACACACACACACCAAGTGTCCATTTACATTTACCTACAGGCAGTTTGATTTTCTCACCTCCTTTTATTATCAGAGGTGATACCCAGTATTTCTACAGCATCAGTTTTCAGTTTCTCAAGCTGTAGAGACACTTTGTGAATCACATATAAATAAAGCTCTGGTGTATTTGAATCACTGTAACTTGCGTTTTGTTATGCTTTGTGAAAAGAATATCCCTCAAGCAATTGTGGGAATTAGTAAATCTATATAATTTGTCACATCCGGATGAGTGTGTTTCTGTTGTTCTGGTTCTGATGCTCTGCTCATGCCTCCTTATGTCTGAAGGCCTGACAGAGATGAGGAGAGATTTACCCGCAAGAGAGAGGAGATCAGACAGCGAGCTGAGGAACGGTAAGAACTTCACTCCACGGTTCAGAAAAAATCAGAAAAAATACGCTGAAGGTGTCACAAACAAATTCTAACTATAATTTATTTAAATGATATGACAGTATGTTTGCCTACATATAATAACTCTTTAAGTGTGAACAGTATGTTCTAAGTTGGACTGCAGGATAGTGCGATTATTTTGACTAAAATGACGTTGACAATATGTTTTATGATGAGTTTTTTCATTTTCATTGAAAAAAGAACGTTCAAATCACGACAGTGGAACATTTGTGCCAAACAAGCTTTTTACATCTGAAGAACTGGATTTGCAGAACATCATCAAAAAACAGCTTCTCTTATTTGAATATTTCACTCGGTCATACCGCGATTCTGATAATATTTCACTTAATTGTCCAGCCCGAAGGACCACAACCACAAGATGTAAATGTTGTAGGGTTTAGAGGTTAAAAACTCTGATCGTGAACTGTAATGTCCCTCCTTTGACTCCAGCCAGGGACCTTTGTTTCATCTCTGTTTCCCTCCTTTTCTGTCAACTCTTGACTGTTTGTTTAAGTCTCAAAATGCCCCCTAAAAGCTCTCGCTTGGCTGCTGGCCTTTCTTTGTGGTCTTTTAGAAGTGGCTTTTCAGATATTCTGTTAACTATCTGACAGTCAGGAAAACAGAGCCAAATACATCAAACACAAAATCTCTTTGGTTGAGTTAGTAACAATGAATACTAACATTTTCTTGTTAAAGTTCTGTTACATTCAAACCCAAAGATCTTATCCTATTCTATCAACACACTAGAAGTTTTGGCCTCTCAGCAGGACCTACATGGGATTTCCGACAACGGAATAGTTCATAGTCCCCAACAAAAGGGCCCGTTGTATGTTTGGGATTCAAGCAACTGGTGTGTGTGTGCAGCCTCAATAAGTCCACGTCCCAGAGGAGGAGCTCAGTGTTCCCCTACTCGCATCCCAAAACACCAATTGGATTGTCAAGGCTGAGCAGCTGCTCTTTGGTAATGTGCCCATAAATAGAGTGGGCTACATCCTGTGGAGTACCATCCACTGTCAAAGAAACAGTGTTAGTCACTGAATCATACAGCAGTGTGCTGGAGCAGTCAGTAGACGTGGAAGCCTTCCTCTTCCTGCACTCTATGAATGTTTCAACCTCATCTCTCTGTTTAGCGCCTGTGCTCCCAGTGCAGTCGTCCTTCGAGGACGGCCGGGTGATGTGTTGGTAAGCGGGGCAGTCGTGCAGAAAGAGTCAGAAAAAGTCAGTAGCCGTGGTTTATCATCATCACTTGCAGTGCTGGGAACATCAGAGCTCTGGTGGTGTGTGTGTACGCGTGTGTGTGTTTGAGAGAGAGTTGAATTATCCAGTCCTCTCCTCTATGAGCTTTTCTCTCACGTGCCAAAGAATCTAGCCAGGGCTTCCTGCAGTGAGCATGATGAAATCTCTGAAGTCACAGTTAGTGCAGTGACCTACATAGATGCAGTTCACGTTGTGAACAGGACATTCAGAGTAGACCGGACCCATCGTGGGAAAGACCTGTGCCTCTAGACACTGCTGTCTGGTCTCCAGAGAGCACTGAGCCCTCATCATAATCTGAGCCGGGCTGGAGAGCAGTGCGAGGAAGTCACGAGGGGTAGACTCATACAGCTTTTTGAATGCTGACTGATGTTATAAAACACTGAAGTAGGTATTCTTATTTGGTGCTTTAATTAAGGTATGAAAGTCTTAGAAACTGTATTTACACCACAAAAACACCTATTGAAACCTAAATACTGCAAATCTTTTCATTAGCTAACTTTGCCTTCTTAAGCTGCAGTTCCATTTCTCAGGGCTTTTAAGGGAATGGGTATTGTTTGGACAGGTTTGTGTGTTTCTTTTATACGGATTGAAGAGTCCACTGAGGAATCAGCGGCACATTTGGAAAAACACGGTTTAAAGAAAAGGTAGAAGTAATCAGAAATGAGTGTAACCCCTGTGACAGTTTAACCCTGTGACAGTCCACATAGACTACTCCACCTGTGAAACAAATGTGAAAGACTTTGTTATTAAGCAACATTAAAGGACAAGACAGTGATGAGACAGAAGAAAACTATATTAAGGAAACTTCATTTGGCTCACTTGTGGCAGTACTATGCTGTAATGTACGGCCAGACTCTGAAAGATAAAACTCTGGGATCAACCAGTCAGCCTGACTCAAAAATCCAAAATCACAGCGCATATTTTTTATAGTTCTATTCATTCAAATATAGCTGACCACTGAAATACATGTTTAATGGTGACAGCACTTCACAAACAGCCGCTGACTTACAGCATGTAACTCTGTCAGATCTCTCATAATAACCTACCTGTTTAATCCACCTCAGTTGACCTTGAGCTTTCCAGTGACAAGATGAATGTGGCAGGTAAACTAGAAGGTGCACGATATACCCCATTTTATTATCCAATACAACAACCTGCCATAAATTCTACTCAAAAAAGCTCTTAATCTTTCAGTTTTTGTTGACACTGTCAGAAGTATTCTTTGAACTATTGACTGTGTCTTTGGTGTATGATTAGCTCTTGAAAACTGTTGAGCAGTTGGCACCTTGGCACATGTGTGACTGTGAGATATGTAGTGTAAAAGAGCTTTGAGTAAGTTGAATGACTAAAAAAACGGTGTGTGTGTGTGTGTGTGTGTGTGTGTGTGTGTGTGTGTATATATATATATATATATATATATATATATATATATATATATATATATCAAAGTGTGATTTATTTTGAACTGATGATACAAACGATTAAAAACGATTTGTTTTTATTGTGTTAGCAGTGATGTCAGATAGTTTTGGTCTTATCAGAGCTATGGAATATGAAATCACTACATCTTAGACGCTCTTACTCTCAGGTCTGTGTAAACCACAGGCCTTAAACGTCTTTAAAAAAACAAAAAATGTGACATTATCGCTTCTCTTGTTGATATCAGCCATTAGAAGCAGGTCATTATCTGTTATCATTTGAAAAAAATAACCTAGAACCTCAATCCGTGAACTTGACAGTTCAGACAGTCCCATTAGGGAACACAGCTATGTACAGGCATGATCACAGGCCATACAAAGTCAGAATGTTGAAGACGTCCTCTCCCAAACCTCAGAGATTTTGAGAAGCTCCTCTTTAGCAAGTATTGAATTTTTTACGTAGTCTTTTCTACATTCTCTGCTTGGAAATGTGTGACCTGCTTGCAACCCATGACGTGGACGTCTTGACTGAGTATATGAGCGAGACAACAGTGTCTGAATATATGCATAAAACTGGAGCTTGGTCTTCTGGAACTGAAGTTGCTTTCAGATCTAGTTAGCATTTCCAGAGATGGAGCTGCAAACGACTGCATCCTTTGCTTACCTTCTTTCCACTTCCCTTTCTTCTATTTCCTTACTCCACTTGTTGAATGCAGCCATATTTATGATGAGGGAGTGTGAACATGTCAGTCACTTAGTTTCATACATGCTGGCAGCAGGTCGGAGAAGAAGGAGGGGGGGACAGATGGCAGGCAGAGCTCAGCCACCCTGATTGCTCACAGATCACTACCTGGCAATAAAACACTGACGGATTTACACCAGCTCTTTGTGCAGAGATGAAGTGAAGTGACGCCTCTGGAGGTCCCGAGCACAAAACCTCCTCCCAGGCTTTTGTTACTCGTCAGTGAGGCTGAGTGAGAGGCCGACGTCAGGCCTGTTGCACTGTTTGTGTTTCCCTGCCAGCTAAACTGAAGCACTGAAGTCTGCAGTGAGTGAAAATATGACCCACAACAAACCAGTGCTTCAAAGGAGAGACGAGATGCCTCTTCATGCTCGACTGGCTGTTCTAGATGCAGAAATATATAAAAGATTTAGTATTTTTAATCCCTTCTATTGTTGTGCTTCATGTAGACTTTTATTTGCAAATGATACACTTAATAAATGAGTGATACAGTACATCAATATCATATTGATTCTGTAATATGAGGCTATGTGTCACATGGGAGTTTATCTTTTCTTTGTTACTGTACATGATACAGTGGTCTGAAGGTTGTTCTGTCTCACTAAAATCAATGCTTAATGTGACTGTTTGATCATCATATCAACAGTTTGATCATTTCTCTACATTTTCTTGTGTAAATCTTGTAAAGCAAAACATTTTGTAGAAATGTTTGTGATTTAGCACCTACGGCTTCAATATCACTGTCATAAATATGGACAGGTTGCTGTCTGTCTTGTCTGGTGGCTTCTTGTTTGATCGCTCTCTCCTTTTCTCTTCTTAACGTATTCCTTCAGCATCCTCTCTTCAGTGTTTTCACCTCCTCCATGCTCTGACACTGTTAAGCCCCACTATATTGCCCACTCACCAGGAGTTGGTTTTGGTACCGTCGCTGCCCGTCCCATGACTAAAAACTTCTTCAGTGATCCAAACACCTTTGGTACAAACAATAACAGTGCTCTGAGCTCACAGTCAGGGCAGCCCTGCTAACAAACAGAGCCAACTTAAACTAACAGCAGCTACGCTTTACTGTCCAACAAGAAACTCTCTAAATCACAGAGAGTTGGGGCGGACCAGAAAACATTTTCTCCATAAAATATGATCCAGTTTAATCAAAACCAGCGAAATAGTTGGTGGTGTGTGACTTAGTGCTGTGAAGCATTACATACTTCTCCCAACCCGGAGCTCAAAGTTACATAGTTACAGAGTGTGAGAACAGACGTGCGAATGACAGAGACAACATTTACCTGATTACACAGCAGTGTAGCATCAACAGGATTTTAAATCTGTTATAAAAGTTAAAAATGTTGCTTTAATAGCAAAATCAGTTATTTAAAAAAAATCAACAACAACTGCCAACTGACTGTAATCTTACATTTACCTTTCATTTCTCCAAGTTTCATAAGAGTGTGATCTATCATCGACAGCGGCACACTTTACTCACCTGTTAGCTGTAAACCTTTTTTTTTTGTCTCAGTTTGAAATCGGAGGTTATTTATGTATATATGTTTGTCTGTGTGCTTCAGTTTATTATAACTGGTGTGAAAGCAGACCAACCACAGAGTGTTTATTAGCTGATTGCCTTTACCTGCTGATTGTGAACCATCAGGAACAACACAGAGATATTCACTGTTTTAGAGAACTAAAGAAAGCAGGAAATATTCACATTTGAGAAGCTGAAACTGAGAATTTGTCCATTTATTTTCCTCGACTCTTATTAAAATAGTTACAAATTAATTTAGTAGTTTAACACTAATCAGTGAATCAAATAACTACAGACGTGTAATCTTAGCTGTGATATTTCTTCTGTTATTTTCTCGTATAGGAAGGGGGAGAGAAAGGCGAGGCACGATGAGATCCGCAGGAAGTACGGTACGTATGAGTCTTCATTGTATTACCATTTATCTAACCAGCCTGTGTTCCCATCTGTCCCTGTGATGTGTCCACCTGCTGTACTCGAGTTGATCAGTATGTCTAACGCAGTGGTGGATGTAGACCACCACCACCCCTCCTCATGTCCACTTCGTCTCAGGTGAACGTCGAATCTGTTTCACATTTTTCAGGACGTTGTCATTAAGTGTCATTTCCATACACTGTTCCAGCGATGCATTATTCAACAGTGTCTCTTCTTCAAGGTAATTCAGGTCACGTATAGGTTACACTAAGTCCTGTCTGCTTAAATCAATTTAAGCATAATTTATCATACGCTGGTGTCAGATGGAAGCCCCCCCCATGGCTGTGAGCAGGATTTTACAGGTCACTGAAGCAGCAGACAGAGGTTTGTCTTTGAACAAAGAACCGTCTTGGTATCGGAGCCAGTGCCGTGCACTGTTTGCGCCTGTGTGGAGCAGCAGTGACGTGCTGCAAAAAAAGATTCATCCTTAAACCTTGTGCATGAGAAACAGTGCAAGATTCACCAAACAGTTTAAAGGCGCTTGTTAAAGGATCATTCATTCTAGTTCATTCTAAAGGATTTGGAACGTGGCCACATTGCTCCAACAAACTCTTGACAAGACCAGAAACACGAGCAGTTTCGATGATTGTACAGGTTGTGAACAAGCCAGCTGTTTGTCTAAACAACCACCTTGTTTGGAGACAAAAAGTGAACCTGAGCTTTCTCTAATAATCCCTCCCAGGAAAACTGTGCGCACACGCTGCTGGCCTTCCATTTTTCTCTTTCCAAACATGTCGGCTTATCTTTGCGCTTTGTTTAAAACATCCTCTCCCAACCTCGAGGTCAGACCTTATGTGTGGCCAAAAGAAAAACAAATCTATGAAGTTATTTAGGTATTGAATTGCGCGTGCGGTGAAGGAAGCTAAGCTTAAGCTAAAAGTTTGATGAAGGCGTTTATGGTGCAGTGAAACAGCTGACCGAGCCGTCATAAGATCGAAGGAGAGGGGATTACGTAAAGGTGACACTGTGAGCTGTAAGACCTGGGGGTCTCTGCAGAAGCTTCCTCCTGTTGAGGTGATGGAGCGCTCTCATTTGTATGAAAGTTGCGGTCGGGGCTGTACGTGACGGGCGAGATGAGATGTGCGACTAAACCGACTGACCTCACAACGACACACAACCACCTCAGGGAATAAACATCAGCGTCAGCATATCGAGCTTCAGGACTCATAGAGGTGATCACAGACTGGAGTAAAATCTGTTTAATCTAATCTGGCTTCAGTAGCTGGGGTCACAAACCGTTTCAGATGTATAAACCCGATGACTGATGATCTGTGGAACTCTTCAAACAGCATCGAAAACATCACCGTGTTCTCACATCTCATTGTAAATCAGAATCATTCATACACTACAAGCAAGGAGGAAGCATTCAGTATTTGCACCCTAACATTATATGGCCGTGTTCCATCACATTTCATGATTTGAATCAATACACTGACAGACTGATTAATCACTTGAAGCTCAGTGTGGGTGTCTGAGTGACGTTTAAAAACATGTCTGCTGTCAGAGGTTTGATGAAGAGGGGATCATTTTCTGCTGTTGATGTGGGAGAAATTCACTTGTGTGTGAGGAATTGCTTCCTATTGATTAACTCTTCATGGTGTGTGTGTATTTGTTTGAGCCCCCTGGCAGCATCAGTGAAGTAAGGTGTCAGGTTATATGGGTTTCATGTACAGACAACATGACAGAGTGATGGATGGTGGTCTGATCCTCGGGCCTCGTGCTCTCATTAGTTTACTTCCACAGGGATCGCAGACTATGCTGCACTCCTTTCAGACTCTCTTCTGCAAAACACAATCCAGAGAGCCGCGTTACGTCCTCCGTGGGAGGCCTCCAAACTCTAAAGTCGTGTTATTTCCTCAAAGCATCGGCTCTCAGCTGAGGATGAGGATCATTGAAGGTGGCCGAGGAATGCTTCAGGGAGGACCAAGAGGACATTCGGCAAAATGAGAACTAGTTTTATGTGACTAGCAGATGAAACCATCGCAGCGAGGGAATATGAATTATAATTACAGGTTTCACTCGAGGCACTTTAATTCCCAGCACAGAGTCATAGTCCTTCAGACAGCTCAGGAGTGAATCGACTCCCTCAGACAAAAGCAGCATTAAACCTGCTGAGATTTCATTTTTTTCAGTTCTGCACAGACAATAGACAAAAAGGAAGCAGCAAAAGGTTCAGTGTGACCACGTCTGTCCCCCAGGTCAGTCTCAGGTCTTTGCGTTAAAGGGAAACTTCCACAGTTTTGCACAAGTTCATTCACGGTTGCTGGAGTTCTACTGTATTCAAGAAAAACTTCTTTTGTATGAAGACTCAGTCCAGAGATGGATATCAGTCCTCCGTATCTCACTCTCGTGTTCCCTAAAATGTTGAACAGCCAGCACAGTTTGACATCAGTTGGTCTACAGCTCGCGGTCTTACAGTTCGGAGGATGTCTGCATCTAATGAACAGTTTATGGTTTATAAATCCTCACGTTCCCTCAGCTGCCTTTGCTGGTTGTTCAGCTCCAGCTGTTGTTTAGTCAGCAGCAAAAACCTCTTTAATCATTGTGACATCGCAGACCCTCAGCAAGGATACACACACACACACACAACCTGACATGTTGAACTTTAGAATTTGTCATTTATGTACCGTATGTCAAAGAAAAGAACTCTGAGGTCATGAATCACTCCATTGTTTTTCTTCACCCCTCGGTGAAGCAAACAAAGCAGTAGACAATCGTGTTTTATTATGCGAGCAGCGTTAATAATAAATCTGCGTCTGCGGGAGGAGCTTCATCTGACCAAACGCCCCTGGTGATGTCATCAGGGTTATCTCTGCTGGGCTTGAGGTCAGAGTTTTACCCCACAGTCTGCATTAGACATGAGGTGTTGAAGGTTGTGGGTGAGTTTTAATGGAACACACAATGAGTTGCATTCTAGGATTTAGTGTTTATGCAGCTTGAGCCAACTGAAAGTCAGGATTTGATGTCCTCCGCTGCTTTTCATTTTCATGTAACCTGTTTTGTTTTACGTTAATGTCTTTGAAGAGCAGAACTACATGACTCAAGTACCCTTTAATGTGTGTTTGGTCTGTGGGGACTGTGAAAAGACATTCTGGGCAGCACTGAAAGAAGAAGAAAAAGTAGTAGACGGGGTAGATTGAGTTGGATTCAGCCATGCTCTGAACATCCAATTTCAACAATGTAAGAAACTCTAGGGTGTATTTTCCATTTCATTGTGTGTCCTTGGACTAATGTGGTCTACATTTGAGCATGCCTACCTCAGAGGTCCATGGAAAATGTAGGAAGTCTAAGCAGAGGAACACCGTGCATCGTGTTCCCTGACCCGCTCTGAGATTCTGTGTTTTCATTTGGTCTCCACTTTCTCTGCCTTCCTCTGTGCAGGTCTGATCGGTGACGCGGACCACCCATACAGCAAGTTTGAGAACGAGTAAAGCAGCTGCACTGGAGGACTTCCACGGGCAGCGTGGAAGCTGCTCTTCACTTTTAGCTTGGAGTCATGCCCACTTCTCAGACAAACCTCGACGCTGCACAAAATTCAGACAAAAAAATCACCAAATCCAAATTTCTGCTCTGCCTTCTGATCCCCGACAGCGATGCAGTGTTGTGTGTTCCTGCAGTTCTTTTGTCTTCTGAGATTTCATCATTTGAGTTGTTTTAAAATGTTGTAGTTTCGTACCAGTCTTTGCACTTTGTACATATAGATTTATGAAATACACAATGATTGTACTGGAGATGTGTTTCAATACATGAATAAAAAAAATCTTCTCTTTTAACAGTGAGCTTTGGTTCATTTAGTTTTCTGGTGTCTTCAGACAGCACAGTAATCCCTGAATGCGCACTGTAATGCTGTCCTCCAGCAGTGGCATCATGAGTCAGCACAAGACACTGAGAACAGCTCATCAGTTTCTCCCCTCAGCCCCCGTGTGAACCGAGCTTCTATGGAACTTTAAAAAAATATGAGTGACATCTGTGGCAAGACAAGTTTGCAACAGTTATTTTTACAATTGCGCACAATAACTGCTAAATCAACATGGACATGAAGCCGATTACAGCCAATAAAAAGCTCCCATTTCTATAAAGCTATTGACTGTCAGCTCTTCCAGACATTTAGTGCTGTGTTAACTCATGAAGATGAAAAATGGTTAGATAAAGATTGTTTTGATTGTTGTGTTTGATTTGGTACTCTCATATTGATTGATGTGAGAGTAGTTTGCAGCCCTCTAAGTTAATGCTTATGTTGCTTTATATTTACAGTGTGTTGTCATTCATATGATGTACAGTGGAGGAGTGTATTTATAGTTGTGTAGTCCTCTGCCACTCATGCAACATATATTGATCCACCTGTGCAGCACCCACTCACACGGTCAGCTCTGCAACACGTCTGTGCGTGCAGTGTATGAATTCTGTCCCACAGCTACTCTGAAAAGAGATCCATCAACCGAGCGGCTCACACTAAATACAGTGTGACAAGAGCCGCATGCTGTACCTTCCCTGCTGCCTTCACTGTGATGATGTGCATCAC
This sequence comes from Nibea coibor, assembly GCA_023373845.1. Lineage (NCBI taxonomy): Eukaryota > Metazoa > Chordata > Actinopteri > Sciaenidae > Nibea > Nibea coibor. The sequence goes on from CM041726.1 coordinate 2,920,020, forward strand.
TCCACATGTGGTCATGTCTTTTACTTCTAAATCTTTGCACTGAGGCAGGTTTTACAGCTGGAGATTGAGAGAAAACAGAAATAGTGTAATTATTAAATGTGTTATTACTTCATAAACAGTTCTCATCAGCACAGTGGTAAGTATATCTGAGATGTTGGAGAGATCCTGACCTCCAAAACATACAACACGAGGATTCAAGAGGAGGTCTAATGGCAGCACCATCCTCATGCAGAGCAGACAGTAGACATTATGGACCCTAATTAGGCCTCTACCACACCAAGTCCACCACCACCACTGCCCACTGACCCTCAGCTTGAAATACAAACACACATAAGATCTTGGTCGGTAGCCTCCAGCAAGTTGTAATAAAACAGCCTGATAGCTGTAGTGCAGTGATGTTAAATATTCTATATATCTTTATTTTCTAGTCTGCTGAGCTCCTCACCTTTGTCTCCTTTCTTTTCTTTCTTTTTGAGACGCTTGTTCTTTAACTTTGAAGTATAAACTATTGGACACCACGGTCCGCCTCAGGCCTTAGGCCAGGATCATGTACTCTTTGACTCAACACATACAAAATACACTTATATGGACAAAAGTATTTATTCAGGGTTTGCTCTAGGCCTCTTATCTCCAGTGAAGGTCTATGTTAACGCTTCAGCATAGCAAGGCATTTTGGACAGTGCTAAGCTTCCAACTTTGTGGCAGCAGTTTGGTGAAGGCCCTTTTCTGTTCCAACATAACGTGATGGTTTGATGAGTTTGGTGTGGAAGAACTTGACTGCCCTGCACAGAGCCCTGACCTCAACCCCATCGAGCACCTTTGGGATAAACTGGAGATTGCGACCCAACATCATCAACATCATCTGGTCCAGCATCAGTGCCTGACCTCATAAATGCTCTACAGAATGAACGGGCACAAACTCCCACAGAAACATCTTGTGGAAAGCCTTCTGAGAAGAGTGGAAGCTGTTATAGCTAACTCCAAAATAAAGTAAAACAGTATCCCTGTCCAAATACTTCTGTCCATATAGTGTGTGTGTGTGGTCATAGAATTCTTTTGAACATGCAGGACTCTCAGTCTGGGTGTCTAACGAATGAGGATGCTCTGCTCATTGATTTCTCTGAACGGCCTCTAGGGGGAAGTTACAGCACCACTAGAGGAGCTTTCTCTGCTTACAGTACCTGACAGGCTTCTGGGTTGGGAAGTCTTTTAGTTACCTCGCTGCCATCTGGTGCCACCAGTGTGCAAAGTTATCGTAAATGTCATAGCAACTCTAATGCACATCACTATAAGACCCAGAGGTCTGTCTGTTTCTGAAATATTATGTTTCTCTGCATACATAGGAGGTGTGCTGCTCACTGTATGCACAGTATGTGCATGCATCATTAGTAAATGCTCTGTAATGAAGCACCTATTCAAACTAATGAGCCTGTACATTTATCTCAATTATCGCCGTGCTCCTGTCAGAGTGATTAGGCAGCAGTATGAAAACATTTAAGCTCTCTGCAGCTCAGCGACGATCAGCACTGGAGACACGCTATGGTATATACATACATAAATATATACATCCATCCATATGCTGCTCCACCCATTGTTCTTTTCATGCCTCTGAATTACTCATGCAGCTGCCGTGGTGACTGCAGTACAGACATGATCAAACTGGAGATGTCAGGCAGCGCGTAAAGACTCATGACAGAGCTCATGAGCTCACTGTTGCAGGATTTGGATTATTGATGCAGGGATGATCGCTCTGATAGCTTTAATCCCACAAACTATAATACTAGTGTAAAATGGCAAAATATGATGTGGTAGGAATGTTCTGCTGGATATTTGTGTTTGCAAAAAAGGAGGCCAGAGAGGAGAAAAGTCCAAAATGAAATGATTATTCAAGTTTTCAAGTGGTCAAAATCAAACATGAATGTTTTGTGTGTTTGTGAGTATTTCATCTCCATCATATTAAATAAATCAGACATGGGTCACATCAAGTTAATCTGCTGGTTTGGTGAGGTCTCAGGTCGTGCTGATGAAGCTGATGTTGGAAGAAACACCTCGACCTGCGCACAATGTCAGGGTCTCGCAGAGGGCAGCAGTCTGGAGTCAGGAGTGCTGACAACAATCTGGTTCCAAATAAAAAAAAGAAAAAAGAAAAAAAAAGAGAAAGAAATATTCCTCCTCCTGCAACACATCACAGGGCGGGGGCTGCCTCTTTGACTGACTGCCAGCTGGACAAATCATAACGCTGCGCTCCCGTGGAGCCATCCAATCGTCGCGCCCAGGGCGGGGACTGAGGGGTCGAAACCAGAGAGAGAATCCCAAAAAATGACATCTAGATTGCGGTGGAGCAGAGAGCAACTGGGACGCCGAGAGAAGAAAGAAATAAGTGAGAATCTAGAGCTGATTTTTTTTCTCCTTTAGGATTTTCATCCAATCAAGGCGCACAAAAAAGGCGCAGCGCGCGTGCCAGTTTTCAGCGCTTTCACACTTTTATCGCGTCTTTTGGAAATGTAGTTGCATTCTTGAGAGAGAGAAAAAAAATCTCAAGAAGGCATCTGTTGTTTGCAAGTAAGTAGTTGATGAGGAGAAGTGAGAGCCGTCCAGGCTCCCGTTTCCTGTTTGCCAGCGCGCTGCAGCTGGGCTGAAGAAGCCCCGCAGGGCTGACTGAACACCGGTCCTCCTTCCCCCGCTTCAAACCACCGCACGGTCCGTTGCCAAACTCCACACCAAAAAAACAATCAAACAGACCCCCCCCAAAAAGCATGTGCGACCTGATGCCAGCCTCCCAGCCCGCGGAGAAAATCGGCAAAATGAAAAAGTTGAGGAGAACTTTGTCGGAGAGTTTCCGGAGTATCGGTGAGTAACGGAACGAGTCTTTCCATTTTTCCACCTCTTTGTGCACATTCACAGCTGAGGCATGTTCCCAGCAGCAGCAGCAGCAGCAGCAGCGGTACAGCCTGCTGCATCAGACCGGGCTGATGTGTGCTCACAGCCGCGGAGAAGCCACAGTAACCCGGCCTGTTCACACTCACTGCTTTGTTCTATTCTTAAAACTTAAAACTGTTCTGAGGTCAGCGTTTGGACAAACAGCGGTGTGTTTTATTTTCCTGGAAAGCAACTGCTGAGTTTGAGGTTGATTGCGCAATTCTGAGTTTCCCCATAAATGTCATCTTCATCATCATCATCATCATCATCGTCATCATAGCTTGACAGAGTTCACTTCCAGTCTAACAGATGATGATGCCACTTTGATGAGATATCCGGGGGAAAAAACAACAAAAAACTGTAGTACCGGAGGAAAAACTGAAGAAAGTAGGCATGTGTCATATCAGCCATGTTGGATGAAACTATTCACATTTCTATAATCAATTAATCTGCCAATGTTTTGATTAATTGATGGATTTTTTTGGTGTCTAAAATGTCCAGTACAGTTTCCTAAAACAGTAAAAGCATGACGTCTGATTTCTTACTTGAAAAATGACTTCTATCATTAATCAGTTATTAGGATAGTTGTTGATTAATATTCGCATAATTTACACTCCACTTTGATTCTTACATACCTTAAACATGCTATAAACATGCGTCCTCGTTAAGGCCCATTAAATGTGTGTGTGTGTGTCTGTGTTTTTTTTTGTCACTTGTGGACAAACTGTGTGTTTGTGAATGACCTCAAACGTGTCTGTGACATCTGCTGCACTGACACTGATATCGATACGATCCTGTCATATCTGTGGTATCAGCCCATTGTGCTCCAGTCTCACGCCCAGCTGTGCTTGGTGTTGCAGCACACACATTGTATGGACACTTTGTACAGAGCTGAACGTATCTAACGTCAGTGTATGCATGGACCGTGCAAGCTGAACTGTTCTTCAGGTGTAGCCTCTGTCATTACTACATTGATGTTAGTTGACAGAAATAAGTCATCCTGAAGCCTGGATAGCAGCAGCGTTTGAGGCATATTTGAGACTTTTAAAAACACGTTGCTCAATATTCAGTTTCTAACAAAGTCTTGAATATGTACGTGCACGGACATCTTGTTGCTTACAGTCGAACACATTCACCATATGATGAAGATTAGGTCAAATTAAGGCGGTGACTTGCAATTATTTTTAGATTGTCTTTCAAAAATGTAAAAGTTCCAATCCCGAGGAGTCATTTTCCTGATTTGTATGACAGAATTTCACTGACAGTGTACTGCTGCAACTAGCTGCTGTTTATTACTGTTGATTCATCTCAATATTTTCCTGTTGGGTGATAAAATATCAGAAAATAAATCGATTTAGACAGATTGTTCAGTTTACAGTCATTCACAGTGTTCATGTTTGACGAGCAGGAATTGTAAAAAAAAATTGATTAGTGCTAAGCGATAAATTGATGGTCAGAATAGTTGGTGTCTAACTGTCTGCCAATGAACTAATTGATAAATCAATGAGTCTTTACTGCACTGTATACAGTTGGGCAGTGGCTGCATCTTAGTTCCACAGGATTATGGGAAATATGGGCTGTTCATATGCATCATCATCATCATCATCATCCTCTCTTTTTATACATTAATGAATGCTTTGCTGCTAAAGTAAGCTGCATGTGCCTCTGAAATAAAGTCATCACTTCTCTGGTTGTCATGGTGCACCCATCACATCTAATTTTTTCTCTCTCTAGAACTCACATACACACTCCTTGGCACCGTCTCAGGGTTCAGTGGCCTTTCTGAAGCAGCGTGTGCACAGAATGAATAGCTGGATGCAGAAAAGATGAGAAATGAACAGAAGTGAGTTTGGGTCGATGTTGCGGGAGAAGAAAGATTGGCATTGACTTTTCCACTCGTCTCCTATTGGCCGATCTTTCCTCCCATCTAAATCAACACATCTGAGCATCGATCAGGCCCTCGCTCTGCTCTACGGATGCTTTAACAAAGCACATTCAAGAGCCCGCTTTATTGTTTATGTCCTTGTAACAGTGTTGATCCAACCGGCCCCAGTGGGCAGGGCTGCATCACATGTCAAACGGTGACTGTGAGCATCACGATGCATCACTGAGGTTTGTTTTTTTTTAATCGCTTCAAAGCTGCTTAATGAGCCGACGCGGGGTTTCTTAACCTTTTCTGACCTGTGAGCCCAGGTGTGGTCCTCATGAGCCAGGTCATTAGACAGCTGCCAGCTTGTCATGTGAACGTGAGGGAGGCCGAATAAGATCATCAACATCTCAAGCAGCCTTTAATGCATCTTTATAATGTTAATGCCCACTCTGGAATTTTACAAATCTCATTTCTCAAAGCACTCATGTTAATTCATGATTTTCGATGGACACATGTTCTGGACTGTTACAATATACATTTAAAAAGGAAAAGGTATGATAAATGTGTTGATTTTGTCTTATGTAGCCACATGTATGACAGTTTCCACAGCAGATTCTGTGTTTCAACCTCAGGAGTATATTAAATAGCAGCCCATCAGTCAGGAATATGTGGGCCCTGACCCCAAGGTGATGAAACTGTGAATTTTAAGACGACCTTCTGCTTTTTACTTCAACTTTAAACCATGCATAAAAAATATTATCAATGATAAAAATCAAACATGATTTCTTGATGATCTTCCCCTCAAAACATGTAGTTATTGGTTTTCCTGCACCTGCCTGATCCATCTGGGTAGTAAAGTCTATTAACTGAGCATTATTGCCGTTGAGGTGCCCTTAAGCAAGGCAATTAACCTGCAGCTGCTCCTGATGAGCTGCACAGAGGCTCCAGTTTCACAACGTGAACGTGTGATTAAGAGTACGTCCTCACGGAGAGCTCTGGTGCTGGCTCACAGGGTAGTTGAGGAGACTGGCTCCTGACTTCCAGGCGTTTGGTCACACCCTTGCAGTCTGACCCAACAGCGGTGGAATGACTTTGACTCTACTGACGTCAGGACAGCAGATTTTCAGACTTCAGACTTTCAGATTTTATTTAGGTCTCATTTCTAAAAACAGAAAATGAAAAAAACAAAGCAAAAACTAAGCACCACTTAAGATGCTTTTAGTTGTCCAACATGGAGATTTTCAAAAAACAATTTTTTTTCACATTCTAGTTTGGATGATGAAAAATAATGAACTTTTGGAAAATGATAGTATGATAGCAAGCCTGGTGTGTGTGTGTGTGTGTGTGTGTGTGAAGACAACTCATCTCTAACTGTCTCTGATCAATATTTTTATCAGTATAGCTGATAGAGATGATATAGTCATAGAGGTGTTTATTATTCATGTTAGGATTTGATTGGTTCGGTCAGGTGTGGACAGACAAAAAAAGACATGAATATGTGTGGACATACATTGTTTTCATGTGAGTATGAGGCTTTTTGTGCTCAGTGAAGCTTACCTGCATAAACACCACATATACATCTGTCAGCTATAAATATACAATGAGAATCTAGATTGCAGTTTGTCTGTATCCTGCAAAACCTTGAGCAAAGCCGCTTGACTGCTGAATTCATCAGCACATCCCTGATGTTAATGAAAACACCTTCTCTTTATGAGAGACAGCTTTGGCTTCTTAACGCTTTTCTCACCACTTTGATCAGAAGGCATATTCCTTCAAAGTGAGAGATGCAGTGTGAAAAGCTGCAGAAGCTGTAATGAGGTGTTTTAAGGCAGAAATGCCATTTTCATGTCTCTCTTTCTAAAGCGAGTTTGGACAAAACATTCTTCTTTCCCTCTGTTTATGTTTCATGTCTTATTCTCATCATTTCCTTCAGAAAGTGACTCTCTTCCTTTATTCACTTAGGAAATAAATATATTTATAAGATTATTTGTGGTGAGCATGAATGGTCTGACAGCATCTCACCAAGCAAGTAGAAGGTTTTCACAGATACATGAATGCTCCTCAGACTATCCTTGACGTGTTTGTCTGGTCATTTTGTCAGGTTTCATTCATGTCACGTGCAATCAACAGTCACATGTAATATGTATATTTCAGTCAAAGCACATGCTTTCTGCACATGTTGGTATGGTAACAATGTAAAAGGTTCTCATCTCCATGCATTTCCCTTGCATATTGCAGATTGCTCATATTTGCATCAATATGATTATGCTGTTGCAAGGAGTTAGATGAGATGCATTACACTCCCCTATATGTGTAGCCTTGTCATCAAAGTGCTGCCAAGAAATACAGCACGTAGCTCCTGTAAATCAATTTTAAACGGTATACATTGATGATGCGTGTGATAATTGGTGAGGTTTAGAGGTGTTTGTGGTGTTTATGCTAAGCTAGGCTAAGAGCCTTCTGGCTCTTGTTTCATACTGAACAGACGAGGCTGGTGTTGATCTTCTCACCTCACTTTTTTGGAAAAAAGCAAATGAGTGTATTCCTGAGATATGTAACTGTTCCATTAATTATAATGTATTTCATTAACAGTTCCTTACTCAGCTGTGAGTGTTTTAGTCAGTGGCCATTGATTTAACTGTCGCTGGTTTACACACCTGTATCTATCAAACTCTGCAAATTGGCATGAGAACACTGAAAGCTCACGGCTGGTTTATATTCTCTCTGCATGCGGGTGTCTGAAAACAATAACCCTGTCAAAGATGAACATTTTGACGTAAGTATTTTCTAACACTGACGTCTGACACTGGCTGCGTTTTTGCGTGTCCTGCTGTAGATAGGCGCTCTAGGTGATTGTAGCTCGGTAAATGGCATACATCTGGTGGACAGTTGTTGTCAGAATGTACTGTTAAATTCTTAAACATATTATATTGAGGTTTGAAGTTTACCAGCTAAGATAAATAAACCCAGAAAGCGGACCTCTGGGATTTGGGGCCTCGTTGCTGATGTCGTTGATGTTAATGTTAGCTTAAAGTCTAATTCTAAACATGGTCAGACATGTCTTCGTTTAGTTGTAGTGATTGTAGCTGTTACTAATAAAGATAATACAAATATAATGACACTATTAAATAGACTCTAGGTATAATTGTAATGTCCTCGTATGTGGATGCAGGGTCTGAAGAGGTTAATGCTAGCTAAATTGTATGAAAGCTAGCTTAGTTTACTCCGTAGCAACAACAGCCATTTTGGCATTAAATAGGAGGTCAACACAGCTGTTACCAATCATACTAATTAATTCAGGTTGACTTTTTTTTAAATGCGTAAAAAGTTTTAGGTGCAAATTAGTATAGTCAGTTGCATGCCTAGGGTAAAAATAAAAATCCCCAAAAATATGTGGAACATTTATTTCCAAATGAACATTCAGACACATGTCTTACAGAACTTATGACTTATTTCAAAATATCATGAATGTGATACAGTGCAAAAAATATTAGGGTTAGAGTTGGCGTGGGATCTAGTAAAGGCCACAGCAATGCTACTTGTCACGTGTCCTGACATTCGCTGACTGGCTGGAGAAAGTCATGTGATCCTTTATTGAGAGACGTGGGGCGCCAAGCCAGAGTAAGTCTGTGACCATATATGGCCCATAAAGGATTAATTACTATCACTAGAAACACCTGTGTTGACCCTACCATTTTATTTCAAAATGGCTGCTGTCCATTGTGTGATAATTGTTTATATAAAACTACATATACCACTAATACAGGAAATAGTTTAATATATGGAAAAGTATCACAATATTGGTTAGAAAAATCTGAGTATATTATTTTTCTCAAATTGTTCCAGTAATATCAAGTGAAAATGTGAATTTGGACACGGATCTGTGTTACAGACTACATCATTTTGAATACATAAAGTGTGGAAAGCATTTTTTGAAATGATATTTGTAATTTTAATTTTGGTATTTGTGATTTTAATCACAGAAGGGTAACTCAATGTAAAATGCCTCTCTTGTCCACCGAGCACCATCTTAGATGTCTACCTGCAGTCCAGTCCATTGTATTGAGTGTGGATTTGCTGTGATGATGCTGTCTGGAGTGTCTGGGAAGTCTTTGGGGAGCGTGTTTGTGCGTGCGTGTGCGTGTGCGTGTGTGTGTGTGTGCGTGTGTGTTTGTGTGTGTGCGTGCGTGCGTGCGTGTGTGTGTGTGTACTGACCCTCTGAGGAGAAGGAAGCAGCAGTTTAACGGCTCAGTGGCCGGGCTGACAATGCTTCCAAAACACTCAGTCTGACATAGAAAAGTCATTTTAGCGTGAAGCAGCCCCCCCAGAGCACTCTGTCTTTTAGCCATCTGTACAGCCTCTCTCATCAGACAACATAATCATGATGAGGAGTTAATAACTGAAAAATCATCATTTCCCTGTTAATAATGCTCTCCACAAGCTCCTTGAACAGTGATTCAGAAATCAAAGCTGTAGAAACAAACAAAGCGTTTATTCCCCTTCTCCTCATAAATATGAAGGATATTGATGTCAGATACAATAGACTGCAGTAAATGTGGGGGAACTCTGTGGATTGTCAGTGTGGATGAAGAAGAAGATATATTTTATTAATTCCTCCAGGGGAAATTCAGTTTTTTCACTTTGCACACAGACGTGGGCCTGAAACACACCCATGCACAAACAGGATCCATACACATGCATTAATGTATTGAGAGATTCCAGAGTGATGGGGCTGCCACGTAGTCAGGCGCCCCGAGCAGTTATGGCCGAAATACGTGCAACGCATCATGTGGGGGCAATGCTTTTCATTAATGCTGCACAGACTCTGTTTGTGTAGCATGTGGTTGTGTGATAATGGAGTTGGTTGTGCAGGGTTTGGAAGTGTAGGCTGTATGAACTGGTACAAAATTAATTAGATCATAGATGCATATTGATTCACATTGATTTGTCTTAATGTGAAAAACCTGTGAGGTTGTTTCATGGCTTTGCATTGCATCCCACTGAGGTATTTGAATCATTTTCTACATGTTCTGCACAGCTTTTTCCTGCTGCAGCTCCACGTAGATCACCTTTGTCAAAAAGAGGTGAGCATCAAACTCCGTGTCGCGGAGTCAGCTGACGTCAGACATGGGGTTTGGTGCATTGCTCAGGGACACAGAGATTATTTATGGTGTAGATGTAAGAAAAATGTGAGTAGCTGTTTATATACTTTTTGACCTTTGGATCATAGGAACACTCCTTTTGCAGTTTCTTTGTGTTTTTCTGCAGTAAAACATGTAGCGTATTATACATCGATGAAATCGGAAAGTTGACTCTTTCAGAAAGAGAAACTATGCTGCCATTTTGTGGAAAATCACAACACAAACCCCCTAACCCATAAGTAGAGCCCATACGGCCGTATCACTTCTCTCTCAAGGATATGACCGAGTGTAAATAACCGCCCAGAACCCACCCCTTGGTTTGTGGACAATAGCTTTGAATGAGGCTGTGGAGCTGGTAAGCAATGTACTGCAAGCTGGGCTGCACTTGGTTTTGACTCTGTTCACAGACAGATTGCCTAGTCCTAAACGTTCTTATGTTACAGCTAAACAGTACGTGAAAATCTGTGAAAACATTTGAGAAGAGAAACGGAACCCTGACTCATATTTGATCAGAGTTTGGTGAACGTGGTGTGTTGAAGCTTGAAGGGACTGACTGCCAATCACAAGGTCGCCATGTCTAGAATACTCTAAGTATATAAATTGAACATCATGCTGTATGAAAGAAGACTTGAACTGCTGATTGTTAATCTCACGAGGAAGCAGCTTATTGAGGTCATAAGTCAAGTGAGAACCTCCTTCTACTAATTATGTGCTGTCAATGGCTATGACCGACTATACATGGTCACATAACAGGCAAATGAATTAGCACTAGAGCTAACAAGCTTTTGAAATGAGCTTTTATTCATTCCTCCCCTGATCAGTCAGGTGAGCCCAAGAACCTGTGAAGCTTTTCACGTGTCTCACAAACTGTGTTGTAGAGGATTTACACCTTTGGTAAGAGGAGCAAAGCACTGTATGTGACAGGTGCACACTTAGCTCTATTTACAGCCAGCTGTAACACAATTCAGAGGCTATAAACTGTTAATATGCAGTGTTATTGAAGTTTACTGTTATGGGAAAAATGCTATTGCTGTTTCATTATTTTGAATTGTTTAAGTCATTTAGGCTAATGTGTAGTAATGGAAATGTTACACTGTAATAATATGCTAAAATGAGCTCTATTCTTTTTCATTCATACCTGTGGAAGTTAACATTTCTTCTTTGGTCCAGTAATGTCTGCATACCTGCTAGTGTTTCTCTCTGCCTCTGACTTATCACCAGGACAAGTGACTGTCTCAGTAGTCTCACTGCTTTAATGAGTGCACAATGAATTCCTGACACATTTCAGCACAGTGACAAACTCTTGTGCAGCATCTCTGCCATTAAAATTTTTATTTTGCTCATTCTTCAAAAGATGTCAATACAGGCGGTGTCTGATTCTCTCTTCCTTTCTTCTTTTTGCAGCTTTCAAGAAAGAGGACAGCGGCTTTGATGAGGTAGGATGAAAACAAGTGAATTTTGGGGAGCTTGTGACATTACTGGCCCAGTTTCAGCCCTGTGCCACAGTGTTATATGCTGTATTTTTCACGAATATTATTCATCAAGGTCTTGTTGGCCAGATGTTGTCAGGACTGCACTGCAGTTAATTTTTTTTTTGAATCATGCCGTAACTCAGTGCATATGGTGTGTAATATATTCATGTGAAGAGCATGGTGGTTTTCCCCTCTCATCTCAGAGACGTCCCTCAGGGTCAGTCAGCTTCTCTGGCCTGCCAAATGAGACACCACCAAATGCACCAATCAGATTCTCTCTGTATGAGTATACCCAAGGTTCCACACTTGTTTCACAGCCATCCCGCAGCCATCTTCAAATACTGTGCTCACCGGCCTGAAGTGAAAACTGACCCTGACATGTGAAATCCCCATTTTTCATTTGTCAAATCCTGTGTCTCAGTGTTGACAGGTGCGGTCAGAATACCACTCATTTGAGCTGTTAGTCCACAAATAGTGGGCTAATGAGCAAAGACATTGATAGTTGAGGTTTATGCACTACACCATGCAGTATAGTGCACTCACACGCTGAAAACATTCCCATTTCCCCGTCCCAATCTCAGTGTGAAATTCAAATTACACTGATGAAACGTAGTGTGTGAAGGTGCCAGGTGGACAGCATATTAAGAGCTGTTTAGTGCATTTATGTGTTTCACATTTGCCTCTAGGCGGTGCATACACAGCGTCATTTTGGGATGTTGATTTGCTATAGATATTACAGTGCCATTTTCAGCTGCTAATAAGTCAGGTAGCACTTGTGCTCATTGTATGATTTGTGTTTGCAAAATGACACCATTAATAATATTATATAATTACATAGAGCTGCATTGGTGCCTTTTATTTGGCCAGTGTTTCACCTCACATCATGTTTGACATACGAAATTGCTGTTGCTTAAGTGAAGCAAACGGCTTCCTGTACTTGTATCTAGCAGACCCAGAGCGACATGTAGTACCATTCATTTGGAGTTTTACACACAGTATATGTCTAATATTCAATCTGTGCTTAGCTCTCTCAGTTTGCCCCAACTCTGGAGAGACACACAGCATTTTACCTGCTTATGGCTCCACTATGTACAGTATGTTCACCAGCTAACAGCTAACTTTGTCTGTCAGCTGTTTGGTGCTGGGCTGGCACTGTACAGTGGGTTTATCAACTGCAAAAAGCTGCTCAAGGATGCTGGAAACAAGATTAATAAGAACACTGAGATGCCAACCCTAAAACCAAAACAAAGAGCTCAAAGATGCTAAAACACTGGATATACCTGTGGGGAACTGCAGAGTTGGTTATAATCCTCTGTGGGTTTGTCACTGTGAAAAATAGGTTTCATGTTACACAGTCTTTTGACTATTTTTAATATAAAATTTTTGATTAGTGTAGCTGTAAGTTCAGCTTAGCTGTAATGAACCTTTTAAGGTAATTTTCTGCAGTCCCGAATAGTGAATGTGCTTCTTAGTAAAACACCACTGTGAGATCAAGTACTACTTTTTTATTATTATTATTACTCATTATGCTTAAATTAAAATAATAATTAAAATAAGAAACTGTTATTAGAGAAAATAACCAGATATGAATGAAAAATCATATCACCGTGAAGCAGCCCTACTCTTTGATTTTACACATTTTACACAATATAAAAGAACCAGAGATCTCAAAGGGAACATTGCCTCATTATAAATAGGATAACAAAAACGTTGACTGACCCTACTGCAGGAAATCAAGATAGTGTGGGCAAGTTGAGTTTATATTCACACAATCCACTATTCAGGGGAATCACAGAGATTGTGGTATTTAATGTCCTCTGACTTCTGTTACCAAACTTCACATAACCTCAATGACTAGTGAAGCCATGCTATGTGAACACGCCAACAGAGGGATGTAGGATGGCTCCATGGTGACATATTGTAAACAGTACAGTGATTATGTTATCCTCAAATCAAATGTATCTTGAATGCCGTATTGTGTTTTCATGGTGCAAATGGAGAAATTCATTTTAAATCTTGGCCATAATTTGTTGCATGCTATGTTACCACACACTCATCATATCCCAAGACAGCTTTTAATTCGTTCTGTAGCTGATGCACATTGTCCCAGGAACACAGTGATTGTGTTATTTTGCACTCCTGTACAGCGTAACGTATTGATTCCTCTCAAATTCTCCCTCAGTCCACTGTTGGAGGCGGTTGCTTGATGAGGCAGTCAATAGGTCTGAGGATACTGTGATGTTAAGTTTGTATTGACAGGGAAATCTTGCTTGGTTGCTCTTTTGAGTTAAAGTAACATTGAGTGTTCAGCAGCCAGCTCAACCTCCACCTGCTGCAGCTGCCTATACCTAAAGCTGCGTCTTTGTTGTAAAGCAACCGCATGGTGTCTTAGCTTTTGGAACCATTCCAGCGTATTGTCTACAAGAGACAGCAGCATTGCTTAATGAATAAGTGATAAGACACCAGGATGCTTTGTGTTGATGTGGCTGACATGTTGCTGCTCTGGTCGCTTGGTAGATTTCTTTAATTATTCTATCGAGTAGCCAGCTGCAATCCAGACGTGTGTTCACGAGAGACCTGAGAGCAAAAACATCAGTATTTGACTGATAATCACACTGAGATGACATGTGTCTTCACATCATTTCCAGCTGGACATCATGTCAGTGTTGGCCATTTCTCTTTTTTTAGTGTCCATACCAGTTGGTAGCAAGTGACGTATCTGTCCCTTCAATTGCAATCAGCAGCAAATAAATAAATGTTGATTAAGTTAAGCTATTTAAGTTATTTCTAAATGTAAAGCAGAATTAAGTTATGATTGACTCAGTTACTTCTCCAACCCGGGAAGAACAACGCCTAATTTAAAAAATGACAAAGGAAATACAGAGTAAGGTTCAGTCACAGAGAGAGACCCTCAGACAGAATCTAAAATGATTTAGATAAAGAGGAAAATGGATTGATGAAGTAGTGCTGTGTACTTGATCCTCCAGACAAATGGGGTTGGGTATCATAAGCTGGCATTACTTGCTAAGATTACAGTCATACACTTACTGATCTTAATCAGGAGGCTAACTAAATCTGAAGCCAAAACAACAATTAACACAACAATTATTAAAATATCAGATAGGTGTATACATCACACCAATTCTTAAGGATCCCTTAACTTTCAATTTATCGTGAACAAGTTATGTCCTGCATGAGACACTTGAACGTTGAAAAATACTGTTTTTCCTCAAACATTATGTTTATTATGCTGCAGTTCATTCAGCCTTCAGGAAAGTCATAATGTTGAGTTTTATTGAAATCATATTAGAGAGGTGTTGATTCAACATTATGGTCACTTTGGTTTCTTTGTGCTAAATTGAGCTAAATTGGTAAAACACAACAGCACCACAAACTACACCCTCCAAAACGACCACACAGCTGATTCGCCACCCAACTGAAAGAGTTTCAACACAAGCTGAACATTCCACACTTCCTGTTGATGATTCATTATGGGCTTGTTGTATTGACTACATTAGGCTTGGCTAGGTGAAGCTAATAAACTGCTACATTTCTGGCATTACTGCAATGTAATGTAATGAGCTAATATCGACCCAATAAGTTTATTGATCGGGAAACACAAAAAAGGGCTCAAACATGTTTATGATTTCTTAATTAAAGTCTTGAAAAAAATCAAAAAAGATATTGTTTTGCTGTCTGTGCAAAATTCAGATATTGTATTGGCATTGATATCAAAACATGGAAACCAATCAGACTGACAGTAAATCAGGGCCCAAATGTGAAAAGTTGTTGTTCAGACACTTTGAACTGCGTTGTGCCAGTTAAGACAGAAATGATGGAAAAATAAACAAAACTGTTGGAAGTATTAATTAGAAGACCACCATGTGGCTGAAATGAGTGGCTGTCATTTCCTGAGTGGTGAAGGAAACCACTTTCTAACTTCTCCAGCTTTGGGGTTTACTGCTCCAGATGCTTTGACTGAAAAAAAAGTAATATCACTGACATCTTTAAAATCCAATAACTGTCAGCACTGTGTTCAAAGATCCAGTGTGTCAGATTTAGACTCTGGTTACACAATATGGTAGAAATAGGATATAATATTAATAATTATGTTTGCATTAGTATTAAATTTAATGAAAATAAGAATTATTAATGCTGAATGGCACTTTTATATCTACAGATACCACAGATCCCCAGAGTTCACCCTGTTGAGCCACCATGTTTGTCCAGTAGCTCAGAACAGACAAACTGGCTCTAGATAGGGACTTTCACATTTTTTGCACATTTTGTGGCCACTCTAGTTCCTCCTTCATACTAGAAAGGAGAGGGTGAAGTCAGTTAAATCATAAACACTGGTCCTTTAAATCTCTAAGAAACCTAAACTACACAGTATTGTTATGAATTAGTCATCTGGTCTCATCTCAGTCATCTTCATGTGTCCCTAGAAGAGAAACAGTTTGCTTTCCTACTGCAGGCTAAGCTGGAGTGTGGTGGTGTGGCGATGCGGTGGTGCGGTGTGGTGTGGATGGGGCAATGAAAGAATGCTCCACTGTAAGATTTTCCCAATGAGAGAACTTTGGAGGAGTCTTTATTTTCATTGGCAGAGAGCGATGAGCGCTCAGATATCACAGACGTCACACGTATTTGGCCATCACAGGGCTGTTTGTCAAGTTTCCTGTGATTATTTGGATAAGAAGATATAGCCCATGTTTTTGTTCAGGAAGGGACTTATGTGGTGAAACAACACGGAGCAGACCATTTCCAGAGGCCAGTGCCATGGGAATTAGCTGGGACCATTTGCTATAAATGGATCTTGCTGCTAAAGAAGAATGTAAAGAATCTTTGGAGGGAAAAAGACTCCTTCTTGTCAACACAATGTTTGCAAGAAGCTGAATTATGGCCTCCAGCTACAGCTACAGTATTTGAACATATGGGCATTTGTCTTAAAACAGCAGAGTGTGATTGTGTATGTGCGTGCATTCATGCATCCTGTGTGTCTGAGAGAGGTAGACAGAGACCGAGAGCTTGTTTGCCACTCGTGTCTGCTGAACTGATTATCATTTGTCACAGCGGATAGGAAACTATGTGTCTGCTTAGAGCATATGGATGGCTGGTCAGACCCAGAGATCTGAGCTTACATTCAGACAACGGCAGAAAAGTTTCTTGCTTTTCTTTTGGAGGGTTGATGTCTTGACGCAAAAAAGTATGCTGGGAAGCTGACATGAGGACATCACATTTGAAAAACAAACAAACAAAAACCGTGGCTGTGACGTCACAGCTTTAGAGTTCATGAGCGTTTTTTGATATTCCTCCTCCACTACAGTCAAAGGAAGTGGTTATCAAATTGAGGGGGTGTGATACACCACACATGTCCAGTGAGAAGCATGTGAAGAATGTGATTTAGGAACAATAACCAGAGCTTGAATGCTTGCAAAAATATTTTTATTATTCATACATGATGACGTACAAGATACGTATGAGATAAAGATTTAAAATGTTCAACTCTCAGAAGTCTCTGTGAAGAACTGTGCTCTCAGAAATCAGTCCCAGATTTACTCTTGTCTGGCGGCCTCTTGCGTCTCCTCAGGCTGCTCATTTTGGTAATGTTGCCTGCTTCCCTGGCTCCTGTTCTGGCACGACACTGTCTCTGCCCCCTGACAGCTGCCCCCTCAGGCCTAATCCAGAGAAGCTGAAAAGCTCCTGTGCTCTGAGCTGCCAGCCCTGGCAGCACAAGCAACTGGCTGATAGCAGTTAGCAGCAAACAATTAACTTACTTTATTAACAATAAGTAAAACTTTGTGTCTATCAGGAAACTCTGAGTTGAGCAGCCGGAGGACATCAGAGGGAAAACCAGAAAACGTTTTCTCCATAAAATATGATCCAGTTTCACCAAAATCAGTCAAGTCTGGTGGTGTGTGACTCAGCGCTGTCATCACAGCAATGGCATCTCTTTTCACTGGATGATATATTTAAATATGTTGGACCAGGTTTTCCTAGTTAAAAACAAAATTGGTTATTATTGGATAATGCAAACGCTGCACTGTTGGTCGAATACAGGATATGAACTGTATTTCTTGAGTCATAATTAGATGTTTTGTACACCCTTCCATCCACTCTAACCTCCCTCAGCGGTTTTCTAGCACTATAACTAGGTCGTACTTCTGCCTTTGACTTGTGCCTATTTGTCTCTGATAACAGCCACAAGAGGTCACTTCACAGATAAATGTGAAGAAGTTTTCACTGCTCAAGGAGTTTTATTTCAGGACAAAGTCCTATCCTGCCTTAAAATCACTGACCAAAGGAAGGAAATCTCTGCTCCTGTGAGAGTTGCTAGATTTAAGAACACCCAGATCTTTTGTCCTTTTTTCTCCATCCGTCGTCTGCCTCTGACTTTAATGGAAACAGATACTGAAACGTGACTGGCTTAATGTGAATCTGTGGTAAAAGTGCTGCACTCAACAGAAACAGCCTGCCTAGACTTTGATTATTGAGGATGGGTGTGTCTGCATATCTGCTTTGTGTTTGTGATTTTATTGTCTCACGAATTGTCTATAACATTTAACTTGACCAGACTGTCAGGTTTTGTTCGAGGTTTTGATTAGCTGTCAGAAGCCGTGATTGTTACTGAGGTAATGATTTTCTCATTAGCTGTCTTTTGAATCATTGTTTGTCTCTCTTGTGCTCTTTGTCTCTTTTTCTGACTCTTTGTCTCTCACCATTTTGTCTTTGTCACACTCCAACTTCATTATCTTCTCTCAGTCCAATTGGAGCAGAATAATTTCATATGTTTGGTGTCAGGATCAAAAATTAATGCAACGAATGTGTTCCTTAATTACTTGAAGCCCTTGGAGAATCCATTAAAAGCAAAACGCTGTCATTAGTTACAGGCAGTGTAAATCACTGAATTCACTAGAATGTGTTTTAAAAAGGTTAAAAAGAAAATCAGTCCTACTATGTCTTGATGATGATGATTCTTGCTGCTCTCATCTGTTTTTGTCAGTGTGAGCCTGGAATTGGAATGTTCCATCTGCATTCAGAAAAGGATTTAAGCAGACCCAAACGAATTCAACCTTGTTCATTTTTAATGTTTTACCTTCTTGAATTAGCATTTCCAAGACAGCCAGATTATTTTTGACTGAGACATCAGAGGAAACCTTGTAATCCCAAAGTCAAAAAGATTACGACTTTCCCAATGAATGCAGCTTTGCCACACGTCTTTTAAACCTGATGTCCCTTCAACCACAAAATGCCATTGTGTACATGTCGCTGTGTTGTCATCAGTATTGGTTTGATGTTCAAATTAAGAAACAAAGGGCTGTGGCTGTTCTGGCTTCATATTTCTCTTTAACAAAGGGATTGATTAACTGGAGGAAAAAAAGTTTCCAGAGTTTAGTAGTGGTTTGCTGGTTTCAGTTAGGTTTTATATTCCCATTTTATAGTTTGCTTTTAATGATATTCTCAAAGTTCCTCATCAAAGAAACATAAAAGTGATCTACTCTCACTGTGATCTATTACAGCATTTTATTTCCCAAGTCCTTGCCATTGGTTTAGTCCTTTGTGGTAACAGTGCTCACCAACAATTATTCTAAACGTGGCAGCATTGCTAAAAATAGGTCTAATAGTTTAAATTAGCTACTTTATTTGGAGGTGAAACCGAATGGGAAGCAGGAAAACCACAATGGTTTAGTTCATTGGGCAAAGTGGAACTTCACACACTCCGTCTGTCAACTGTGATGGTTGTCTAAAACAGACCGTTTGGGTAAAAGTAACTTGACTCTGTTTGGTGTTGAAAATGGCTCTCAATACACAACAAGCTTGGGCTACTTTTGCTACAAGGCAGTCAGTGGTAGCAAATTCAGATTTGACGTTGCAGAAGCAAACCGACAGAAGTTTAATTCATTGACCTGTGTTTGAAGGTAAATTGATTTTAAACTGAAGGATGTTTTATCACGTTAAATCATTAGCTGTCAGGGTCACAGGCAATATAGCTACAAAAATACTTCTTGGGAGTAGTTGTTTACAAGGGAATTGATTTTGAAAATACCAATGCCAGTATTAATTCTGCAGTTTTTAGCATATTTGTAACTGTGTCCGAACACAGTTTAGAAAGAGTAGAAAAAGGCATGCATGTGAGTCAGGTGTGCAAAACTGTTTAACTATTTTTATTCAGGTTTTCTCAGTCAAAAAAAGAAAAGAAAAAGAAAAAATCTATGTGTGCCATGCATTGTATTTAAGCCCATTATTGCGTAGAAACAGCATATTGTGGTCTTTCCATCCTTACTTGAAATGCTCATTTTAAGTAGCAAGCGACAGTGACATTTGAAGTATCACTGTTGTCACAATTCTTTCTCTGTCCCATGATTGTCTTCATATCAGCAGTGACGACACGCCATCATGGATAAAAGGAACTTGATTCTGATGGATTGGACAATTAGGAGCCAGTTCTAAACCAGTTCTCAATCCCATAGTGGACTATAGCCACTATGGTTTTATGGCTATCAAATACATGTATATAATCTAATATGGTTGCTTAGCTTTATATTAAAGATGCTGTTTTGGGAGAGCTCCAACTGTCAATCATCTTAAGTTCAGCACATATAAAGTAACCCGGTTATGGTCAGCTTTCTGATTTCCCTAAGTGTTGTTTATATGAGAGACCCAGTTTCTCTCACATGGGCATCTTCCTGAGATGTAAGTCATGGTCCAACAATAAGGATGGTGGTATGGGAGCAATCTGATTACTGCGATACATCTGCTAGATGTATATGTGGATTTTACAGTAACAAGGTTAGCACAATATATGTAAACGCATTAACTGTTTTTGTATAACCTGATTTTTTTTTTTCAGCATAATGCCAGTTTCCTTTCTCCTTTGCGGCTCTTTTGTCTTGTGCCGGTGGGCAGAAAGTAATTCTTTATTATACTGAACACTGATTGCATTAACCATGACCTCCCACTCCTCATCCTGAGCTGATCTAGAGATGGAAACTGGAGAAGGATCAGAGTGGACAAAATGGCTGACATGATTTTTGATGGGTTTTCCCTTGTGAGACCGTGTATGACAGTTCTGATCACATTTAGCAAACATCCTTCTCAGACCGTTAAACCCTGATGAATTCAGAAATGCCATCAGCATCTGCTCTGTCTATGTTCATCAGCTATACTGTCTGTTTAGAGTGAGGGCAATGCATATGCAGATTTTCTTCCCTGCATGTCTTTTTGGTACCACGTCTCTTCCAACAGAGATCAGGCACATGGCTGGCTATTGGCTGAAGCATTCCCAATGGAAATTTAGCATCCACAGAGGGCAAAACAGCAAAGGCAGAGTCCCTTCAAATTGATTTTTTTTTCTGGTTGAAGTTCAATTAATGCTTATTTTGACAGCTTTGAAAATTCCAATCAATGTGCCGCGTTGATAACATTCCCTGAAATGACAAAGAAAGGCTGTTGATTAAAGCGTTCTCTGGTTATTGTTGTGAGGATCCCTTGGCTTTAATATCCTACATGGTTGCAGATGTAACCCCTGACATGAATTCAATACAGTGTCGAGCCGGAGGGCAATAGAGGTAAATGGGGGAGGAAGAGGAAAAGCATTAGGACCCTATCGACCTGTAAATCAGCAAAGATAAAAGACCTCTGATGAAAGAGTGAGATTGGTGGAGGCAGATCGGCGGCAGTTCAACCTGAAACGTTGAGCAAGTTGTGGTCTACAGCTCAGATCAGCTTACCTGTGTGTGCCTGTGGAATGTTACCTTTACATGTCACCCTCTCTGCTCTGGTCTGCCCACATCATCAGACCCTCAGCTTGTGTCATTTAGCCGCAATCCACTCAAGGTCAAAGGTCACAGGAATCATGCTAAGAGATCAGATGCTGATGATTAGAAATGAAAGGCAAGGGCTTAGGAATTACTTTCAGACAAAATAAGGTCATTTTAAGGTCAAACCTTTGTTATGGTATGTCAATGTTTCTCAGCTTCAGGGACTCATTGAGAGACTAACACAGCAGTAGTTGTTTGATGTGCAAAAATAGTCTTGACAATTAGAATATACAACTTAATCAAGAAAATATAATACCAGTATTTATCAAGTAACAAGATAAAGCGTCCATGTGGAACGTTTAAGCTAAATGCTTACACCAGTCTGCTTGCAGTAATTATGTTAATAAGCTGATGTTCAACTGTTGATTTCCGTTTATTGAGTTAGCATGCTAACATTTTTTAGTTAGCACTAAACCCTAAACTACAGCTGAGGCTGGTTGGAATATCATTAGTTTTGCAGGTATTTGGTCATAAACCAAATTATCGGACACGTATTGTATGAAGTTTGAGATATTTCACTGTGAACCAAAAATGTGCCGGTGGTGCTAGTGGAAAAGTCAAGACCTCATGGAAGTCATCAGGAATCATTAGGTTTGGAAATGTGAGGCATTGCTTGGTAACTGGATGCTTCGGCTTTGGCCGGTCCACAACTTTGGTCACTGAAATATCTCAAGAACTACTGATTAGATTGCCATGAATTCTGGTACACACATTTATGTTCC
The DNA here is from genome assembly GCA_023373845.1 of Nibea coibor. Lineage (NCBI taxonomy): Eukaryota > Metazoa > Chordata > Actinopteri > Sciaenidae > Nibea > Nibea coibor. Next base: position 2,941,962 of record CM041726.1, read on the forward strand.
CTCCAGGATGAATTGGAATCACTGACTTGTCCTCTAGCACAACCATCAGTAAGATTTTCACTCAGTCCAATACTTTGGTTTAAGACCAGATATCTGCAAAACTAATGACATTCCCATCAGCCTCAATTGGACTTCTAGCATTGGCTTTAGACTTTGTCTTGTTAAACTGGTTGTCTTCAAAGCTGTTGATGAGTGATTATGATCAGAGGTGGTGTCTATCATAATCTGTTATAATCAAATCAAATTAAATCAAATCAAGTTTTATTTGTATAAATTCACAAAACACATTTAGCCTCAGAGGGCTTTACAATCTGTACAGGGAGACCCTTGGTTCAAGTGAGGAAAAACTTGCCCACAAAAAAACCTTATATGTACGTTATATGTAATAATCCATCATTAAATATTCATTTGATAATGATGCGTTTATTTATAATATCAGGTTATGGATTTGTAATGGCATGGAAAGAAACATAAGCACCAACCCTGCATTCACTTTTCATCAACATCACATAAAGCTGCCACTTGATTATCTGTAACATCAGCTGCCTGGTTGATGAACAATATCAGTCTTACTTATTTGTCCTTCATCCTGCATCCTTTTTTTCACCTTGTTTGTTAAACACATCAAATTAATTAGACTTTTTAAACCAACTTCAGACTCTCAACTGACCTGACATTTTGTGATAGCTCGGATAAGTAGCTGACCAATTTGATGGTGACGTGATATCTAAGCTATCTAAGTAATATACAGGTGGTCTACGTGCTAATTGACAGTTGCATGTGAATTACTTAATATTACAGATGATTGCCCTCAGTGGTAATCTATCAAAATGACAAACAACCTTTAGATTTTTCCTTCATTGTTCACCGACCATCCAACCATGAATGAATGAATGTAGTGTCAGTGTGATGAAGAGAGTTTCCTCTCATGCTATTCTTTCAGGCTAGACAATAAATGAACATAAGAAGGAGTTAATAACATGATTTAATGTCATAAAACTAAATCTAAATTGATCAAAATCTGAAGAATGTTAGAACCTGTTCCAGGTACTGGTTGAAACCTGAGTGACGGCAGTGGAAGAAGACAGCTCACCTTCCAAACAAACATGATGTGATTGCATTGAAGTCCTTCACATGACTGTGGTGTTCATCCTCAGTCACCAGCAGCAGCAGAAATATCACACTTTGTATCTTCTGAAGGACACGCAGCCTCTGCACAGTCTGTAATTGCAGACACAATACATATCAGATAGCTATTGTCAGACACTCATTGTCACTGTCATATCTCAGACACAACATTTCCAGCCCAGTGGCTCGACGTCAGCCTGCTAACTATCAGAGGTCTAGAAGAAGCTGTAAGAGAAATGAGCTTGTACAGCAGCAAACTCTTGATGTCTTATTTGAGTTTTTTTTTCCTTCTTTCACTCCTTTTCTACTCCTGAGACGTGTGGTGATTGTTTGAGGTCACACTCTGACTAGCAGCATATTGAGCATTGCTCTCACGATTGTCTGGCAGCATTCACAGACAGGAACTCATACATTTGCTCATGCTGTGCTTCTAATATAAGCCTCTTTACACGCTATCAGTCACTTTCGTTTAAAAAAATGTCAGCTGTAGTAGAAAAGAGATGCTGGAGTATTGAGTCAGAATGAGATTAGTCTCAACTTGGTCAGGGGAACAGGTGAGAGAGCGAAATATTTGACCTGTGACTGCTTTTGAAAGGATTTAATCTTGTTCACATAAAACACACCCAGTCCTGACTTTGCTGTTGGTATACTGCTACCTTAGCTGCATACATGCTCCTGTGCTATCCTATATAGCAGTCAGCTGATAGCTGGCTCTCTTCCATCAGGCCTACAGAGAGACAATCAGTGTCTGATTGATTGCAGCAGCATTACTGTACAGGAGAATTTATCATCCAGCAGGCCTGAGGGAGCTCTGTGCTGTCAGCACCAACCTTTGACTCGTGTACTGTTCAGAGGTAGAAGTGATCACCTGAATATAGCAGTGTTTGTTTGTGTCTAATGGAGTTTAGACACTGCGTAGGATACATGATCACTCATCACATTTACACCTTTGAAGTGAATTCCAAGCATTGCAGAGCATGTCCGTTGGGAGTCAGCAGTGAACGTGCATTTACAACAAACCGAGCTGCTCACTTCTTAATATAACATACTGTAATGCTGTTGCAGGCAGGCAGGCAGCATCGCTGTGTGGGCTGTATGTTCATACTATATGTGTTCATGTTACCAAGCAGGCTTTAACCGATGTGTGGTTTGATAGTAAACCTGCCCGCAGGCTTAAAAAATATAACTTGACATTTAAATGTGGCTTTTTTTTTTCTCGTTTCTTTTTCATGTATGTTTGCATGATATTGTTTAACATTCATCTGCACACACTGAGTGTGCTGCCAGCCCCAGCGTTTACAACAACAATTAGATAATAGACAATTAAGAAGGTTCTATCAATTAAATGCAGTCACTAGCTAACATATTGTGTGCAGAGCTAACAAGCTTCATTTATACAGTAATCTGTGCACATAAATTAAAAGAACACAGCAAAGACAACAATAGTTGACATTTTAATGTGCATTTAAGTCCCTCAAAAGAAGATTATTGTAGAGGTGGAAAGCCACCAAGACCCTGACTCATGTGCTGTGTGAAATAACTTTGTCTCCCTGAATGATAAGATATGTTTTAAATATATGTAAATGTGTATGAAGACTGCAGAGGTTCCACCCTGCGTCAAACAAAGACACTGTGGGAACCTAAACAGACAAAGAGGCTAAATCCACGTATCTCAGTGTAAAATCCAAACTGCATTAAACTCAAGTGACTCATTTACAGTAGGTTACATTATGTTAGATTAGATCAGGTATTTCACTGTTTATCCTGCACTGCATTCACATTTAAAGTCATGAATTCAGTACGCCTTTACTGTCTACGCCTGCCTAACTGGATCTTCAGTTAAAGAGTGCACGTACAAGCCCTGTTTGTCTGTCCATGCTCAATGCTCATAGTCTCAGCATTGCTAATGTCAAACATTATGTTTAATACTGTACAGTTTATTCAATAGAGAGCACAGATGAAGTGAGTTGAGAGCAGTGATGCAGGGATTCATTTTTGAACTGTAGATGTTCAGCGCTGCAGAAGCACTGTACTGTTTATAAATGTAACACTCCCTAAAACAGCGTGAAATCTCCTCAAGGGCAGAACACATGCATAAAGATGCTTTCACTTTCCTCCTTTCATTTTTACTAAAACTGCAAAACAACAAACGAACCAACAATATGATTTGAAACGTTTATAGTGTTTGAAACAGGATATATCCTCAGACTAATGCGTGCATAAACTGTACGATTTTAAGCACGTTATTGGCCCGATTTTAGAGACGCACGACCTGGCGACGCACCGCCCGATTTCCCGTTTCGTCGGGCGTTTTTTTCCGTACGGTGTACGGGGGGAACGAGGGCCGATTATCTGTTCATCGTCAGACGGTCAGGTGAATTTCTGACATGTCAGAAATTTTGGTCGGCCGACAATAATATGAAGGCGAGATTGATAGAGCTTAACTTTGTGCCCTGATTAAAACTGTTGTTAGTGACTTGTAACGGTCAAAACGTAGATAACGGAAATTTTAGCGTAGCGTTTGTTATCAAGTTAAAAGTAGGCTTACCTCCAATTCCTGCTGTGAAAAGGACAACCCGAACTGTCCACGTTTGCTGAGTCCAGAGGCACCGGCGCCTCTTCTCTTTAGAACTTTCAGTGCACAGTACCGCAGCAATCAATAGGGCAGCCGTCTTCTTTTTGTCTAGCATGTTGCTATTATCCGGCATCGTAGCTTACAAATAAATCTTTATTGGCAGCTGTCATTAGACAGGACAGTCAGCAGGGGCCGACGGGCTGGAGTAAGATATTGTTTTCACCTGCACAGTGTGAGCTCTCTGGTTGTGTTCGATGATCAGACCCTACAGCGTGAGTACATAAATCGTGACCTTTGGTTGTACATCGTACACGATTACTCGTACAGTGTGTGATGATATCAGCAAGATTTTCAAAAATCGTACAGTGTATGCCTTAAGAATCTATAATTGTTGCGTTCCTATTAGGAAGCTCACTACTAATTTGTGCAAACAATTTTTTAATTAGAAAGCACATTTTCTAATTTCATGTGCATTTCCAATGACACCTGCCAGGCTATGACATATTAACACAGTACAAAAGTATACTCTCATTCTTCAAATAGTCCTGAAATTGTGACGATGTGATTAACTTGCATTTGAACTGTTATGATGTACTGTGGTTCATCACAGGCTTAAAACTGGGATTTAATGAAAGTGATAAAACAAATTAAATGTCTTTACATCGCCTGCGGTCGTGCAGGGACTTGACACTGGATGAAATCCGAGTTTCATTTAAACACCAATGTCACCTTGGTGTGTATTGGTCTGAAGATAGTCACCAGATCCCACTGCAGGGCAGTCTCAGCACTGAAGCTCTGTTTGAAAATTACTTCAGGATGTCCAGAGTTCTTTCTTGTGTGACCTCTGAGCTCTTCTTTTCTCCTTTCTTCCCTTTTTCCTGAGCTGGAGTAAGATATTGCTAGATACCCTTGAATGCTCCTTTCCCGCGTGTGTGCATGGAGATGCTCCACACATTCCTCTATGTCGCTAAACACACCACAGTGGAGAAGAATAAAGAACCTAGATTATTCATTTGTGTTCAGAGTGTGTGTCTTGCATTTGTTGTATATTAGCATTAAGAGCTATTATAAGCTTAATGGTTTGCAGGAGGGCTGTGTTTGTGCAACAGTGAATTCATTAAGCCATCATTCATAGATTCAAGATACTGACTCAGTCAAAGTTTCAGATTCCACAGAGCTCCTTTCGACCATTCCGACATTCTCTCTTATTTAGGTTGCATCTTCAGTTGCAAGTATGACCTTTAATCATTTCCATCATTCAGAGTTGACAGAGGCCACTTAAGAGATCAAAGATGTGAGGAGAAAAAAATTGTTGACCAGCTGTTCAAAGCATCAACCTGTAAAACACTGTAGGTCAAGTATTTAAACTTGATGGCTGCATTAGAGAACATGATTGTGAGTGGAGTGGGGCTGAAATTTTATATTAATTTTTTGTGTGTCATGTGTCGAGTAACAAAACCTGTAACATGTTTCATAAATTCTAAATGAGAGAATATGACTTGGTTGCTGCTCTAAAAAAATGCAGTCAACAGATTTTTTTTTTTTTTTTCATGGTTTTGTCTTTGGTCATCTGGCAGTTTTCAGTCTAACATTCACTCACCATATAGCTCACTAAATTCTCCATTATGTTCACTAGCTAGTCGCTAATTGTGTTTGGTGTTGTCATGTTGTGTGCACTGGGTTAATAAGTGCTTAGTCACTCATCTTCTTCTGTCTGTCTCTTTTCTGTGTATACATTACCCACGATGCAACTTGACCAGGCTGGTAATTTCACTTATTTCTACTTCCACACCCTCAGATAAGTTTCATTTTCAAAGCTGTCATCTTCAGTCCCAACCAACGCTGACTCAAGTGACATCACCTGAAGGCATTTATGAGACTCACAGCTCCCTTGAAAGAGACCAAAGGCTTTGTACAGAGTTCCCTTTAAATATTAAACTAAAGTAAAAAGGAATCATCAAAATAACTAGAAGAGTTAAGAGTGGACTGCTCTTTGATAACAGAGAGCCAAAACTGAAGTTTGATCAGCAGACCATCAACCACTTTGAATTTGGAAAAGAAATTGAACAGGAAAGGTGCTGAATGCAAAATGGATAAAATGGTAAAATGGGTAGACTTGAGAAATAGTCTGACTGAAAAGAAAGTAAATTTACCTCCAGTGAACTACTGAAAGTGTATATTTGAACATGTCCATCCTAGGTGCCTCCTAAATGATGGTATCAAAACAGACACATGGACACATAGCTTGCTATTTTGACTTGACAAGTTGACAAGGAGTGTCCAAAAGCAGCATTGAGGTTTAAAGAGTAGTAGGCTTTGGGAAATGTCTCCATGATTGACATGTCTCCTATTACAGTAAGTGATGGTGGTTTGTGCTTGCTTGTCCCAACTCAACTCCAGCCAGGCTCTCTTCACTTTGACCTAATTTGAATTTCCTGCCTGCAGTAACTAACAAAGATAACGAGGAATGATGAATCTAAAAATCCAAAATGTCCATCACTGACGCTACCTTCATGTATTTCTACAGCCCACAGCTAAGGATTAAGATGAGGATTCGAGAAATGAATAAATGAATGTCCTCAATAGAAGTTAAAAATATGCATGTGATGATTTGCTGTCCCATTCCATAAGCCCAATTTTAGCGTATAGCCTTTTAGCTTCAGTGAACTCATTAACTTTGAGTACTGTGCATGTGTTCGCCTCCATATGACTCCCCCTGTAGCAGCTAATCCTGACTGACTGATTGTCACAGTTCAAGTTGTCGCCATGAGCCATGTTTATTTGGCTCTGTCAATCTGATTGGTGACAGCTGCTGGCTAATCTGCGCATGTTAGCCTGCGAGGGCTTGGGTCAGAAATTCTCCAAATCTGAGGATGATGGCTGAGCTGAAAGCGAACCGAAGACCGTTAACCCTCCATGTGCTCACTCAGCTCTCACTTCACTCTGGTTGAGTCCATATTGAAGAATCAGTTCATTTTGCCCAGTATGACTTTCCCTTCCCTGCATCCAAGGATTAGAACTATCTGTGTAAATTAGCAAGCATTCTACTGCCATCACTCACACCCGCCTCGGGGTCCCGAAGAGGTAATTCTTGGAGATGTAACACTGAGTGTATTTATAGAGTTCTCTCAGTCATCATGGTCAGCAGGAGGCCCTGAGTGTTAGCACAGGGCCAGGGATAGCTCTCATTAGTAATTTGGAGCTTTTAATTAACCCTCTCCTAATCGGCCCTGGAGATAACTTAATGGATTAAATATTGCTGACATATTAAAATGCAAATGGAGATGGGAAACTGGCCTGGTGGGCTTCAGCCGTAAAGCATGCCGTGATGATGGTGTCGAATGTGATGTTACATCCATCATGCTGAAGGCTGTGGAGCTTCCCCATATGCTCTGATGTTCTGTGTTGTTGGTGTGTGCAGGCAGGAAATGGACCCTGCCTGTGCACCAGAAGAAGTGATAGCGGAAGGTGATCCCAGGAAATGAGACATAAGAAGGGTAATGGAATGGGATATAACAGTGAATCAGCCTGACGGTTATGGTGTGGGTTTAGTGGGTTAGCCAGGCAGTCGTGTAGATTTCTCATTACCATTGCAGATTTTAGGCGAAGTAAGACAAAAAGACTACACCCCTGCTGGCCTTTAGATGATGCAATGTCCATTACCCCAAACAAAAGGAATGTGCAACAGTTTCTCTAATTATTCAGCCTTTGGAGATAAAAATGTAAATGTTGTCCACCCATGGTGCTACAGAGAAGGGAGTCTGTAAAGAGAATATAAACATAGGCCGTTTTAGGCGTTCGAACAAAAGGCTGATGTTGCTGTTTCTTTGATGAAGACAAAGACTCTGGAAGCCGTGCAAATAATGATGTCTGTCAGGAGCAAAGGCACACATGTAGCATGACATAACCTTTTCGTGAGGAGGTGAGATGGATAGTTGTTCCGCATGTGGCTCTGATAAAACAGCTCTCTGTTTGCATCATAATTCCTACCATTAGTTATCCATTTCTTTTACCCATGAGCATGGAGACAGTCCATTATTGACCTGTTCATGTTCAGTCAACAACAGTTATGAAGTTAGAAGGAGGTGAAGAATACTACTCCTGATGATGAAACTATGCCCCAGACTTCCTTGTAGTGACGGGAAGGCATGACAGGCCAAAGACGGTACATTTAGTCACTAATAAAGTATGTCATTTAGCTCTTGCAATATCAACACTCAACACAGGTGCAACAGATCAACATTAATTTGCAAAATAAAATTTCAGAAATAAAATCATGCTTTCTGACCTTTCGGGTAAAATAAATAGCAGCTCTCGTCTTTGACAGAATATTGTTCTTTCTCTCTCTAAATCTGGATGCTATTTCCACTACAGCCATTAGAAGAAGGGGTCATGGTTTGGTCATGGTGTGCATGCGGGTGTTTTGTGTGAGACTGTGTACCTGCATGTGTTCATGAAAGCTCTGCTATGTGTAAATGTGTTTTTGCTCCAGTATTTCACCCCCATTCTTCGACATAGGAGGCCCTTAGAGGGAGCATGACATTTTTAGGAGGCCAAAAATGGAAGAGAGACGTGGGAACATTGAATCTTGGTTGGTGGTTTGCAGTCTGGAGGTTAAGGTTAGATTAATACATCACTTTGCTGATAAAATGGTCCATTTCTGGCCTTCTGGTACAAATTGAACACTATTCACAAGGTTAGGGTAAGACATGATGCAGGTAATAATTTACTTTTGAACAGCAGGACTTCTATATTATTGTTTAATTGTCTAAATAGAGCGTCCCCATTCTGCCAGGTCTGCTCCATAAAACAACAGTATTGATTTGTGCTTGGTAAGTCATAACACAATAACAAGATGAATTGTAATCTTTTAGGTTACCTTAAGTTTTCATCTAGTGCCATCATGCCAATCTAAGATTGTGAATCACCTGTTTTGTGGCATTATCATTGTGAGCATGTTAGTACAGCTACAACAATTGTTGACCACCGGTTAATCACAAAAAGGTCAGAAAATGATGGCAAATGCACATACATGTCCCCACAAATTCAATGTCATGTCTTAGGTGTCTTATTTTGTTTGACAGTCTAAAACTCAAAGTTTACTTCTGAGAAAGAAAAAGGTAAACCCTCTCCAGCTACCAGTCCACATTCCATACTTTGGTCCATACTGGACTGGAAGCGACCACCATTTGGTTCCCAAGCGAAATCCCTACAGACTGAGCTGCCACCCCTAATGCTTTAATCAACATTATGAGGAAACTTTTTTGATGAACATAGTAAATGCATCTGCTGTTGGAGCAGATTTCACAATCTCTGTTGTGACCTGTGTGACCTTCATTTTGCTGACGAGCAACACTGCAAACTTGCATTTGATGTTATTAATGACTGTCCTCTACAAAAACAGGAAGAATAAACAAAGCTGCTAAATGAGCAATTGAAATATTGGTTAATAGCTTTCAAAACTCATACTAATAAAACCTGCTCATTTAACACATGACCTTGTAAATACAATAGTTTGTCCAGTATTATCTTATGATAGAACAACTGATGACTCATTGTGCATGTACGTTTTTATGTTTATTAACTTGGAAATGGGCAAGTTTAATGAAACAAATATATTCATTGGTGAGTTGTAATGTAAGTTAGTACAATGAAATTTTAAAGTGGAAGACTAAAGGCCTGTATGGTAATAGTAGAAGTATGGTAGAAGTTCATCAGAGCTAAAATGTCGACAGTTTGAACATAAAACTTTCAGGTTCAATGTTTCAAACAGTAGTGTGACCATAATACACAGAGATGAATACCTGAGTGAGGAGCCGTGAAAGCAGGGAGACTCCTGTAGGTGGCGGGCAGCCATACAGAGCTGGAGGCGCTCAGCTCTCATGTTGATCCCAGTGATTAAATGGTGTGCAGCAGCTGGTGCCTATATTAAAGCATCTAATCACCCTTGAATGATGGCGGTGGCACACTCTGCCTCCTCATTCAAACCTCATTTAAATCAAGGCAACAAGCATAAACATGGATGATATGTGTTTGTGGCCCCAGACCGCTGCACTGCAGAAATGTGCCAAGCACAAAACAGAAAAATGTCATGTCTGAATATTTAATCAGCACTGCAACACATGCTGACATACCCGCAAGATGCTGAAAAATGGACTGCTAATTAAGCAGCTGGTTAAATCAAACATGATGTATGTTGATTAGTCTGCATATAGGCATGTCACTGTAGATTATAAAGGTGCAGTCAGTATCGTTTAGAACTAAATCATTGACACATTAAGTCAGATCATTTTGATTGTCTTGAACCAACCACTGAACTTTGTTTAGTAGATTTTATCACCAACTCTCCAGTCCTCCTTAGCTCTGTGGATCTACAGTGTCTTTCAGCTCATTGTTTTGGTTTTTACAACCCACACCGTTTTCTTTTTTTTATAGCTGCAGACTATTTCTTGGCTAGTAGCTATTGCCAAGTAACTAGTGGAGTCTCTAGGAAGTTACTGCTCCCAGCCAAGACAGAGCCTAACACAACCCCCCTCATAAAATGGTAAATTTACATTTTTTCTGGCTAAAACAACTGAGATATATAACATGTTAATTAATGAGTTTGATTGCTCTGTTAATGTCAGACAGAGCTAGGCTAGCTGTCTGCAGTCTTTCTGCTAAGCTATGCTAACTTGCTGCTGGCTGTAGCTTCCTATTTACGTCTGAGGTTTCCATCAATAGGCCTAACAAACAGTGCCGTTTTGAATATCAGTGGACAGCGGTGAGGTTTGTGACAGGAATAAAGCAAATGCCACACTGTGAATTTAAGAAACAAAGGCAAGACATAGAGGCTAATAAACATATCTAACATTCATGCATAACAAAACGTCAGCATTAACTGGTGTACTGGTGTCTAACTGACACATATCACCACTATACTGGTATTCTTAACTCACTCTGCATGTTAAATACTTCTCATACGCCCAATGAAATCAACTTATGTACAGTCACACAACAGCACAATAAGCCCACAGACGAGTGAGGCGGCCATATGACAATCTTTTTTTTTTCTCCCTGCTGCAGAAATCCAGCAAAAAGCTGCTTTGTTGACAGGCTCCCTTGCTGAATCTGGGTTGGCAACAAAGGATGTCTTTCATCCTTAGTGGCTGCGTTTCTATCTGCAGGAGACTGCAACCTTCCTTTATCTAGCTCCCGATAAAGCACTTTGTCATTCAACAGTTTACCACTACCAAAGCCAGAGGATTCAAGGCTTCCTCCCTCTCAAGTCGAGAGTTGTTTGAGATGCAGCGCTTCACATTTATAGCAGCACAGAACTGTGCACAATCCCAGTCAATGTAATTTTAACCTGAGCCATTTTTAGATTCTCTTCCTGTCATTGGAATAAGGGGAAAGCGGGCTGATGCATTGCTTCAGTTATTTGTCCCAAGTGGTAAGTTCATACATTTTCCCACATCTTTGTTCCATTTTGAGCTTCTTGACCTTTTTGGTCTGCTTGATTGTGGTTTTAGGCAAGTTGGATTCCATGGATTCCAAGGAATCTTTGGCTGATTTTAAAAATAAGTGTTCTTCCATGGAAACACTCAAAGTATGTAATGTATGTAATTTTGACGCAAATGTATGTATTAGATATAGCCACAAATTTTGAATTTTTGTCACCTTAGCATTTTGCGGTGTTCTCATGTATCGCAAGGTTAGCAGAAAAAATCCCTGACTCACTCCAGTCCTCATCCCCAAACTAAACTCTGGCACTCCCAGACCTGTGCTCTCTACTGCAGCAGTGTCATCATTCATTAGCATTTAGTTGTTTACCAAAGTCTATATAGTAAGTAAGTCACTGCTTAGCTCAGCAGTTCTAGCAGTGGATACAATAGAAATTATTTTTTGGAATGGAAAATAATAAAAATAAAATGTAACTGAACCTCCCCTTCTATATTACAAAATGTACATAATGGAGAGTGGTCCATTTCCAGGCGTAATCCTGTAGAAAATCTTAATTTGGAAAATTCTAGAATATGAATCGATTGATATTGTATAAATAGATCTAAAATAATGTTTCCAAGGGACAAAGTATTAAATTCGTCTTCCCAAAAGGAACAGACTGCATGTGGAAAAAAAAAATGAAAGACCATTACTAAGTAAGAAAAAATTAAAAATTATACATGATTTTATTTATCTTAATTTTTGATAGGCATTTAAGAGTTTTTATGACTGGAGAAGTAACCTGCTGATTGTCACTCAAATGTTTTAATATCCTCCTGCAACTTAATGGCACGACAGAGAGCAATTGATTACATTTAAAGTTGCCACATAATTGTCCATATTTTTATTTTTTTTTTTGTTAAACTGGTCATAAGAAAGAAAAATGCCTGTATTATCAAGAAGACAATTCTGTTACTCTGTAAATGTTTCCATAACAAGGTTTTCCATTAATTGACAATGAGGAATTAACCATATCATTTGATATTGGATATCATTTTGAGAATAGAAATTCTTAGTACAATATGGTGGTTAACTGCATTGACAGTCTATAGATATATAGCCAGCTCAATGTAACATGTTACATCTACATTTCTGTTAGCGTTCTCTTCAGTTTTTATGAATGTCAATGTGCTGCATGTTTTTCTGCTTTGTACCAACTGTTTGTTGCTGACTCTTGAGAGCCCACTTCTTTCTTTCCTGCAATCAGTCAGGTTATCTAACAATACTGTCACTGACAACACTTAAAAGACGTTCTTAACTCCCCTCACCATAGTTTAGTTTTCAGAGGTTAAATGGACTGTACTTATGTAGAGCCTCTCCAGTTTAACTACTAAAGGTGTTTTTTACTCTACATAACTACTACATATCTCATTTATCCATTTGCATACATTCATACACTGATAGCATTGGCTGCCGTGCAAGGAGCTCAGACAACAGTTAACCATTCACACACATTCACACACCAGTGGCACAGCCTTCAGGAGCAATTTGGCGTTCAGTTTCTTGCCCAAGGACACTTCGACATGCAGACTGACAATCATCTGATTAATGGGCGAGCCACTCTCCCTCCTGAACCACAGCCTTTTTATTGAGTTTCTATCTTGTTTTTGTAAAATGGTCTAAAATGATTTTTTTCTGTCATAGTTTTTTCTAATTATTATTTGGCTAATTAATTATAACACTGCTGTGCTTCTGGGCTGGAACTAATATGTCTTCTGATTATTATGATTAACCTTTTTCCTACTTAATCAAATACTTATTTGGTCCATAAAATATGAGAAAATGGTTAAAAAAAATGTTGTTTCTAAAAGCCTGAAATGACATCCTCAAAACTCTTTTTTTCCACTATACAAAAATATTGAATTTACTATCATAGCATTCAGAAAGTTTGCAGCTGTACCGTGTTCTAATGCTGGCTTACATGGGTCTTCAAGAGATGAAAACATGAGAAGAGTCAGCTGCTAATCACATAGGACACCTGGGGGTTTTTACTGTAGAAGCTGCAGTCACATTTGGTAAATCCTCCTCAGAGTGACAGCAGGACTACTCATTTAACTAATGAGACACTCTCCCACTTTGTCAGCTTGATGTCCAATAAAATCAAGGCAGATCACTTTCTCTAACGGGTTGCAGGGGTGTTTTTTTTACATTGTCTAATAAGTGGACGTTTGAGAGGAGCAAAAAGATGAACCAAGATGCCACAAACTGTGTTCTCTCACATTAAGCTATGTTATGGCTTGAAGGCATGGCAGGAAAAGGCTGACAGAGGCTCCATACACGGATGAGCTGACCACACCACCATGATTTCAATTCCCTGTTCTGATAAATGGAGTATAGAAAAACTTGCAGCTCTTAATAAAAAATCTTTGATGTGGACAGTGATTAATTGACCTGCACATCTCATACAGTGCCAGAGTTCCAGTACGTAGTGTTTTGGAAGTGAGTCAGTAAGTCATTGAGTTGTTTCAGGCGGGTCAAGAGTGATGTCATCTCTGATGTATTTGCTCGTGCTCCCTCCCAAATGCTCATGGCAGAGAACAAAACTGTTCAGTATAATGTGAGTTTTGATGATAATGTGACTAACGAGAGTCTCATGATCTCAGAATACCATTCCCACAGCTTCTGCTTAGTGCTACATTAATTACCCCCAAAACTTGGTGGAAGGGTGTGTTGTGGGCCAAGGAAGAGCACTTTCAATTTTGGATTGGATCCAAATCTCATATGTTTACATTACGAGTCAGTGTCTGTGGCAAAACGAACTGAATTTGACGTGCATATGATACGTTGTGGTCAAAAGTTAAAAAAAAAAAAAAAAACTAAATGTAAATAAAGTGCCTTGGGAGAGGGTGCAGAACGATCATCTTCTGTTTGAAATTATTTAGGATTAAGGGCAAGTGATGTTAAGCAAAATTCCAATAGTGCATAAAGCAACATGCAACTTGTTCCACCACCTGAGAAAAATACCACAAACTGCAGTACAATCAATTTATACAGTAGCAGGAATGTAGCAGCGGCATCATCAATTTATAAATGAAATTCAATATTGATCAAAGTAATCGTGATTATCTTTTTGTCTGTAGTCATGCAGCCCTACTCATATTTGCAAGCATCTTCACTGGCTACCTGTTCTTTATATAACTGACTTAAAGATTATGGGTAAGGTCTAAATTATATCTATGACCTGCCTCCAGTCTTATCAACCAAACAGATTGATTGTAGTCATAAGACAGATACCTCCTCCAAAGTCCTACAGTTCTTTTGAAAACCTGGTAAGAGAGCATAAAGCTGTTTAGATTATTCCAGATAATCTTAAATACAGCATTTTTGGCTACATGGATTTACTGGAAGGGTGCATTCCACCTGTCCTTTAGTTGGGATTGCTATAAAAATTAGTCTGTGTTTCAGATGGTTTAAATCATACAATGTGTATGTGCATTCCTATTCCTCACATGTCCTGTTTTCAATTCTCTGATATGACTTTGCTAAGGCTGGCAGAGTAACATCAGGGTTCATCAGGGTTTAGATTGGGGAAATGTTGACTACTAATTAAGGAAACTAAGAAGACGTTGTGATGCCATGTGTATCTATGGGGAGGTGTCCGAGACAGCCCATTAGAGAGTGCATAAGAACCAACTGTGTGAGCTCCACAGGGAGCCTTTTTCTCTGTAACCCCTTTTGTGTGTTGTACTGTTAAATGCTCCATCTCGTACAAGAATAATATGTATAATGTATAAGAATAATAAATTCAACATTCAACTTAAACTTTGATACCTCAAATCCAGTCTTCCTTATTGAAGGGTCATTTGAATACTCTTATAAGAGTGATGACCAGCCAATCATAGTGATGGGCAGGAAATGAATTGTATGGACCACTCTAAATACGGTAATAAAATCTGCTATGCACTCAATAGCAACTGTCTATGCAACAAGAGTTTTGTTGCTCAGTCACTGAATCTAGCCTTGCTCAGCTTTGTTACACTTTGACCAACCAGATTTAAGTCTGATTGACGTGAACTATGTTGTCTGATGAAGGACATGCACGATTGGACATTCACTCCTCACAGGCTTTTATTATTTAGCACTCATTTGTACACGTGGAAAGTGATGGTGATGATGGTTGATTGATTCATTGGTTTGGCTGATTAATCAGTTCCAATAGGATGTTTTAAAAACTATTCTTAGATGGCTGACATCTGTGCACTGTAGCGATTGGTGCCTGTGAGCACACACATACAAGTTAACTCAGGGAATATCTTTGATGCAAAGGGCGCATCTACTCACCAGTGGAAGGGTCTGGTCTGCGGATGATGGTCGATTAGTTTGCTAGCCTCTGGCAAACAAAGTCTGTAATTCATACTTTGTCAATTTTACAGAATCCGATTATTCTCCAACTCCATCCTCTAACTGCATTTCTCTGTGGACCAACCATTAAACATCTGGCCCTTCTGGCAGGCCATTCCCTGGGGCCGATAGCAGGGTACTGGCCGGAATACGGGAGATATAGCTCTGCAGTTGCTGGAGAATCACTAATCTTGTTTGTTACATGCAAAAGGATTCACTTGGGTTCATTTCCATTGGCCAATGGTTGTATTGATTCTTTTTGTTTTCTTCCCACTCAGATCTTTTACAGTTTGTTTGACCTGCTGAAGAGTTTATGGTCATTGACGGAAAGTCTTTGACAAGCAGAAGGAGCAAACATGCAGGTAATCCTAGCAAAAATATAGTTTCTGTTCCATCTTGCATTTTAGAGACTCATTGCCATCTGCTGGCCAAGCTAAGCCTTAATCCCATTTCCACTTTCTGTCAATGTGTCACAATTTGCAGCGCCAACAACGAGCCAGCAAATACACCCCAACCCTTTACATTAGTCTCATCCAGAGCGGCTCTCACCATTATCTCAGCACACATGCCTGCATGACAGTGATGGCTTTAGACAACAGTCTGCTTGACTGACTTCCACAATGAAAGCTGTGTTAGCATCAGTGCCCCCAAGCCAAGTCTTCTCTTTTACTTAAGTCTTAAAAGGCCATGTGAAGCAAAGAGTCAAGCCAAGGTCAATTCAGCTTCAGAAATCACACGTTCACAGAACCACGGGCTTTTGAGTCGCTGGCACTTTGTGCAGCTTCACTGCAGTAAAATTCAAGCGCTAATCTGAGGGCCTGGAGCAGTGTGCTTAGTGATGAATAGGGATTATAGTGCTTCTTTAAATTCTGTGGCAGCTCTGTCTGTTCCACGTGCTTGTGTCGTATCATCCTGCTGATTTGCATTCTGATGCTCGTCAGCAGCACAAAGCTGCAGTTTATCCCTCACAGCGAGCAAACAGCAGACTGATGAGCTGTTTGACCACCACTATGAACAAGTAATTGTCTGAAGGCTCATCCCCTCAGGCCAACCTATTGTTTTATGAATTAGTCCTAAATTAATTGCAATGCTGAGGTCGGGGGAGACAAAATGTTTTCCAATAAGCAGTTTTTATTTGTGATCCTCCGTGAGCGTATGCGTTTGTCTGCTCTTCTATTGATCTGTGCGGCCCAGAGGTGGCGGGCAATGTGGCGCACACTGCAGAATAACAATGACAGTGTGATGGAGGGGCAACATGGACGCTCTCTTTCTTCTGGAGAGAAGCCAGAGGCATCAGCAGGATCCTAAATCCTAATACAGACAGTGGGAGGGAAGGATGGCGCACAGATGTGCTATCTGAGTCGAAGGGGAATTTAGGCCAGGCCCGAGTGTGAATATCACTGAACATTTGTCCACGCGCACAAACACACATGCGCACATAAACACACACACACACAGGCACAGAAACCTATATAAACAGCTGGAGCGCTAAGAACAGCAGCTGGGTGCTTCATCCTCTCTAGGTCATTGAGCTCTCCGTCATGGCCAGCGTTCAGTGGATATGGTGTTTCTGTGGCATTATTCGCTTTTGTCCTTGTCAATCGATTGGCACTTTTCTTCGAGAGGTAGGTGCCGGCTTGTTGTGTTCAGTCAGAGTCAAGGTCAACAGCAGGTCGAAGCTTACTCCTACATATTCTTTGTGGCTTTACAGAGCTCTTCTGCCACACTTTTTAAGGAGTCTGATGAAATGTGCTTCTCAACTCTGTGTGTCTGTGCCGTTACAGTTACAGCGTGCAGGCAGCGTGAGGTAGAATTCAGCACACTGGGCTCATTTTAATAGCCACCTGAGGCGGACCCCGCCTCTCTCATCTCACCCTGGACTTTGGCCCCAGTTCTGAAGTTGTAGTAGTAACTTAAGTAGTACTCAAGTACCAGCAGTAATACTTTTGTACGCATGGTCACATCCAGTAAATTCTATATGTACTTTTTTCACTGTAGCATTGAAGTTGTATTACACTCATAAACCATATGCTATTATATTTGTATTCATATCCCAGTGGGAGGTGGGTGATAAAACACTATTTATTTTTAGCATGTGTAACTAAAATTGTTCTAGATAATGTTTGAGCCATTTCCAGATTGCAGGAGGTGATTGTGTCAATAACAACACTTCCATGAGAAATGCTCATTTGTTTAATTGTATAAATATTTCTTTTGATTATCTTCCACTGCAATGCTTCTGAATTCCTTTACTTCCACGTGCTTCACTTCACATGAATCTGCCATCAGTTAGTTCATGTCATCCAGACAGAAAAGCAAGAAAGTAAATACGTGAAAGAAACAGTTTTACAAATTATATAGTATCATTTATACATTATGGAGAGATCCCTGCATCAGAAGTGAGAACAGAATAATTGCCATTACTACCATCTTCTATTGTAGATAAACAAACATATTTGATAACTTTCAATTTTTATTACAACATACACTGCTGCAAGATTTTTCATTGTGTTCCAGTAAGTCACGCACAATATCAGGACCATGTACCTGGCAGACCTGAATAAAAGTGGAGTTATCATCTACACCTGTGTTATCCCGCTGCTGTCAAAATGTCTTCAATAAAAACATGAACTAGTGAGGCTATTCATAGGAGAAAGACTATGTGGAGCTTGCCGACATCGTGAGCACAGCTCTGTCCAACTTTAACTTTATCAGAGGAAATGGGAACACCTGTCAGGGTGTGTGCAGCCTTTTAAATGTTAAATCCAAAGAGACACTGTAGTGGTATTCAAAGTCATGCCCTCATTCACTCATTCTCTGCCTCCAATAGACGCTGTCCTGAGCAGGAAATAGAGATTTAGTCACTTCTAAATCATTATCAGTTTGTGTCATTTTTACATCTATATGATGGAGTTACATACAGTTTTCTTCCTTTTAAGGTTTATTGTAATATTGCAGCACTAAATGTACGAGGGTACGGGAAAAAACTGCCATCACTATATGCATATATATTAGGGATGCAACGATACACAAAATTCAGGGTTCGGTTCAATACTTTAGTGTCACAGTTGGATATTTTTTTGATACAAAAAAGAGAAATTTCCATTTCCTTTTGTAACTTGTAGTTTGTTGAAATTACCAACATTTGTTTCAACTCAAAAATACAGCTTCTGAGTTAGTATGCACTGAACCGAGACCTCAGATACATGTATTGTTGCACCCCTAATATACATGCAAATGAAAATGTTTATATCAAGTGTCCTGTAATTAAACATCACATATTTTGTCTCAAGAACCTTTTGAATCACCTCTGTGAAAAACAGATGGCCCACAGGTGCACTGCACAGTCGAGTGATTTTGGGATATCCAGATCAGGGAAATTCATCAGTTATTTGAGGTCATGAATGTGGATGAGGAGGTAGCTACTATGGTCACGTGACTCAGCTGAATGAATCCTTTTCTAATGCTGATGCAGATCTGTACACGGCTGAAAGAAAGAACAGACAGCACAAAAATCAGCCGTGACTTCACTGTTCTGCTGCTCATCTCACCTTTAAATGATGTAAGGTCTATGCTTGAGTGTGAACTCATGCTGCAGGCTGCAGGACTCTGGAAGAGAGATGCAAATGTTTGTGAGTTTTATGGTGTGTTTTTAGATTTTTTAGATTTTTTAGATTTTACGCTGTCCACATATTCTTTGGAAGTCTTTACCCAGACGAGAGTTAACGATGGAGTAAGAAAGACACATTGATCCAAAATTTGAGATCACTTTCAAGACCTGTGCATGACATGAAATGATGCAACTACACTGGTGAGCTAGCATTGTGATAAAAAACACATTTAGCTTAAACTCACTTTGCAATATTGCTGTCCAAATGAACAAAACATGAGGGCGACGCAGATGATGGATGATGCGAGCTGATGACATGACTCCACTTGCATCTTTTCTTTCTTATCTGCATCTCAGTGCTTCAGCTTGGTGGGCATTCATCACACAGTCTGACACACTTCAAGCCTTCAAATTGGATATTCTGACACAGAATCCCAGCGAGACTTGGATTGGACTTATCTTGCACAGGGTGCCATTCAATAAACCTGCAATATTGTTGTTATCGCACATTGTGTTGGCGCCTTTCAAAACTGAAAGGAAGAATCTTCAGGAATATAAAAAGTGAATAAAAATGTGATTAAAAAAAGTGATAAAAATGTTTTTAATTAAAAGTAGAAATACTCCAAACACACAAAATGAGTGGCTCTAAATTGAAAATGTAAAAAATTGAAATGACAAAGGTGAAGGTATCTGACACAGTATCTGCAGGTCAGTGTTAAAATATTAAACACATTATTTATTTGTTAATACACAAAACATATTTGTTAGTTATAATCCAGTGCTATTTTAATAGTAATAGTTAAAATTAATAGCATTAAAGGGATAGTTCGGGATTTTTGACATGAATCTGTATGGCATCCCCGTCAGTAGTGTCGCACAGCCACACCGACTTACCCCTGACAGTGTCCTGTGGGCCGAGTTCTGTCCAGGTTTGGTCAGCAACGAAAGTAGTCCGGCAGGTTTGCTGGGACACTTAAATAAAAAGTTTTTCTTCTCAAAACAGCATGTGTTCAAAAGAGTGAAGCTGTGACAGGCGACATGAACCGCATATGGTGTTTTATTTTGAAAGGGGGCGGAAGTGTATTACGCTGATTCTGTGTTGGATTTCCTGTCTGGTGCAATCTGCTCTGTTGAAATTGACGCGGATTAGCAACGGCTGGCGTCAAAAATACAGCGCGCACTAATAGCAAAGGAAAGAAAGTAGGACCAATTGATTATGAGGTTTGACTTTTTCATGGACATCGGTTTTGTGATGCAAATAATTCACTCTTTTGAACACATTAAACACATTTAACACATTAAAGTCCCTCAGCGTTCAGAACCTGAGCAAATATTCAGCTGAGAAGAAAACACATCACTGTTCAAGACCTGTGTCTGCTCCACATCTGAGTTACCGACCATCACAGACCAGATTCCACTCAAATTAGCCTTTGATGGATAAATCAATATGAATCTCCTGCCATGCTGGTCACTGTTTAATGAGACAACACCTCAGAAGTGGGATTAATGCGGCCTGTGGCCTGGCTGTTGGCACTCACTTCAATCCAGCCATCACACACTATCTCTAACTTTGAGTAATTAATTTAAACAGTTTTGGTGCCTGCTGACGTTACTAATGATCACTCTCTTGCAGGCAAAAGTGTATGTAACGTGGGAGATGCACAGATAAAGTAGCTGATTCCATACTCTATACGTTTGTTTATTGCCATATATAGTCAGTCTGATATATCAGATTTCAGTTTATGTGTGGAAACGATTACTTACACTTTCCTCACATGCTACCTAATGCAAATAATGCTGAACAGATTGTTCTTGTTTGTCACTGAAAGGTATAGTTTGAGATTTTTGGAAATGCACTTTCCCCAAGAGATGGACGGAAAGAGTAATACCACTGTTATACAGTTAATATGAAGCCACCACCAGCAGTTGTTAGCTTACCTTGTCATAATCACTGGAAAAAAGGGAAAATGACTAGCCTGGCTCTGTCCAAAGGTAACCAAAGGTACTGTATATTTATGTTACAGAATGACGTGTTATAGTACAAGGACCTATGTGCTGAACTGTTTCACCATTGGGCCAGTTTAACTGGCTCCAGCTTTATTTACCATACAGACAGTAGTGAGTAGTATCAGTCCATCTAACTTTCAGCAAGAAAGCAAATGAGCATATTTTACAAATGGTCAAACTAGTCTGTTGTCCTGAAGAACAACTACTTTCCTTAAAGGTCCAGTGTGTCAGATTCAGGGGGCTGTATTTAAAAAATGTACTTTTAAATACTCATAACTCTGTTTCCATTAGTATTTAATAATTAGAATGAACCTTTTGTGTCTGCAGACACCACAGGTCCTCTTTATTATTTATTTATTCATTTTCATTTCTTTCTTCATTAAGAGTCTAACATGGGCCAAGAAAGAACATATTACATTTTGGAGTGTATCTGAATCACGCTGTGGTTCCAAACATATTTCACTTTGGTTACCATTGGAACACCATCATGTCGCTGGCAAAATTCTTTGCACGTGCATGAACCTCATAATCTAAATGAATGATGTGCCATGACTAGACATACAACAAAACATGACAGCTGCCTCAAACATCACTGTAGAAACAAAACACCTTGGTGGAGGTCTTCATCATCATGCTCTTCTTTGCCAAAAGTATACAGATACCCAAACATTCTAATAAACATGTCTGTCAGACCAAAACCACGGGCATTAATCTGCTGCTTTGACAGCCTGCAGTCTTTTGGTTTCAGGCTTACAGCAGAGTTTGGCTTTGATCAGGTCTAGCTCAAAGTTTGCATTCCAGTTCATCTCAAAGGTGTCGAGGTGGGTTGAGGTCAGGACTCTGTGCAGACCATTCAGGTTCAGAAAATCATTTCTTCATGGACTGGGCTGTGTGCACTCAAGCATTTTCATGCTGGAGGTGTACTGTTGCCATGCAATGTATTTCGCTTTGGCTTTGGTTGCCCTTCCTTTACAGGCTGAACCTACTGACAGAGGGTTGGGCAGTATAGATGGTATGTAGAACAAATTAGTGTTCAGGTCAGTTTTTATTCCACTGCAGGTGAGCAAGTATATTTTAGTCTCTGGTTTGTCTTCATCTTTGCTGCAACTTCTCTGTCTGCCTCCACTTTTCATTCTCTGCTCATCACACATCCAGGCAGGCTGTTCACTGACTCTCTGCCCTGATTCACCTCTTACCCTCTGATGGACCCCAGTCACCCCAGTGGCCTGTATACTGTGTGTGTGTGTGTGTGTGTTTTATCTGCTTCCAGGCCAGAGTTTGGGAAAGCACTTTGTGTGCAACACTGAATAATGAATGACCTTCGGGCTTCCCCCCCTCTCGACTATTCTGCAACTCGCTTGCACACATTTGAACCCTGTGTGTGTGTGTATACTGTGTATGTGTGTGTGTATATTTCCATGGTTAAATCCTTTTAAAATGCAAATAATCTTCTCTGCAGCTCTTTATGGTTTGAACTGATTGCTGTCTGCTGTGGCTCGCAAATTGACTCTGGTTCAGATCCAGTCTGAGCCATCATATTGTGAATTTCACACCTTCGTGCCTCACTACAGCACAATAGACATGGTGTGGTTCCTGTAGCAACAAGCCTGTCAGTCAAGGTCATCCATGACAGAGAGAAAGAGGGAGAGGGAAAACAGTGTGCAGAGTGAGAATGTGAACAAAGGAAAAGTCCCCTCTACCTGATGATTTGTATTTTGTAGCGTGACGGAGCGTGACATGATTTGGGAGGCTGCTTCTCGTCCGTGTCGACTGACAATACTGATGAACTGAGGAAACAGGTTATGGAGGTATACACACTCATTGCTCCCACGCTACTCTTATATTTGAAATTCTCATCATTAACATCCCGTTTTTCTGTCTCTGCTGTGCAGCGCTCCTGCTGTGGCCCTTTGAACTCTCTCTTACACATATTTATTCATACATTCATCTATCTTCACCTAGTGGCTGTTAGGAGAAATGCCATTGTCAGAAAACAACCTGATGCAAAGTAAAACACGTCCTTGTATTTGCAGAGCTGCAAACGTCCCTCTTACACAGACTGTATGGTTGTGCTATGTCTTCACCTTTTACTCTTCTTTCCTCTCCTACTTTCCTCCCTTCCTCCCTTCACTTCTCTTTCTGTTTGATGGGAAAACTAACCATAAGTTGGGATCACTGTAGTGTTGGAGTGGTCTGCTGTATATTATTAAGACAGGTGGTGTGATCTGTGGAGTGGCTGTGTACCTGATAAAGTACATTATAGTGTCATTTAAGTGTTGTGGTAAAGTTTTAGTACACACTGCAGTCTATGACAGACATTTTATCTGTATATATAAATCAAATGATTGTCAGTTGGCAGTTATGATACTATGCTTTTGAATGACATCATTCTACACCTTTGATGGAGGAGGCAGTGAAATATATTATGCAATATTAATTTTATCTTTATAGTCTCGGTGCTGTAAATCAGAGTGTGCAGCTATTATGAATTTCTCCCAGAGTTGCTCGAAGGTCATGAACAAGCTTCTTAGGAGGTGCTGCGAGATAGTTCATCCTGCCATATTTGGGAAATCCTATTTTTACTGATAAAGAACACGGCCTTATTCCAAAGTTAGGTTATGCACGATTTGAAGGTTTGATGAAGATATTTGGCTCTGCTGTTTTTGTTGATGCTATAAGCATGTTAAAGCAATACTCAGTGCTCTGGGCTGGCTGTTCACCCAGGTGTCACATTTCATTTGCAGTGCTCCAGCCCAGCGAGGCAAATAAAGACAAACCCAGTTGAACTCGGCTCCTCCTCACTTAGCTCAGCTCGGCTCAGATTCATTAACGTCGTGGCTGCATCACTGTAGCCTCAGCTGCTAGCTGCTGCTGCTGCTGCTGCAGACACCGTTTGCTTCCTTAAACTCCTCTGGGCTGTACCATCTCAGCTGAGCGGGGGGTCCTCTAGGGTTTCAGGATGCCCGGCACAGGCAGACTTTTTTCTTCTCTCCCATCTGCTGCATCACACCCATTCCAATCCCACACCCGCACCCGCAACCCCGACTCCTCCCCCCCTTGTCTCTCATGAGACACGAGCTCGCTGTCTCTCAGGGCTGTTGGCCAGCTAATACCCTCCGCCGCTTCAGATTTCACTCCCCCCTCCGCTCATAGTACAATCTCATCATTTCCAGCTTGCAAAGGGAGCGGAAGAGAGAGAGTGAAAGAGAGAGAGGGAGGGAGGGTTGATGTTTTGAGCTGGTTTGCAGGGAGAGAGATTGGCCTGAATGCGTTCTGTCTGCTCTTCAGAGGCATCCAGGTGAGCTGTTTCCTCCTGGAAGGTAAGAAGAAGACTGAGATCGGTGCTCATTTTGTCCTGCATCCATTGTCATTACCCCCCTCCCATCCCCTTCTTCCCTTGTTTCGAATACATCGCTTCTGTCAATGTGTGTGTGTGTGTGTGAGGTTGAGCGTGAATAGTATTCCCCAGACAGAGCACACACACACACGTAATACTGTACGAGGCGATGTGCAGATGTCCAGGCATGTTAGCATATGTGCATTTGTGGACTGTAGATGCGTGCATGCTGTGTGCACGAGTGTGTGTGGTGTGGGGCTTTTCTGGGGAGAATGGGGGGGTTGGGGGGATGATGATGATGATGATGATGTTGAGCTCTCGGACTAGCATGAAAGTGGATGACCCACCTGAGTCTCAGCGCATCTCAATGGTAAGGATGTGACGAGAGACTTGTCAGGATAGGAAGGAAGTAGCGGGAAAAGGGAGACAGCTGTGTGTGTGTGTGTGTGTGTGTGTATGTGTGTGTTTAGCTTTATCTGCAGTTTTTGCAACAAAGTCTCAGTGTTGCTTTATGCCTGAAACAACGTCAGCACTGTCAGCCCCCCCCCTCATCCTCCACCAACCACTACCACCAATCCCCTCCGTGCTAATAGGTAGCATTTCCGTTGTGGTGGTGAAAATGGGTGCTGATGTTTACTGGTCTAATGGACGGGATGCTCTTCTGCAGCATTTTTCTGCTCACTCTACAATATGTCGTCCCACTTCAGGCAAATCTGCAACACGCTCATCTTTTCCGAGCCCAGAGGGATGGAATGTGGGCACTGTGGGGAGGACGAGGAAGAGAGACAGGGACAGGCCATTTACCATCTGTGGCAGTGTCTTGTGGACGCGTAGTAAGGCTTTCTGCAGGGCCATATGCAGCTCCTTGGGAAGACAGCAGGCCAGGCTGTCAGGAAAGAGCAAAAGGGGGAGAGGGAGAGAGAGAGAATAAGTAAGGAGGGCTGAAACTGGAGGAGAGGAGTATCAGGGTGTCGTGTTTGAGAGAGGATAAGTGTTGTCAGGATACACAGCCAGATCTAGAGTAGAGTCCTCTTCACTACGAAGCAACTAAGGATCTTTTTTGGCAGACCTTCAAATGTAAAGCTTTCTTCAGTGTGCGAGAAATAACTGTAAGCAAAGCCTGTCTTACTCTGTCTTCAGACCACTTACTGTCTTTTCATTCATTCTTACAGGTATAGTATCCTGTATTGTTGTTATCAGATCTATACCCTTGCAACACCTGCCCACGGTTTTCGCTTCTTTCGTTGAGGCCTGGCAAAGCTCCATAAGCTTTTGAGTGGGACAGAGTCTACATGTCAAGCAGGCTTTATAATAGATGATAGAAGTGACAGTTCTCAGCCTCAAGGACTCACTAAGCTTCAAACTAACTAGGTTGTACAAAGTATAGTCTGGCTAAGACTAAATATGAGTGTTAATACTTGCAAAACTCTACCATCATAGTCTCTCCTTGGCTGCTTTCCACTGTCTCTTTTGCATATGTTTGTATCCTTGATCCAATGGCAATGAGGGTGTATACTACTGACCTCCCAACTAGACCTGGAGTCTCTCCTGGTGAGGCGGTGTTGTGTTGAAAGGGTTGTTGCAGAAGACCAAACTCTGCTTACTTTCCACACACAGGGCCAATTTCTGTTTAAACCAGGGGTGTGATCGTTGGACAGTCTGTTTTGGAAAGTTGCATTCCACCATTGGAAATGGGCTTTAAATTGCTGTTTTACAATGTAATAAGCACTTCCTTTTAAACATCTGAAGGCTTTCACTGACTCGCTGAACACAGTACCCCATCATCAACCTGGAAAACACTGGTTTTCTGCAAGTATTTAGAGTATTTTTTTTTCTTTTGTAAGAACTCCTAGGACTAGAACACCTAGCTCAATAGCTGTTCATGTGTTTGAATGTATTTTTCTGAGGTGATTTCTGACCTTTTTGACTTGAGATGTTACATCACAATTTTGCACTGCAGGAACTTTTTTCTGGAGTCCAGCAACCATTTCAGGACCCTTACCTGTATTTAAAGTGAAAGAACCAGGGACTAGTTTTAGATAAACTGCAACTGTTTCTAGTGTCAGGCTTTGCTTTGGGGATAGTACTTGCTCTTAGTCCAGGAACTATTGGGCAGCAAGGTACTAAACCTTGTTTATGTTGAACACAAATGCTGTGACTGCTACAGCTTGTGTAGTGTCTTGTGTAGAGAAACTTTCATATACTTGACATCTTTTCATAACATGACATCTTGTCACATATCACTATAAGCTGAGAGCGATTTTTTCAAAGACATTGGGAGTCAGTGATCAGGACATACCCATTGTCAACTGATCGGTCCAGTTTCAGACTATCAAGGCCGTTTCTTGATAGTTCTTGACAGTTTCACTGGACTAAAATCAGACTAAAATCACATTGTGAAAACTGAGCAGCATGTAGGCTATATTTTGTGAGGCAAGCAAGAAATAGTTGAAGACAAAGGTTATTTTCCTCAGTATTCATATCATATTTGTTTTTATTTTGTGCCCTCCAAGGCATGTTTTACTTGTCTCATGTAGAGGTTACTACCAATTGGAATGCTTGAGCATCAAATAAACCCAGAGCTTCAGTGCTGGCTCCTGGAAGGAGAAGTCTGGATAGAGAGCATCACTCCATTTTAAGACCTGCAGACTCACAGCAGACACAATGCTTTGATTCAGATGCATTTCCTCCGAGTGGAGTAAACGGTACACATTGTGATTCATATCAAGTGCCTACAAAATGAAGGTGTTTGCTCAAGTGGCTCTTCTGCTAATGAGTCAGCAGTGAATGCCCAATTAGACCTGAGATCCACATCCAGTCAATGGATTGTTATGCTGATTTCACAAGGACACTGAAAAATCTCAGCATGAGACATGCTTCTTTTTGCCATAAGAACTACAAGGCTGTCCATCCAAATTGTTAGAAAATGTGTATTCATTTGTATCCATGATTACAGCACAGCTCTACTGATGGCTCTGGTGGTCTATCAGACTGAAAGATCTCAACAACTTTGGGATTGATTGGTATGAAATATTATACATCCATGGACATCCATGCTTCTGAGAAGAGGTGTCTGACCTTTCAGTTGGCATGAGGTTAATTATTTTTATTTTACTTTATTATATTCTCCTTCATTCAAACTACTGGATACATTAGCATGAGATGCCATTGTCAAGGTGATCTCCTGTTGTTTACAGTGTCTAATACTCTGCCTGGTTCTGTCAACATGTTTTGATCTATATTAAAGTATACATGGGGTCATGGGGAGTACTGTTCAAAATGCACAAGTTGAACATGTAATATAAAGCTGTGCTTCTGAAGGAGCTTTGACTAATCTGGGAAAAACACTCCACCTGAAGATATCACAATGGTTAGCTCAGAGAAAACAAATTAAAACATGTGGACAATTACCATGCAGTGCAGCTCTTCCAAAAAAGACACCATTGTGCATTATACAGTATGACCCAGCTTCATGCATATTAGAGACTAAAAATCATTGATCATTATTGTGATATTGTAATTTGTCTCCTGGGAGTCCCCCAAACTTATAGAACAACAATACTAAATCACTAGACTGCACCATTAATCATATATGTTTACATTTATTGTTATACACTTATGAGTTCATGATTATTACAAAATAGGTAGCTAACATCAGTAAATGAATCATGAATGAATAATATCCTTTTTGTGTATGTTCCTGTATAAGAAACACGGCACCATTATCATTTTTCAGCTCTAATGAAGCCTCCATGCAGCACTTGTCCTCAGGAAAGAATTCAGAAATTGCCAGCAGCACTTTTTTATTGTAACAAAGTGAAAAGTTGCTTTGTTGGTGAAGTATTTTCATTATAATGCTGCACTCCTGGCTCAGGTTTCACAGCCTTATATGACAGTGTTTTTTGAAGATGAACGAGGGTAGACGCTGCCAGGGCTGGAAAGGAGACAAGTTGGTGGGGTGGAGGCTGAGGTAAGGAGCTGGCCACATCACAGCCACTCTCCTGAGTGACTGTGCGCTCTCCTCCATAACTGCTCGGAAGCTGGCCAATTTAGTCATTTATATGTCGGCGCTTTCTATTCTCCACAATCCTAATCAAAGGCCATGGCCAGCTGTACTAATCAGGAGGTAAAAGGCCTGGCTGAGTCATTAACTGGCCAGAACATTTCCTCCTCTAAGAAGTCTGCTGGACCTCAGAAACTTCCCTCGCTCTGGGAGAAGAGGCCGACTGGCTGTCACTGAGTTTGAACTGTGAAGCTTCTTTGCAGTTAGAGATACAGATGTGCATGGGAACAATTTGTGAGCCATCACAGGCAGCTGAACAAGGCAGCAATGCTGTTGATGTTTGATAGTTCGATTGTCTTGGAGAGTGGTTCCATGTCACATTT
The DNA here is from genome assembly GCA_023373845.1 of Nibea coibor. Classification (NCBI taxonomy): domain Eukaryota; kingdom Metazoa; phylum Chordata; class Actinopteri; family Sciaenidae; genus Nibea; species Nibea coibor. The sequence goes on from CM041726.1 coordinate 2,970,828, forward strand.
TTCTAAAAAAAAAAAAAGGAGTAGTGTAGTGAAGAGGACAAATTATGTTTCTACATTTGTCTTTAAGTGAAGTGAAACAAACGCCCTCTGAAAAAGTAGTTTGTGCCAAAGCTCACCTCCAATCAAAAATGAAGATAAATGCGTTGCCCTTGTATTGTTTCACGCTGTCAGAATTGTCCTTTCTTGGGCTTCATTTCCACATACAATAGCGCACTATTGCAGCGTCTCAATAACATAACATATAACATATCTCAACATAACAGAAAAGAGCACTGTAAGTGCAAGCTTTGCACATCAGCAAATAGATACAAACGACAAATAAAAGCATCAGGCCTGCTTAGCCTGTAATCCAACAGAAGTACGAAGTAAAACCAAGAAAATCACAAGACTGAAATACTCGTGTTGGGTTAATGGGAGAAGTGACATTTCCCCTCTGACACTATCTTTTTAACATTGGGCTTGGCAGCTGTTATGCCTGCCTTATGCGCCTGAAGTCCTAGTTAATCTTCAGCTTCAGATTCAGCTTCACAGGTGTGTGTACTGTACATGGCTAATGTCTTCAGTGTGTCATACTTTTGGGGACAAGCCACCCAAAAGTTGCTCAAGCTTTCAGCACAACGGAGAGCACCAAAGGCCTGAATGTCAATCAGTTCACTGTGATTATTTCTTAATTAGTGTGATAGTGTCTGCCGTGAAAAATTGGCAATTGGACAAATATAGCTGATGGCCCCTGATATATCCCATTTATGTATAAGCTTCTTGAGGGAATAGAGTGGATGTCAATGGAGACCATAGCCTAAATAGAAGCGTTTCAAACTAAGTGGCTGAGTCACTAAGATATGCCCGTTGCAAAGTTGCCGTTTGTGTTGAATCAAACTTGGTTAAAATAAACTACAAGTGCCACAATGCCATATTTGGTATAAAATTAAGGAGAAAGTTGTGTTTTTGAAAATTAAAACAATTAAACGTCAATTTCTTTCTGTTTTTGAGATCGACTCATTTTGAGTGACAGTTCTCAGTGAACTGCTGCAACATTACAGAATTCTGTGTGAACCTAGAGGGTTAAAAACAACTATACTTTTGTTGTGAGGAGCGTTTGCTTGGTTGAGAGATGTTACAGCCAAAACCTCATCTGCAAAAGTGACTGACAAAGTGGCAGCATGCATTAGGCTTCAGGGAATTTCTGAAATATTCTAAATTGGAAACTCTATGGGAATTATGAAAATGAATGGGAATTTCAATAGCCCTGCAGTAAGCAGTGTGCTATGTGCATGTGATTGAGGATTAGAAGATATTCAGTTGTACTTGCATGAAATCTGGTTGTTTATGCTAAAATATATTTTCCCCAACTATAATTTCCCTGACCTACAATTTTGTAAATTCCAGGATTATTCCTATGTATTCCCATAAATACCCATGACAAGTTTCCAACTGAAAATTCCCTGAATTTTGCAACCCTAAAGTAGACTAATTACAATTAAAGAAAGTATACTTACTTTATGGAATGTTCTCGAGTTGCATCATCATCATCATTATCATCATCGGGACATGTTCACTTTTGTGCAGTGGTGATGCAGGTGTTCCATTTTGTTTTGAAAAGCCAGTATCTGGGACATTAGTTGGCTATTTGGATGTTTTGTTCAACCACATATATTAATGTGGACTCTCATCCACACTGTCTTAAGGCTGCTGTTCAAAAAAATGATGAAGAGCGACAGCAGCAAAGAAACCAAAATGCATTTACATATTTTATTTTGCTGCTTTACTTAATGAGAGTGAGCTGCAGTGAAAAGTCACATTGGCTTTGACAGGAGGCCAACAGAACTCAAGGATATGGGAAACTAGGTTGGTGTGTGCCAAAAAGGAAATTACAATGTTCCATCACAAAATAACTCCTGAAATATATTAAAAGCCAGACAGATTAATATATCATATTCATGTATATTGGTGCGGAGACAAAACTTCTCATCATAGTCAGTCGTGGTTATTACCTTCTCAAACAAAAGACAACATACAGGAATGACTTCATCTGAAGTGTTGCTTGACCATAACTAAAGGTGAGAGTTTTTCTAGCTGCTCCATATGGCCACGGCTGAGGTTTGAGTTAGCATTAGTGAGCCTCACCTTGAACATATAGGTGGGCAGAGATGGACTCGATATGATTGGAACTGAAATGTCCCCATGCTGACATGTCAGCTTAGCCCTCGATCAAACCTTCTTCTGCTAAACTGTGAATCATTATTGTGTCACTTCGTCATTCTTTTCTGTTCACCCATCTCCAGTTCAAATCTCTGTCAGCCGGCAGTGACCAAGGCATCACACAAAAAGCTGCTGTGTTTTAGGAGGCACCAGATATATTTAGAGCACACACACACACACACACACGTGCATCTGCCATTCAAGAACACTGAAACAAAGGCTTGTGCGCTCCAGACAGTGTGGATGGGAGGAGGATGAGGTGTTTTTTTCCAGTCTGTCCTCTGGTGTATCACTATCATCTTGAGCTCAGGATGATGAGCCTGGGCAAGCCGATAGCTCTGCTTTGTCTCAGTGAAATGGAAATGCATTCACACAGTGGGTAAGCCCTGAACAGTGCCAAGTTAACATGGCTGATAGCCGTGAGTTAGCAGAGCACATAAGTAGGCTTTATGGCTGATTGGTCTTTTATGGCCTCCGTGGTTCTTGTCATACTTCAAGCTAATGTCATCAGTAACTACTCCTCTGGAGATAGTTGCATTAGCTTGGGCCTGCCCACTGCGTTACTGCCTACCTTTTTCCATTACTGTATGACAACCCTAAGATAAGATAAATCTTAAATGATCCCTGTGGGGCCAATGGGGTCACTGCAGCAGTGCAGAATAAATTATAGATAGGAAAACAATGCCGTTTATCACAGTTTGTTTATGTGTGTGAATGTGTGCGCTGGTTTATCAGAGTGGCAGTGGGGGCGGCGTGGGGGGTATTAGTGATTAAAGAGGCTGTCCTTCAACCAGAATCGATATGGTGTAATTGCATCCGCGGCGGGGTTTTCCTGTCTTGGCTGGGGCGTTTGCATCCTGGCAACAGTGAAAGCCAGATGTAGCACCAAATACTCATGCTGCTATATAAACCAATGAGCACAGTGTGCCTTCCTGTCATCTGTGCACTTGACTTTGAATTCTTGCACTCTTATTTGTCAGATTTATATTAATATTGCTCACTCAAAACTGCAGTTCTGGAAATGATTGCTTAGAGCACTGACAGTCATCCAAAACATTAAAGCTGATGCATGTAAAATCAAAACAAAGCTAATAGAAGCTAAAACGCTCCTACAGAATTGGGATGGCAATATTAGGGGACATGTTGCTGTGGTATCCTAGAGTCACATACAGGTTCTACACAGTTTTTATATACATTTGTTGATTAGTGCATCTATAAGAACAGGTGTTTGCTCTCTCAAAAGAACATAGCGTAGCACATTTAAACTAATATTACAACTACTTACAGTTCATATGAAAGTAGAAATAAATGACAATACTGTTAAAACATGTTGAAGACTAATAAAAGTAAAATAGATGGAACACTGACATCTATAGATAATCCGTTGACATAGAGTCAAATTGGATTATCAGGATCCACCCCTGAGGAAATGCAACAAAAAGATGCAAAGAGACTCCAGCACCAAGTCAGATCAATCCCAATCTGGACCCACATTGACCATATTAACATCCATTAATGTGGAGTGTGAATGGACAGTACTACACTTGAGACGGCTGCTTGACAGTTTCCACTCCTCCTATGAAGAAGCATTATGCTGGATAATGTGGGAAATATATAAATCACATAAGTTCTGTTTCTCTGCTTAGAAAGCAGTGTTTTGTTCATGCACATAAATTTTGCTAGTGGCTAAACTTGTCCCCAGATAAATTTGTATACATGAATTCTATAAACACATGAATGAATGAATCTGAGAAGACTGCACCATCCCATTTTGCTCATGCAAATTTAGGGTGTGTTTAAACATTTACTAAGCTACTAACTTACTAAGTTAAGCGGTACATGTTATACAGTAACTCGACAGCAGAATGAGCATGGCATCTGTCAGTATCCATGGTGACAGATGTTTTCCTGCTCATAGTCAAGAATTAATGCAGAATGTCAAATGGCTGTCTCCATATGGGTTGGTTTTAGAAAAGAGGCCTTCTGATGCCTCCAGGCTGCACACAGATCATACTTAAAGTTGCCCTCTCATCCTGTCTCTGTGTGTCTGTGTATGTAAAGATTGACTGGATCAGCTGGTGCAGTGAGAGTCTTGGCCGAGAATCATCAGTAGATAATCTGCTCTCTGCCTCAGGATGTAATATTGTAATTGCAGCCAGCAATGGCTCCACAGTAATGAATAGACACTATTTGCCTATAAATGTGTGTTCCTCACTGTTGAATGTGTCAGTGTGAGTGAGTATGATGGCACAGTGATATAGAAGACTTGTGTTGCTTTAGAGAACTCTTAGTACTATAGATTAGAATGTTTTTGACCATCTTTGTGGCAGTTTGTTTGGTGTTACTGTGTTTCAACAAGACGATACCCCAGAGCATGAAGCCAGCTTCGTAAAGATGGCTTGGTGAGTTTGGTGTGGAAGAACTTGACTGGCAGAGCCAACACCTTTGGGATGAACTGGAACACTGACTGTGAGACTTATTATCACCCAGCATCGGTGTTAGACCTCACTAATGGGAGCAAATCCCTGTAGGTTTTTTCAACATCTAATGAAAAGACTGAAACCAGAAGAGACTGTGCATTCATACCATAGTTTTGGAATGACATTACACCCAATCACATGTGTGATGAAACATTAGTTGCACCAAGTTCCAGGCGATGAAATGGCAAATAAAAGTAAACTGAAGTTGGGAAACATCAAATAACCAGGTAAGGTTCAAGGTATACTAAGTACAACGTGATACTAGTTAGCCCATGGCATACAAGAAGTAAGGCTTTTGGCATGTCTGAACTGCTCAATACCTGACCTTGTTGGCTGATACCTGTGACGTTTTTAATGTTGGCTTGTGACTGCAGAATGCAGTAGTGCTCCATGAATTTTGGATTCACACTGCTCATTTTTCATCTCAGTTGTTTCAGAAGTGATATGTGCTCACATGTTCCTGTGAGTCTAATGGCACCGCTGACAGCAACCAGATGTTGTAGGCTTCTAATTTTAAACTGTTTACTTCCACATGTTTTGTGTGGATTTAGTATTGAGCTTACAGTGGATCCATTCATCCTGCCAGCCAGCCTGCCAGCTATCTATCCATCGATTCCATCCTTCCATTTCAAGTTGCCTGTCCAGGTCAGGGTCATGGGAGAAACAAAACAACAAAGTAGCCAATTAGGGATGGGGTTCAATAGCATTTTATTGAACTTGAATCCAGTTCCAAATCCTTTCAAACCTCTTATGACCTCATTTCCAAAAAAAGTTGCTGGGTAGTCATTAACAAGCAAGGATTCTGCAACATTCACCACTTTGTGAAAAACTGTTCTGGCATAGTAGTAAAACAGTCAATGACAATGTTTCTTAACACACAAATGCAATGAATTTAGAGATTTCACCATCTATAATCCATAAATCCAGATAAGTCTCTGCGTGCAAGGGCCAAGGTCACAAACCAACATTACATACCTGTGATCTTCAATGTCTCAGGAGTCACTGTTTTAAAAACATATGAAATACATAGGCTGAGTATATTGCATTTGCAATGAGGTAATAATATTTAGTGCAAATATGTATTTTACATTTTCCTTACTGTCAAATCATGTGGAAACCAGACAGAATTTATAGGACATCAGTTGAGTAGGTGATCCTTCATTGTGATCCAGGATGCATTGCATTTACACTACAAAAGAAGTTGGAGAGTGGTTTGATAGTCATTGGTGGTCATTTAAACCTTAGTAATTAGGGAAGTTCACAAAATGCATATCAGTACAACAGACTCTAGGTTTACATAATGAATTGACTTTCCTCAGAGTTGAACGAATCTGGGTATTTTACCAACTTGCAACCAGATCCAGAATGGAAGCGGCAACTGGAATCCATCCCTACACCAACTACAATCTTTTCCTCCTAAGGGATCTTCCAGCTCTTCTTAGGGGATCTCCAACTGTTCCTTGGCCTGCTATCTTATGACTCATACAAGACAAAGGATTGCTACTCCTCCCCACCCATTATTTGGGTGTTATGCTAATGACACATAGACATTTTATTTAAAACCACAAAGGAGAAGTCAAACGATCACCAATGTCAAGGATTCCTCTCCAGTGATTTGTGTCAGCCAGTAGATGTTGCAATATGCAGTAATTTAGGGTCATTTTGATTCATGTACATAGGTTGTTTTATTATGGCAGTGAATATATTGGGAAGAGTGCCCTGTGCGAATACACAAACTAGCAACAGTGTATCTTCCAATGGTGAAGAGAAACAATGGTTGTGAAAAGAAACAATGTTGCAAACAGGGGGTATCATATTCCCCAATTCTGAGAACACAGAGGCAGCTAATGAAGAAGAACCTTACAGCACAAGACCAAAACAAGCTGTTACTGTAATTTACAAAACACTTGAGAATGAGAAATCTTCATTCATGCCAGAAGCAATACAACATTTCTGTTTGTGGTTGTAGCGTAGCAGTTTACCTATGAGCATGACTATAACGGATACTTTTGCACTTTCTAGGAAACCTAACACACACTTGTGTACTGGATGTCCATGAGGCTAAGTTAGATCATTTACAGGTGACACGTGTCTGCCATGCGGCGTGCAGTCCTGGAACATGTGTTCAGATCATTTACATAAGTAAACGTAACAATGGTATAATACTATTTAGTCTTCAAAATACTACTCTATTACAAGTAAAAATACATGTAAAAACTACTTGGAAGTAAGATACAGAAGTATTATCAATAAATGTGTTGAACCAATCAAAGGTTAAATGCTTGTAGTTGGATCAGTATAGCTGATGCATTCACATGTATTTAACATTTTAATGGTGGAGGTGAAGAAACGTGCCACTCTTCATCAGGAAGTTAAACTTTGACCTTTCTGTCCTTCTGTCCTGTCACTCTGACTCTCTGGTGGTTCTCTGATGTGGAGTGTTTGGAACTTAAGCCTTGTTGAACACATCCTTCCCAGACACTCTCATCAAGTATTGATGCCTTGTCGTGTCATAGGTCCTAAATGACGACATTTGTTTTTGTTTCAGCTGTCAGTGAGAATGTACTGGATGGGACTCCAGTTTATGACAGTGCTGTTGCCTCATTACCAAACTCCTGATTCCTGTGTTTCTCTCGTGTATTTCCTAGTCTATTTCACATTCTCATTTGTTTTGACTACTAAACAAGCTACTTCTGTTATTCCTCCTATCTTAATTCTTGCTTATATTGCAAATGTTTAAAAAAAAAAAAAAAACTTTTAAAAAAAGTAAGTAATTTATCTTCGGGTTATGTCGTAGGTGCGATATAGGCATATTCACATCATTTACAGTCATTTACAGTCTATAAATCTGATTATTAAGTTACGTGAATTGTTATTTATTTTTGGAGCAGAAAACATACGTGCTACATTAGGACAGAAAGACTCCAATTTTATTTGCAGATGTGACCCAGCTCTGTGACTCATTCTGTGAAGCTAACAATGCTAGCATAAGCAGCTAAAATCAAGAGCAGTTATTTTGCCATTATTACCATGAATATAGTGCCTCTTTTGAAGCATCATGAATATATTTGAATATTATTGATACTAGCTAACTTGGGGCGCCAGGTAGCTCACCTGAGTGTGTGCCCTATGTATGAAAGCTCTTGGCTGCATGCCCCCCCACCCCCCAAAGTGTGGCACAACAAAAAATCACTACATAAAAAAAGAAAAAAAAAAACAGCGTTAAAAAAAGCACGCACCATACATTTAATACACACAAATACACACCTCTAGTTTAATTCATAGGCAATAATCACAATTTAAATTTTGTACAGCCGTCATTAACACACGCTGTCAGTAATTGTTTTTAAGTTTGCACACAGAGAAGGGAGTCTGTGTAGTGTGAAATGCTCCGGTGTGTCCACTGAAACCTGGCCCATGGTAAAGAACAAGCTGCAAGATGACTCCTCCTCGTGTATTAAAGTAATTAGAAGTTCTTCCTGCAGGGGAGCCCGGGTCTAAATATTTAATCTGAAGGGAGCCGTGGCAAAACATGTCATGCCGCCTGCGTCTTTTGTGTCCAATATACGCAGTCCGTGGTGGAGGAGCAGCTGGTAAGGTGCTTTGTGTTGGAAAATGGATTGGGAGTGTAGAGCGCTGTGTCTGTGTCTGCCTGATGGGCATGTGGGATACAATCTGTGGCTTGTCTGCACAATTGTATGGATGTGTAGATATGTGTCAAAGATAAGGCAGAATTTTGTGAATATGCAGGACGGGAGCAGCAGCAGCAATGGTGTGTGTGTGTGTGTGTGTCTGTGCAGCAGAGCCGACAGAGGCTGGAGCTGTTTTGATCAGAGAAAAGAGAGATGGAGATAAAAAGACTCTCATCCTAGCAGAGAGGTAGCAGCAAGGCTCTACAGGGAGGGAAGAGACCCAGGCTGACAGAGAGATGAAAAACAGGCAGGAACTGGAAGGCGGGGGCACAGTCAGTTTTTTGGCTGAATACTGGTAATCGCAGATGGATATTTTTTATTTTTTTGCTTTAATGCTCACTTTTATCTTCTCCCTCTTTCTTCTCTTCTTTTCCTCTTCCATTTTCTGACAGATATGTGTCACAAAGATGTCCACACGCAGCTGCCAGGGAACAGACTCGGTCATCAAGCCCCTGGACACCATCCCTGAGGACAAGAAGGTGAGAGTGCAGCGCACGCAGAGTGGCTTCGACCCATTCGAGAAGCCCGCAAGCCAGGTGAAGAGGGTCCACTCTGAGAACAATGCCTGCATCAACGCCAAGAGCTCATCTGCCGGCAAGGAGTCGCCCAAACTGCGCCGGCACTCCAGCCCTAGTTCTGTAAGTACTCGTACAGACTGAAGAAGCCAGTGTGATATATTGATATATGCTACATTATATAACAGCTAGTTCTGACCAAGTAATTTGATTGGACAAGAGGTGCACCATGAGATTTGATATAGAGTATAACAGCACTGAACTATATGTATCACTTTGCTTGACAAATGTTTTAACAACCGTTAAATTAATGTTACATTAACAGCCATCATCAAACTTTACACCACGCAGATGAACATTTCTGCAAGTAGTTTAAAAGCTCACTCAACGGGCAACCATTTACTGCATCTGTTGTTAGGAACTGAATACTATTAGCTGATCAGCCACCGTTAGTTATTGGTTGATTAATGGTTGTGTATTGATTACTAACAGCAGTTAACGGCACAACCTTATCATTGTTAAAAGTGTCTGTAGAGTTGACAAAACGTTCAAATGTAAACATATTAGCAGTCTGAATGAACTAAAGCTCCCTTTACTCTCAAGGAAAAATATGTCATGCTGTTATACAACAATATCAGCACAACAAGGGCTGGGTATCACCAGGTACCTCGCGATACGGTACTGTCACGATATTTTGCCCATGATAATTTCATAATTTTGGAGGCTTGAAGTAGTGATGCTGTGAATCTACATTGTAGCAGGTTTTTGTGAGAGAATCTGTTTAGAGCTGTATGTTTATTGTTTAAATATCAATATTTGTGCCAGTGTATTGATAACATCCCACAAGACAATATATCACAATATATCTTAGTATGGATATTTTGGCAACTGTGCTAATTTCGCTATGCTGATATTCAGTCCAGTGTCAGTTGTTTAACTATGATATAGAATTGATAATTTATTGCATATATTTTAGATATTATATCCTTGATCCAAGACAAAAATAAGAAAAAAAAAACACTTCAGCACCATGGACAGCACCATGGATTTATCATCCATGGTTGGCTGATTTCACATATTTCAGAGCTGTCAGGGCCATAGATTCTGATGTCAGTCAGATAAAGGATCAATGAGTCAGGAAGACTAACATATTCAACTAAACGACCCCTCTGCCTGTGCACTCTCTCTGCTACAAGGGGACTCAGAGGAAGGATGGCAGGTTAACAAGCGGGATGGAATTCCCCCTCATCCCCTCATCCCCTCTCAAGTTCCCTACTGCCTACACCTGATGGTGAAGACACAGTAGCAAGAAATGATCGTCTTTGTCACAAGTTTCATAAGGAGGATAATTAGATGTCTTGTAGCTAAAATGAGTCTCTTGCCACTGATTGACCGGTGCTTGCATCACCAGAGGCTGAGTGCATAAATGTGATTGTAGCTTAGATCCGTTAAAAGCTCATATTCCACATAGACTAGTCATCAATTAGCCAGTCTAACCTTTAACTGTTTTAAGTTCTAAATCATCATCAATGGAAGTGTCTTTGTAACCTTTGAAGATAATCTTCCACTTATGCTGGCTAATGTTATGTATAGACATTTCTGTGAGTTGGACATTGCAGAGTCAGTAATGTTTGCTGTTTTGTGCTTAGCACCCTTTTCACCTTTCATCAGCTGGCCTCATGATGATGACATTAAAGTCCAACTTCTTTAAAGCTCATGTCTCCATAGAGCTGAAGAAGATAATTGGTGTAGCTTAGCATAAAGACTGGAAGCAGGTGGAAACAGCTAGCCCGGGTCTGTGAATTTTGTGTTCTTCTGCTCTTTCTTGACAAACAATGAGCTGTCGTGCTGCTTGTCAGATTAGGTCAGCGAGCACAGGTCTTAATACATGTCTCCATACAGGCACAATGACAGCACTTTGACAATAAGACTCTTGGAAGCTGCACAGAGTCAAGGTGCCTGGCTGTTCGCTAAGAAATAGTCACAGCATGTGACTCCCCCAAAAAGTAACGAGAAAATAATAATAAAGCAGGAGAAAGACAGCAGAGAGAGCCTCCATCAGCAATGGTGCTGATGATGCTTGGTAGGCAGTCACCTCTGTTTGAGTTGATAAACAGTGGGTGAGAAAGCAGTCAACAGTTGTGCCAGCATTGCCATGGAAACACAGCTTGGAGTTCTTTCATAGGATGGGGCTAGAGGTGGTAAATTTTGTGTTTTAGCTCATTATTAGTGTTTATATTCCTGGGACTGTTTAAACTCTCAAGTTTGGAATGAAAAAAATGGCCTGACTCATATTCACAGAGAGACTGGGTCGGAAATCAATCACTGTGTGCCTACAGTATAAATTAATTAACATCACTTTTCACTATATTTCATGTTATTGAAAATGCTGTTTCAGTACTCTAGTAAACATATTTATTTGCATTATTTATGATGCAGATGATACTACATTGTTGCTGATTTTCTTTCCTGCCTTGCCTTTAATTGATCTTTGATTAATTGTTTACTTGTAGCATCTTTATAAATGCAGTCAGCACTAAAAATAGATTCTTTTGAAAAGCATACAGTGTTTTTGGTCTTGTATTGGGTGCAGATCTTGCTGTAGGCTATTGCCAATCATATTGTTAAGCCAGTCTGCCTGAGAGGCGAGATCCAGGGCAAAAAGTCAATAAAACACTGGTTGCTGCTTGTAATGATGCAATCAGAGCAGCTTTCACCTTCCAAGTGCTTACTGTGAGCAAGACACAGGCTACAGGCTGCAGGCTGGATGCAAACAAACCATTTTCATGAAAACAGGTCAGTCCCACTTCCGCTCTCATAGACACCCTACCCTCTTGTTTTTGACATGTGTCTATGAACCTAACTCAATCCTCCTGCGAAAAAAACTCACTGCAATCACGAAGAGAGATGAAGGTTATCTTGAAGGATGATTTTTTTAGAAATTAACAGCTTGTAATGTTACAAAAATTCCACATCTTGAACCAGCCCACTACCGACTTGATGCTGTCCTTCATGTGAAAAAAGACAACCATGACGGTCAAAAACTTCTCTCGATCCAAGCCTCTGTTGACTTCAGAGTGCCATTCTAGAACCAGTAAACTAAACCTTTTTCCTGAGCCCATGCACACTACGACTAACTGATGGCACATGCAAACAAACAAATAAAGCTATGTGGCTTAAGTGGCTCTTACAGTAAGTGACACCGTTTATTGATGTTGATGAGTAGTTGTGTGAGAATGGCTGACCACAGTGGAAATTAGGTGCTAAAATCACTTGAGGCCGGTTAAAACGTGGGAATCACCAAATGCTTTTAAACATTTCTTATGCTCACACATGGGCATGTAGAAATATTTCCGCCTTTTCAAAAGCTGTCAAAGCACACCTTACCTTTGTATTTCACAGGTGATTCTGTTTGTTAGGCAGCCAAACTCTTTTTCTTGTATCCATTTGAAACAGATTTAGCAGCCCGTATTCCTTCACACGGCTAATTGAAGGCTGTTTACAAACAACACAATTTTCCTAATCATGCAAATGAGATTTTCAGGTTTCATACATATGTGCTTCCTTTTTTTAATTTAGCTCCAAATGTGAAATGCCTAATGAATGTGCTCACAAATCCGATTTAATAAGTGTGATATGAGGCTTGACTGATTGCCTGCCAGAATCGCCGCGAGACACTAATGAATTGTTTCAGCCATGATTATGAAAATGTGTAAATTGTCCCTTTCGTGGGTCTTTTGTTTAGACAGCCCTACTCGCTCAGATTTCACACTGAACACACAGACTGAAAAACGAGATAATGACCTCCTCTTTGACCTTCAGACATGTCCTGTACATGGAGTTAATGCATTTCAATTAATAGACACTTTAATGTCAAAGCTGCACTCAGGTCAGCTGGCCAAGTTCAGAATCAGAAACACTTTTATTGGTCAGGTATGTGTACACATACAAGGAATTTGGTTTATTGTCGAAGACCATTGACCAGTGAATGAATATTCTGTGTGTTATGGAGCTATTAGACCGCCTCGTTAATACAGGTGTCTACATCGTCAGGTTAGTGAGCTAAGATAATCTTGTTTTTGAAGACTAAAGGTGGACTGATATGGACTGAAGAGGAATATTTGGTTAGATAAAAATGTTCATTTTGGACTTATCAACGCTGTGGAGTTACTGGAAATGTTTGGATCATCCTCCATGAGCTGTGTCGGTTAGTCACTACACAAATGCTTTAAGCATGAGGGAATCCAGTATTTGAACACAGTAGTTTAACAATAAAGACAGATACAGCTGTAATTTCACTGTGTTGGATAACATTTTATATCTTATGACGCTCGGCTGGTTTTTGTTCACCACTCAAAATAGTTTTTGTTGTCTTAGTGGGAGATGACTGAAGTTTTTATTATTTATAACTTTAGTAACTTCCAAGCTGAACCAAAGAGGAATTTTAATCTGACATAATTGGCAGATTTGATACCTGATTCAGCTAAATTGCGACTAACCTCATATCCATGAGGGGCAACACAAGAAATGCAGGAATGTCCTCATCGAGCTTTACTCTGCTGAGTCTGAAGTGGGAGTATGTAGATTTATATTTAAATGATTTCAAATGTCAGACAAGTTATTCAAGGCACATCTTCAAGTGCTTTGCAACAGCAGCATTTCAAACAGGATGCTTCTGAAACATGTCACTGAAATACAGCAGAAGAAAATATGTCTTCAGTCGCTGACAGACGCTGTGAGTGATGATGTTTTCCACAGTCACTAATGGATCAGCTTTTATGTAGGCGATACACGGCCATTAAACATTTCCTTCCTCCATCGTTTAATAAGGACTGTTTCAGTCCGTTCATGTTGTTTTTAAATCATCATCATTTTTTTCTTCTCAGACCTGAGTATTAATTAATATGTGGTACTTACTGTACAGTAATTTCTCGTATTTTGACTCTCACCTGAAGATCCAAACTAAGCACAACTCAGCGTTGCTTTTCTGCCAGTGCACGCTGTATTGTTATAGTTTCGTATGTATGGAAATGTACAATGAAACGTCCCCATTTCCCTTTTTTGATAAATGATGGTGAGGAGTTGATGGTTAATAATTATAGTCTACATTTATGAATCTGCAGCTACTGATGAGATGAACTTCGCTGCAGTGTATGAGCAGTTGTTATTGTATCCTGTTTTTGATTAGAAGTGTCTTCACTGACAATGTGTGGGATCCAATAACACAACACTGAAAGTCAGGCATTAGCATATTAGCTGATAAGCATCAGCTGCTTGGCTACCAGCTGATTACTGATGTCTACAGTAAGTGTATTGAGTCTATATGGGCTGTCAGGAGCAACATGTCAGCTGTGGTTTACTGTTTTAGTGTGTTGATGCTTCATGTTTGATGAGAGACATTTGGTAGTACGCAGTAATCGTTTCTTGATTTTCAATTGTTTGAAATCTTCATAAATTCTAAGTAAAGATGATGTGGAGCAGGTGTGAAATGGTGGGTGCAGAATGTTGTAGACAGAAAAAAAGACTTTTATTTTTGGATAGAAAATGAAGGAGAAGGGAATCTTTTTGTAGTACAGTCTCATCGTCACTTAGAGAGAGGCAACACAAGTGTCTTTGAAAGGTTCCTCAAGCTACCGGGAGACGAATATGTTACTGTCCAGCTGAGTTGTTTCACAGATAGAGTTACACTTCCTGCTTGATCCCAGGAGGAAGTCTAATTTGTTTAGAGGAGCCCTCAGAAAGGCTGAGCTTATTACTGCAGGGGATGGAGGAGACACAAAGCAGTGAGGAGAATGCAGAGATTGCACCTCAGCACTCTGTGGAGGTGTGTGTGTGTGATGTTTGAAGCCAACTTCTGTTTCTGCAACCTTCTTCTTGCTTTCGTAATATCTGAATGAACACAAGAGCTTTGCCATTGTCTTGCAAAAAATGTAGAACAGTCATGATACTAGAGTTAATTTTGAGTCCAGTCATATGAACTAAAGTGGATGTATTTCCTCACTGAGGTTCACTGTTGACACAAACATTCTATAAAATACAGATCACTTTACTTTTATAACAACAAAGTATATGATTCAATGCTACAATGACAGTCAGCCTATAGGTCATACTGCACACAGTTAGCATGTAGATGATACACAAGATG
This sequence comes from Nibea coibor, assembly GCA_023373845.1. Taxonomy (NCBI): domain Eukaryota; kingdom Metazoa; phylum Chordata; class Actinopteri; family Sciaenidae; genus Nibea; species Nibea coibor. Next base: position 2,985,859 of record CM041726.1, read on the forward strand.
CAAGATGATAAGTGTTTACACTAACGTGGTTACCTGATTGTTACCACCACTACCGGGCAACAGTGGCAGTTATCATGTAATTGTTATCGCACTTCGGTCCAGACCAACGGGGAAAAAATTAGACGTGGATCATCGGTTGTATATAAATTCACCGTCAGTACAGTTGTCATGAACGGGGACTAGAGAACAAAACTGTTTTTTGGCTTCATTTCCCAGCCATGGAGGTTGCTCCTTGGTTCACACTAGATTTTTATGAACAAACCAAGAGCTATAAACATGAATTACACAGACTGACTGGACAGTTTTATTGATGTTATCCCATGTGGCAAATTGAGATTATGGTGATTGACAGGAGGTTGCTTCTTATGTATGTATTTATCTGCTGTGAAGTTATAAAGAGCTCATGAAAAAATAATTTATTATGAGTGCATGCATATGCATTATTAATGTCATTAGACTGCAGATCATATGCACATTATACAGTAAGACGAAGAGGTAGAAGGATGAAAAACAGGCATTGCACTGGAATATTATGTGGGCGGGTGCCTATGGGATCACACACACACTTCTTAATGGAATTAATGAACTGCCAAAGTACACAGAGGATGATACAGGCTCAGCAGACTGCAGTTTGAACTGTTTCTGACTGTCTGATCAGGGAAAATCCCTGCACACGCGTGCTGACATGTTACCTTGGCTACCAGATCATTTGCATAAATTTACAGCACGCTGCATATGAAGAACTGAACGCTGTGAATTTATAATTTTAAAGTTGAGCTCTAGTTTCCTCTATTCATCCCACTGGGTAAGAACACATTCACTTCTAGGCTTCCTCTCCTGCTCTGTCACTGTGAACCGATGACAATGAAGTGTCTAAAAGTTATGAGCCAGCGATGAAAAGTAATCTTCCGAGTTCTTACATGAATACTGTGTGAAATCTCTCCTCCCCCTCGCTGACATTACACCTCCCAGATGAAGCATCGGGGGAGCCTCCAGATTTTAATATCTCTCATAGAACTGTAATGTCTTCTGTTGAATCCTCCCAAGAGTTTTATTTTCTGGGTTACTGAATTCAGTCCTTTTTATTCATTACCTTTTTATATCTTTTTCTTATGTCTCTTTCTTTTTCCCGTAGCCTACAAGCCCCAAGTTTGGAAAGGCAGATTCCTATGAAAAGCTGGAGAAACTGGGAGAGGGTTCATATGCTACAGTTTACAAAGGAAAGAGCAAGTAAGTAATGTGCATGTCGAATCAGGCTTAATCCAGTCACTCTTCTTTATAGTTCATAAGAACCACTCATGCAGGCAGTGAATATTACATTTAATTATACAAGAGCAGCGCTGCAAGTCAATGAATTCTTTAAATGGAATGGCAATAACAGTTACAGAGTCTAGTTTTATGTAAATAATTTTGTACTCAGGGTAGAGCTGCAAATCCCTCACATGCAATGTAATTTCTTTATTTTAATCACCATAGGATGGATGTTTTTCTTCAGTGATTCAGTAGTTATGTTCCACTTGTCATGGCGCAGAGCTTTCCTTCCAAGTTTTTGCTAATTAAATTCTCGAAAATGACAAGTTCACACACTGTAAATGCACCAAACTCCACAGACTCTAATCTTCTCAGTAATGATGTTAGCGTGCGTTGCCCTTCACTACAGCAGCTTTGATTGGTGAGCTTCATTCAGTTGTAATTCGGTGGCCTTGTCCTCAGGTCTCACTCCACTGCTGCTAAATTGCATTTCATTGACTTAACAATTCTTGCTGTTCTCCAGCCTCGCTGATTTTAATAGATTCTTTTTTTCATGTCACCAAAGAAAAAAAAAAAAACAAAACTACAGGATTATCACACTTTGTCTGTCCTGTGTGTTGTTGCCAGGGTGAATGGGAAACTAGTGGCTCTGAAGGTGATTCGTCTGCAGGAGGAAGAAGGAACGCCCTTCACCGCCATTAGAGAAGGTAAGAGGCTCAGAAAGAGACTGTTAATCTGCTCTATATTACTGGAATGCAAATAAATCGGAGTGAAATTACTTGGTTCAGGGAGTTACCTGTGGAATCAAGAAACCATTTGGTGAAATGTTGGTGCTCAATCATTCAGCACCGCACATTGGTTAGATCCTCAAAAGTAGCTCATGCTGCTAGAAGAACAATACATGAAGTTATGATTTGGCTAAAAGCTCTAGTGTGTATGATTTAGTGGCATTTAGTGGTCAGGATGCAGATTGCAACCAACTGAATACCCTTCACCTCACCTTATCCTTCCAAGTGTAGAGGAGATACTATGGTGTCTATGAAACTTGTGAAAGGCCCTGTGTAGGTCCAGTGTTTAGTTTGTCTGTTCTGGGCTACTGTAGACACATGGTGGTTCAACATGGTGGCATCTGTTGGGGAGTTCCCACGGATATAAAAGTCTCATCACATAATCACAAAACCAGAGTAGCATAAGTAGGAGGCATATTCAAGGCAGTTCATTCAAAATCACCCTCATCACTCCCTTCTTTTGTCTCTGACCACATGGTGAGTATGGTAAGTAACACAATTAAATGCTAATTTAACTTATGACAAGAAATAAATCAATAAACTATAACCACATTTAACAATACTTGTAAAAGTTTTTTAACCAAAGTTGTTGAACTATGAAATATAACCAAACATAATATGAAACAAACAAGGATATATCTGTGAAATGACTGTATCTGTCTGTCTGTAAGTAAAATGATCATTACTGATGGAAAAATGACTGAAAACCAACAAATATGGTTAAACTAAAGATGCTATTGATACATACAAATGGTCTCACCCACTTTGTCACAAATGATTCTTCATATTCTGTAAATCTGACACACTGGACCTGTAACTGTACAGGGCTGATGATAATATCAGATCATGTTTCATTTGAAGAATATCAGCTACTGCCATCAATCAAACTGTTCAGACAGAGTTTGGATTCAAAGTAGTCTCAGTGTACGTGTGAAGACTATGTTCTGATTGAACACCAGTAATATTAAAAGCAATGAAAGTTTTCTTTTTTCAAAAATACTTCCAGTGTTCAGTACATGTTCAGTGTTTAATGGATGATTTCAAATGAATGTAAATAAGAAATATCCAAACACGCACATCAAGCATTTTCTGTCTTTTACTTAAACATCTTAAAACAAGTCAAACAGTCTGTCACAGCAGTGAGTTTACTCTTCTCTTCCCAGTACACATTAATGTGTTTGAAGGACTTTGAAGATTTCTTTTCTTTCTTTCTTTTTCTTGAAGGAATAAAAATCCATCAAAATGTTGATCTGTTTGATCTGTGCATGATCCAGGCCTGATGAAGTGAGAGCCATCCACTCACACACACACACACAGACACACACAGAGTCCAAACTCTCCCTGTGAGCATATCAGAAAGGCACTTTGAAATTGAACTAATTCAGCAATTACTGAGCAGGAAGCTTCCAGCACTGATATGTGAGCAGCATTACAGACCGCTGCTGAATAAAGTAATATATCCAGAGGAGAAGAGTGTTGAGTGTATGTGTGTGCCCATGCTTATTAAAACGGCACACACTCCTGCTCATTACTCAAGATGAGGTGGATGTATGTGTGCGAGGGAGCGGTGTGGATCTACAAACGGTGACAGGATCTTTGAGGTATCTATAGTACTAACCTCCTGCTTACTGAGAGTCCTGCCTTATCTGATTTTTTTTTTTAACAGCCTTTAGGTCCTCACACAGAATGAATGTATTCATGAGACTATCACTCACCAGCTCTCTGAGGATTTGTCCATCAAAAGCTCCCCTGTGCCCTTGGAGAAGAACTTTGTGTTTTGCTGATTTAATCCCATTGGCAACCGTCTGAAAATCCCATTTATGTCTCATAATAAAAACTGCGCTTGTTATGCCGTGCTCACATTCTGTGCTAATGAAACCATTCCCTGACTGTGGCTCCGACGCTATTTTGGCAGCTGTTTGTTTGCCTGCAAATATATTTCTCTGATTATCGGCGGAAGCTTTGCAGTTTGTTGCTGAAGTATAATCACAGCTCTGAAAACTTCTTTCTAAAATGTGTTTTTTCCTGTCTGGGTCAACTAGTCGTGAATACCACTGTGGGCAAAAAAGTGTAGACATTTCTAAAAAGTCAGTGTAAAACCTCAACACGATTTAATAACCTTATACAGAGACAAGAGCTGCTCCATGCATGCATTTTGTGTAAAATGGAAGATAAAATTTCATGATGAGTTTATTGTTTGTATTCTTTAAACAGAACGAGGTGGATTCTCTTGGCCTGGTGTGTTTGGCTGTGTTGTAAACTGACACATACTGTTTGATCTGTATCAGAGGAGGGCTGTTTGCTGCCCCCGGTGGTTGATTCATGTGTCATTTCAAACCAAACTCAAGGACCATATATTATTCAAACACCCTTGCCATTACCACCAGTAATCAACTAGGACTGAAGGATCTTAAGTGAACTTAAGATGGGATCAGACTTCAGAAGTTTTGGGTCTATTTACCTCAGATTCACCAATTCTAACCCATAATTGTTGGAGAAATCTGGTTGGTACTGATGTTTGTGTATGTTAGATCCAGTTTGAAGCGCTCCGACCTGCACACAGGCTCGTTGAGGAGGCCCTGATTATTATGTTTGATATTTAGGCAATAAATTCTAGATGATTACATGAGTACTTTCCAAACAGGACCACAACAGCCAATTAGAGACAAGCATACAAGGAGACAGAGAGGGAGCTGATGCCAAGCAATGACAAAAACATCGAGGCTAATGTTAGCTAGCAAACAGTTAAAGCTTTGCTGTTTTTTTTCTCAAATCAAAGCACCACTTCAGTCTCCATTTTGTTTATATTTGCTTCCTCATGAGTTCTCAGGGGTGGTGTATTGCTTCCTATGGCACCATAATCTTAATATAATAATCTACATACAGGTCTGATTTCTGACCATTAAAACAACCAGACATTTGATCATTCTCCAAACTCTTCTTAAGAGGATCTTCTGATGATATGTCATGCTAACTTTGCAGTTGCCACCTCCTGTCTCACTCAAAACAAGCAGCATGAGCCTCCAGGAGATGTTCAAATGAACGTCCAACTCAAAGGAAATGCAGACAATTCTGTGACATAAGTCTGGCTTGACTTCACGTCTACAGCTCTGATGAATGCCACTGCAGCTGTCACTGTTCTCTTGGCTTGGTTTTCTAAAACAAACCAAGACTGCTGCCGTATTAAACTGTTAATAATGAAGGTTTATGTCATCATAAGCAAGTGATGAGATCGCCTGTCTGAAAGCAGATGATTAAGCAGATGAATAAAAGAAATTCACATGTGAAAGTCTTTACAGATCTGCCCCACAATGTGCTGATCACACCCAACATTCTGAGAAGCTTTGCCAGTGAAGTAATGGGCAATTTGTTCTCCCCAACACATCATCTCACTGCTCCAGTTATTAGCAATGTGTGTTACATCATAAACGTGTTGACAAATGAGTGTGAGAACTTCCAGCAGTAAATCCACCCTGTACTTTTCTCTACTCTTTTAATCTTTTCTTAATTCCCTGTATGAATGTAGTGCGGCTTATAGAAGACCCGCATGGCATTCTAATGATGCAGCTAATGAACGCATAGATCATGCCAATTCCTCTGGTATCTCAATATGTGCTTCCCATTAACTCTCCGTCTCTGTCTGTTCCGCCTCTGCAGCATCTCTTCTGAAAGGCCTGAAGCATGCCAACATCGTGCTCCTCCATGACATCATCCACACCAAGGAAACCCTGACTCTGGTCTTCGAATATGTGGTGAGCCTGCACACCGCCATGCTGAGATCACCCACTTGGACCCTTTATGGGCAGACCGTAGAGCTCTGAAATTAGGTTGAGAATCTGTTTTTAGTGTTTGTTCAAAAGGAAAAGAAACCACAGGTTTAAAAGGGCGCAGGGGTCAGCGCTCGTCTGAGCGTCTTTTGTTTGATTGATTTGACCTCAGTGTCTGCTCGCTGACTTGAGTTTCAGTTTTTAATACTCTGCCCACAGAAACATGAGCTGTGGATATTTTGATTGGCATGCTCTTGTTTATAGGGCACTAGAAGAATGTTAAAGCAGCCCGGGCTTTTTCCACTCTTTGCTCGCTGCCATAGGATAGTAGCCAGAAGCATCAGAGGCTGGCCTGACTGCACCCAGAGCAGGGAGCCAGGCAGCCATTTTATTGGAAGGTCACTGTTTTAGTGTGTTTCCGCAACTGTCCAGTCAAGTCCCGTGGACACAAATGACAGCGTAGAATTTTCTATTGATGTATTTATGTAACTGTGTTAGGCAGCTGAACTGAGCTTGCCAGGCTTCATGGTATGAGCTTGTGTCATGGAGGTTTTATAGAACTGGATACCAGACCCAAAGATGGCGCCTGTTCAATCCAATTAGCATTGCTCACCTGGCAAACACACCAAAGGCTATGGACCTGAAATTGTGATCATCACAAATGTTTTAAATTTCTCAGCCTGGGGAAGGTTTTTCTAAATATGCAACATCTGTTGATAAAAAAATATATATATATATCAGAACCGGAGAGTATTTCTTCACTGAAAGAGCAAAGAATGCTTTTCTTGATGGAAAACACATTTTCACTTTTCTCCTGTTTGACTGAGTTTGTTACAGGACAGGAACCATCTAGCCATATGTTATATGGTTCATTGATCTGATTGGTCGAAGCTCGCACCGATAGACAGATGCCCTTCAATGACCAGTTTCCAACAATGACTTTCCAGATGATTCTATGTAACAAACTTTCTGGCAGTCAGGTTAATACTTAGTGAGGTTAGTGATGTACTTTGCCTGTCTGCAAGGTCAGCACTGGCACTAATTGATGTCCATTATAAGGAGATCAGACATTTAAAACTATCTTATTTTGGGCTCTAGGTCTGGCAGCTCATTGTCCTCTATTAACCGAGTGGTTTCCAGAACCCAACTGATCTATCCATGAAAACAAATTTCAACCCAGTTGGATTTGTGCAAGATTTAGATTTGCAGATACAGATACAGCACTAATAAAACTCAGTCCTTATATCATGTATTTATGTTAAAAACAAATCGATCACCAACCATTGCAGCTCCCATTGGTCTAAGCACTACCTATATTATTAGCTAACTAATAACAGTCTAAGAGCTTAAAGTCCTGCATCTTCAGTCGTCTCCACCAGTCATGTGAGCCTGGACGTATGTTTCAGAGTCTTGCCTCCAGAGTCTTACCCGAGCATCTATTTGGACGATATCACAATCCCTGCATTCATTTTTATCTGTAGTCTGTGTTTATGTCACTAGAAACTAGTCCACAGTGTTCTGGCAAGTGAAAAGCAGCATGAAAAAGCAGTTCAGCATTTTTCCAAATGTCGCAATCCCTTCAAAGTGCCGTTGTTGTGGAAACTGCATGTTAACCTTTCCTTTAGTTTTTCTCTTGAAATGAAGAGAGTCTCTCCAAATCCTGACCAAACCACTGGAAGTCCAAACAATAATGTTGAATGAGCCCTTCAGGGAGAAAAATCTAATCAGGACGTCTTTCCTAGTTAATACTGTTCAGCTCAGCTCCCACATAGTAAATATTGTACTATTAGAAGAAAAATGTTTCACCTCAGCCCTCAAACTGAAACCACAATCTTCAGAACAGTCCAAATCCTCTGCAAACCCTTTGCAGATGTACCGTCTGACAGCTCTGATGGTCACATTGATATTCAGGTCAATGTTGGATCTTAAAATGCTGAACGAGGCCAAATCGCTCAAGCAGAACACGCTTACTCAGCTTTCCATCACTTGTGCATTTAATGAGACTGAAAACAGCACGATGCCCCCTGTTGGTGCGATAGAACACATGTCAAGTGTTCAGCTTTTGAAGGATGTGTGGTGAGAGGCGAGTGGAGCTCAGCAGGTCATGTTTGAATAAAGAATGAGAGCAGAGATCAGTTTGGCTTTGGAGTTTAAACACAGAAGTCAGTTAACTCTCCACTTAAGTCCTCACTGGTCAATCACACATTTGAATTAATGATCAATTGTGATGCAACACAGTCCTTTAAATATGATATATGAATCTTAACTGATGGCTAATGGTTGTTTATCTGAATGAAATGTTAAATTCCAGGCCGTGCCGACATGTTGGACGACCGCTTGGTTTTGTGTTGATCCATCATCCTGTTTTCTGTTTTACATACAGAGAGCTTTTTACATCCAGAAAAAAATCAATTCATTGTCCTCTTTTCAAAGCCTAATGATGATTGACAGGTAGGGGGTAACATGCATAGGGAGAGAGGGGGATACGACTGAGGGGGGTGGAGGAAACAATGAAATGTGTTACTGAGAGACGGAGCAGTGTGAGATGGACAGGCATGTCCATGTTGCAGCATTTTGTATGAATTATTCAGAAGTGAAGCTCTGCTAGTGTGGGCAGTGGTGGGAGATTGTTGAGATTGTAAATATTAGTGTGATTTCCGAGCCGCTGCATCCTCCATCCTCGATGTGCTAACAAAATGCAGAGGTGGAGGGCAGGCCAGCATGACACTGCATGTCATATGAATCAGTCCATGTTGGCTCTCGGACAGAGAAGACATCGACCGGGCTTTAAAACAAATCACCTCATGTCTCGCACACACGGACAGAACACAGACCAGGTTTCTTCATGTCAGGAGGGAGAATAGTGGTTTATTTTTGTCTTTGTGAATATCTCACTAAAAACACCTCGACATGCCCAATTTTGGACTATTGACATCCAACCAATGATATCCTACTCTCATCCATATCTTAAGTAGCACTTGCTTTAAGTCCACATCTATGATGCATTATGGGGGCATTCATAATGAAATATAATGCTTTATGACTGCACTTATAAAAACACATAATACGTTCAGATGCACTATATCAACAGTCACAACACATTATGGATGTATTAAATGTAGTTTGGGAAAATATATTTTATTTAAGTCCCATGGAGTTTCTGATTAGGAATATTTCCAAAATTCCACAGTTTAACTTACCATGGAAAGTTTTCCCTTTGCAACCCATAAGTAAAGTGAAGTACATTTTGATGTATCTATAATTCACGTTTCACAATGTTTTATTGTAAAGTGTATTGTATGTAAAGTGTATTTTCATTTCTAGACGTGTTCTTCATAGAAAAAGACTTTCTCATGTCGTCATATTAACACTGTACTCTTCTGCTTTCATTCTTTCAGCACACAGACCTGTGTCAGTACATGGACAGACACCCAGGGGGTCTCCATCCAGACAATGTGAAGGTACAGTATGGATGGTCATGCTGGTCACAAAACAGTACACACTACAAGGGTGTGGGTGAAAAACAGAAGGGTTTTTTTTTTTTTTTTTTAGGTGGACGACATAACTAGGAACATGCAGCAGTGTGACCTTGGAGTGGAGTCGCATTGTAATGTTTTAGTATCTGAGGTTTAGACTCCCTGTGGGGTCACAAGATAAAGCTGCAGGACTGCACAATGATTAAGTTATAAAAAGAAATATAAAAATCTGCTGCACAGCCATAAACCCAAAAGTTTGGGAGCCACTGGTCTATAAGTCATTAGAGGTTTAGTGTGTTCAGATTTTAATTCATACTTGCTATCTGCAAGACAGTTTTGGGTTTTTATCAGTCCACAGAGCAGCCACCAAAACAAAGTGCTCACAGCATTAATGATGTGAGGTGCAGTTAAACCAGACGCTGCCTGGCAAAATTTACCAGCATGGTGTTGTGAAAACTATGCAAGACAGAAAATAATGAAGGCAGTATTATAGCATAAATGGTGGCTAGCTTGCTAACAACTATATTTCTTTTTTTCTCTTTTATTTTAAGGAGGTGTATGTTTTTATTAGGTGGAAAGGAAACAGGAAACGAGGGAGAGAAATGCACCTAAGGTCCCTAGCTGGAGTGAAAAGAGGCGTGATAATTATTGATCAACATCTTAATCCATAAACCATGGGGGCACCTCATATACACCCTCTATACATCAAACACTAGCAGGATCCCTCCTTCTGTGTTGCCTGTGATGTTTCAACATGCACTTCTATAAACTAGATTATGAAGAAACAATATTTCAATCCCATTGAGCCTGAAGACAAGAAATGTAAATGTTCCTCATAGAATAGAATGGGGAGTGAAATCTCTTAGTTTAGGTATGTGCTGACACAAAGACCAGCAGCGGTATGTGCCAAGCCAGCAATAATGTGCCTGAAAAAGAGGGGCTAATTAAAACTAAAAATAACGAGCTGTATGGGCTGTCCCTCTACCAGACGTTTCAGCTGTTAATATCGTGGATGTCATCAGAGTTTAACAGAACAAATTCATAAATATATATATATATATATATATATATATATATATATATATATATATATATATATGTGTATATATATATATGTATATATGTATATATATATATATATATATATATGTATATATATATATATATATATATATATATATATATATATATATATATATATATATATATATATATATATATATATATATATATATATTTATATATAGTACACATCTTACGCCAGTTATTAACAATGATATTATATTATATTATTAACGATATTCGTTATTAATAACGATTCAACTCTTAGTAACCTAGATTTAAACCTGACCTGAACTCAAATTAAATAGTTTGAGCTGCTTTACATCAACCACAACTTTTTTTTTTATTACTGTGCTGTTAATATTATCCTGACACTCTAAGCCTAATGACTGACCCTGACACGATGTGGAACATTGGGAGTCCGCTCTGTTCCTCTCCTCTCTCACAGTGAACACTCACTCAGTGATGTTTGGCCAGCTTTGATAACGCAGACACACACGTAGAAACCAAAGATGACTGAGTGAATGAGGCCATGTGGTGCTGGTGTTGGTATTGGTGGGGGTGCTGGGATGTTGCAGCATGCAGGAAGGTGACAGTTCAGGCTACATGTGTTATGTAACACAGCTCGTACCTTTTGCCGCTGATGATTTACATAAGTAATATGTGTTTTCTTCCTGCTGACAGCAGCCTCATTGAGATTCACATGAATAATTTAGGATTATTCTGAGAGAGCAGAGCGAGGTGTTGCTTGGCTCCCGCTGACTGTGTTAGTTACTGGTGAGATGTCTGAGTTGTGATTTTGAATCTGTTGATGGGCCTGTGGCTTTGTTCCTGTGCAGTCATGTAATGGAGGCTGAGCTGGAGCTACAATGGTTGTATTAATCCATCAAAAAGAGCCTCTCCATCCTTTAGGTATTGTTTAGTAAGGAGAGTTAAATATTGGAGCTTTTAGTTATCTCTATTGCTGTCACTTCCCAAATGTGCGTTCAGCTGTATCCTATTTAAAATGTAGATGAACGCATCGCCTAATGGAAATGACATCACAGACTATGCTTAGCTGAATTGCTGAATTGCTCAGTTTCTCACTACAGTCTTTATCAGATCAGTTATTATCCACATAGCACATGAAGTAGATGAGAAGATGAGCAAAGGCAGCAGAGTGTTTGCAGGTTTTGTTCTGTTTTTACACTTCTCACCTGAGATTCAAATGCTTTTATAGCAGCTGAAGTTATGAGCAGTGCTGTGTGACTGTAATAAGACTGGTGATGTCCTATATTCTACTTATGGTCAGATAATGTCCTAAAAAGACCAAAACCAACATTAAATTTCATTTACATAGAACATGGCTAATCTGTATCCAAGCCTGCAGCACACACCCCTTGGCAAACTCAAATTGGGGACAGTGTATCTCTTGGGCAACACTCATGGCCCCTTGGAGACGACTGTTGAACATCACACAAGAGTTTAGCATGCTGGAATTATTCCTTAAAAAACAGCTGCAACGTGTGTAGCTTCCCTGTGTCAGTCTTGTCAGGTTTGATACCTCTGTGCCTCTACAGAGACTAAAACCTGTTTCCACTGACTGCATGTAAACCTGCTCTAAAGCTGGACGCAGCAGTGCAAAGTGACGGATGGAAGAGAAATAGTCACAACACATAAGTCACAGATAAAGGATAGATATGCATTCAACTGGAGCTGGTCTAGCTTCTGGCTCCTGCCTCCAGTTTTTATACTATGCTAAGATGAGCTAATCACATCCCGAGTCCATCTCTCTACTTAACACAGAGACATGAGATTGAGATCGATCTTCTCATCACATCTCAGATAGAACGTGAATACAGTGTGTGCTTTTCATTTAAAATGCATGTGTCATCACTGAGGATGTGATCAGGTGTCACAGTGAAAGAACAGAGCTGATTGGTGTTTCAGTGAAGTCAGCAACGACTCGACTGTGACCTGAAGATAAGCAGCATAAAGGAGGTTAATACGTGTTATTAGTGTGTTTTATGGCTGACTGTGAAGTGCAGCTGCTCAACCATCCTCCTATTTACTAATCAGCAACATAAAAGCTATTAGTGCCTCCACTGGTGCTAGATCAAATTAACATTCAGAGACACACTCAGAGGCGCACTGCTAATGTAATTACTGGTCAAGAACCAGAGAGTGTGTGTGCGTGTGCGTGTGTGTGTGTGTGTGTGTGTGTGTTCCTGCAGTTTAGTATCTGAAACGTACTGAAGTTTCTGTTTGAACACGATCTGGTGAAAATCTATCAGAAACCATCTTGTTGTGCAGCACCATTAACTTTTCTGTAGTCCAGTACTTGACTGCAGCTTGTGAGCGGCGCTGTAATTGAACACAGTTGAGTATGACCTCATCCAGACTGCCGCTCAAGTGCTCTTCTTATTAGATTATATGCAGTCAGCTGAAGGGCCGTGTCCCAGTGACATCTCCATAGATCAATAGGAAACTGACACCCACGGACCATGTCTACAAGCCCAATAACAGCCAGCGTTTGCTCTTACAAATCACATTAAGCTGCTGATAGCACGTTAGTCATCAGTGTCATGTCACTATCGAGGACGGACCATCACAGCAGCATCTGACACGCACAAAAGTTCAGCATCGTTTGCATGTGCTTCCTGAAAAGAGTGACTGAGAGTTCTAGTTAGAGGGATCACAGACATGCTAAAGATCTGAGACTTACTTGATGTAGGTGTCTGTATTGAGTTTCTGAGCAGTTGTTGAGTGTTTCATTTAAACACAATGTTCCCTGCAGACTTTATTTTGTACACTCAGCAAAAGTATAACACTTTTGTTCTGCTTCCATTTTTCATGAGCTGAAGGGACTTCTTCTGTGCACGCAAAAGGTTTATTCATCTCAAATGTATTCTCCTTTGCAAAGATTATGATTAAACAATGATTATCACACAGATGTGTCTTGGACTGGTCACGATGAAGAGAAAGACAATCAGAGCATATTGATGCCACACCTGTCAGGTAGATGGAATATTTATGAGAGAAACTAACTTTGTGAGCATAACAAAGAATGAGGTCTTTTACTCTGAGAGCAGGAGCAGAGTGTTGTGACCTGCGGTGCATTGACTGGAACACGCTCTTGATTGGACGAGCAATTTGTGGATCGATTGAACACTGCCTCTGTTTTCCCTTTAATTAGTACAAAGTAATGAAGATCTGCTCTCTCTCTCTCTGTTTACACTTGGTCAGTGTATTGAGTAGTAACATTTTGGTACAGTGCCCTTTATCTGCCGTTACCGAGCTGCTGCTTTAGCAAAACTTATTTTTTAAATAAATGTACACTACTGCAAGTGACAGTCTTCTTCTTCCTCTAAAATTATGAAACATTGCCCGCATTAGCAGGTGTTTGCTTATGGTACTGGAAACACAGCAGTCTGTACGGTCCTTCATCAATATCATTTAGGCTGTTTAAACATTGAGAGTTACAAAATGTGTCTGATTAATGGGATAGGAAAACTAAAAATACTCCCATGTACTGTGTATTCATTTTCCTCCTGGCGTTTCTGCTGTCTCAGCATTATTCTTGTGGAACCTAGTTTTCACTTTTTGTGCTGTAACATTTATTCAAATGAAAGAATTTGAGAAGTTTAGAGAACATTGTATGTACGGTGAAAAGATCACAGCGCACTGATACATAATGTAACGTGATGAAGGAGACTGCTTTATTTTAAGGTGCTCATGAATAAAAAGATTAAGAATCTCTGCTCTGACACTTAAACAGTGTCATCTGCTGTTTGTCCATCCGCCTGAGGGGAAACGTCACGACTTCCAAAGCAGGCTGTGATGGAATGTGTGTGAGGTTACTCTGCTGTTCAGCAGTTTGCTGGCTGCAGTGCATCATCCTGGTGGTATACTCAGAAATTCCTGACTTTATGAGTTGCACCGTGCCTGCAGTGCTCTCCTTGGCTTTCACTCATAAACAGGAATTAGCACTCTTGAAGAAACACAGCAAAAGTCTGAGGAAGAAGCGCTGTATTTAGTTAGACTGCTCTATAGTTTCATGCTGGTTGTTGGAATCAGTGTTAAGGCTTCCACAGGAACATGTTTTGGGGTGTGTTTGTTTGACTGACAGGTCTCCGATCCTATCGCAGTCAGCTGAAGTGGTTACGCCTCTCGTCCTCACTCCATCGAGCCTCGTCTTATACCAAATATAGATTCTGTGGCTTCACTGAGTACCAGTACAAATTCAGACTTCAAAACATGTCTATAGAAACATTTGAGTGACATCAAAGACACTTTATGGACTGTGCAGTGGTGTTTCAGCAGTCCTATATTTACACACAGAGGCCCTGCAGTACAACACAGCTGCCCATTAAAACACAAGCCAAAGACAATTCTGGGCATATCTGGAACTTTATGGTCCTCTGAGGCCGGTGCCACAGCGCAGGTTGATGCTGTCTCTTGATTCAGCCCATTAAGGACAACACTGTACAGATGCTTAGTGGAAAAGATTAGGGCTCTTTCCGTGCCTGCTGGCAGATGGCGGTGCCTTTTCACTCCATTTAACACTGCTGCGTTTTAGCTCTTCCTCAATGATTTCACCACTTTTACTCATTTCAGCAAAACACTGTTTTGGAGATTCATCACTGGATTCAAAAGTTTGAGTTTGGTGTCCTTGACAGAGCTGAATTCCTCCACCATGATGGTCTGATTTCAGCTCATATAACATGGACAATTTATATAGGAACAACATGGATGACGATATCAGTTTATCTCTTGATCGGTCTCACAGTTTTTCAGTCAGTTGTTCACAAAGTCCTCACGTCATCAAGTCCTCACCAGGAGAATGAAAGCCTTGTTTTTTGTTGAAATCCTTTTTGCTTACCTGATAAGGACCTCTTGTGGCTGTGCAGTTATTTCAGCAAAGCAAAGGCAGACTGCAATCTTTTCCTAACCTTAGCCAAACAGTTTTTCCAAGCGCTCCACCACTTTGTGCCAGACTGAAATATCTGCATCAGGGTCAGCAGTTATGTTCAACCTGTTTTTTTTTTGTTTGTTTGTTTTTCTTCTTACCATTGTTCACTGGTGGGCAGGCATATTCACTATTCATATTCATTATTCTTTCATTTTAAAGCAGCATATGTCAGTGTGTATGTTATCAGCATATCATGTCTGTTGGATAGTCATCTACTTGTTTAAGAGGCACAAATCATTCATCATTATCATGAGGTGAAGTTATATTGACAAATATGAGGATGGTTAGTCAAATATGATTACAAGGTCATATTTATCAGGACGTACATGAGCCTTGAATGAACATTGTTTACAGCAGAGGTTTAGATGAAAACTATAAAAAGGAAAACAAAGCTGGTAACAGACAGCGGTGCATATGATGATCTTCCAGAATATGATGCATTACTGTACATTAAACTGGACAACAGGATATAAAGTAGTTAAAATATCTACTGCAGCAAAATGCAACTTACACATGAAAGATCCAGTGTTTTCATTAGAGTATAATCACCTGAAAGTAGGAATTGTTTTGATTTTGGTACCTTACCATAAGACTTTTATCTACAGTAAGATGTCAGGAGTCATGTTTAACCACCACATTTCCAAAGTCGCTCAGAAGGGACACCTTCACCTTTTTAGCGCCTGTTAGCGCTACTGCAGTAGGTGAGGCAAGGGTGTTGTAATCAGTAACACTGTAAGATGCCTCAAATCCTATACACTGGTCCTTGAATGCAGCAGTAAAACTAATCCAAAAACATCATGAATAATAGTGAAACACTGATATGGATCATTTTACTGCACAAAGAGTACTTTGAGTTTTCAGAATTTAATTATATTTACATTTTTGACCTGAGAGAGGTTTTTAATATTTTGACTTGAGTATTTACACAGTCAGGTATTCATATTTTTACTTAAATAAAGGCGCTTACATAAGAAATATCACAATCTGTATACCATGTTACACTTACTGACGATTGTGTTTCTCTGTGGATATTTAGGTTACTGATAAGATTCTAACAATGGAAACACAGAACAACATACAATAAATATAAAATCGATAAAAAATCATAATGATAATAACATGGACTGTATGTACATTCCCCTTTCAGTTTTGCTGTTAGTAAGACCTAGACTTCTGTTTTGTTTTGCCCCAAATGAGTCAGTCCTCCTGCCTGAGTATGTTGAAGCTTGTTAGTTTATTGTGTGTTCCACATTAGCATGACATTAATGCACCGTGTCTCTACTCTCCTCTTGTGATCTGTTGCTGTTTTTTTCCTTGTGAAAACTATATGAACCCCATTGTGCCGCTGTAACTTTGAAATATTGCCTTATGCTTCACTGCACATTAAATATCAGACCAAAGAACCACATTCCACTCCATTCTCTGGACAGATAACACGCACGCCGATCCAATCCACACATTTTTTTAATTTTTATTTTTTCATAATGCTTATCTTGATGGAGAGTTGTGCTCGCCTTGGGTACGATGGCAATAAGTATTTCATCATTAGAGAAATGGCAGCGTGTTTATTGGTGTGCTGGTGATGGATTGTTGTTGAGGCTGTACGGTGGCACCTGAGGTGATAGATTATGATAATGAATGATTTAACTACGATCACACGGTTTGTTTCTCTTGCAGTTATGAACTAATAATGCATCATGATTAAACAGAGACTGTGCCCCCCCCCCCCCCCCCCACACACACACACACACACACACACACACACACACTGGAGAGTCTGCAGGGCATTTTCTCTTCAATGAAAGAACCATACATTGTGATTGACGATGTATATTACCAGCCAGTTGTTTTACTCATGTGAGTGTGTTTTAGACTTCAGGTTAGCAGGGTTCTTTTGTCCTGTAGATGATGGTCAGTGAAGAATGGCCATTGGGGTACTTCCAACAATTATCAGACATTAAATTATCCTGGAGAGTTCAAACAACGAGACGCTGCATTGAAAAAATTATAAAGTACAAAAAGTCAAAAGTAAAAGACTGTATACTACTGAAGTTTGGAAGGGAAGCCAAGTCCCGGAGTGCACTGCAGTAGGAAACATCCAATCACTGAGCTTAAATATCTGTTGCTCTGCAGCTAATGACAGGGTGAAGTTAGACATTAATGGGCCACTGCACTGATTTGAGCATCAGTTTGCTCTTCATGAGGATTACTAATCAGCCTGTGGAAAGCGCTGAGGGGATCTGAACGTGCTCTGTCGAGGCTGTCACCACAGAAAATCTGCGATACAAGAAATATTTTCCTGTGTCTTCTCCATAGCAACAGTGAATTGTATTCATGGGTATCGTAGCATTTTACAGACCTCAGAAGCTAAATTAAGCTACAGCCTGAACATGACCCTGTAGTGTTGATGTGTGTTTCTTTGTTGAGGAACATTCAGGGTATTATTAAAATGCCACCGTTTCTGCAGTGATATTTAAGTTGTGACATGTGATATATCTGTAATATATGTAAAGATTACACATAGTCAAGCTGTCCCAAAAGATCCATCCATGAGGCCCCAATGTACCCACTGCCTGTCACAGCACTGTCCTCAAACAAACCTTATGTTTGTTATAAAGTCTTAATGATATAGTATAACACACTCCGTTCTACCACACACACCAGGATCACTGAACACAGATTACCCACACTTTATATTAATCTACCCTCTACCCCTGGACCTTTATCATTATATTATCAAGTACAACACCATGACTGCTTCCTATTACTATCTGTCCATTATGTTGACAGTATTATGTCCATTATGTTGACAGTATTTGTCTTCTGTATTATTTTTGTTCTCCCTCTCTTTTGTCACACTTTTCCAGTAATAACTGTGCTGTGATGTTGTCAGTTGCCTCAACAGCACCTTTTTACTTAGCCCATCTGTTAGCATTTACAGGTTGTACAAACGTGACATGAATGTCTCATAACACACTACTATGTATTTGCTACAGCTACAGCTACAGTACAGTATAAGGACATTTTAAGTGTTTATTGCTGAACAGTAGTAACTTGTTGGCAAATCTACCTTTTCATATGAAGATATATCTTTTATGATTCTAACATTGTTTTACTATATTGTCATTCATTATCTCGTCATGCAGCAGCCTCGTCTAACAAAACCTATTTCAGCATAAAACGGATTCTTTTAGACTGAATGACATCCATTTTCACAGCCGCCATGATGCTGTTGATGATCAAAGTGATGTTGCTGCTTCTATATAGTTTATTTTTCATTTTTTTCTACTGTCACATCATCTGCTGGTGGATTTTGTTGTCTCTTTTTATTTTCAGCCTTTTTTGCCCGCCTCTCTCCTGTCTGTACTTTACAGCTCTCTCTCTCTCTCTTCCTCTCTCTCTCGTCTCGTGGTTAATTGGTGCGGTCACACCTTAAACTGCAGGCTTCCTTTCATACATTTACCCAGATGGACAGATGGACATTTCTTAGTCACTTATCATAGTTGGATGAGCTCTGTCTGGCAAGCAGATGTCTGTCAATGAGCCAAATGTTCACCACTGATCACGCTGAGTCTGTTTGACTTGTAAGAAGAATGGTGACGTATGTCCTGTCCCGTACCTTTTCCTTTGAAGTGTGCAGGAGTAGAAATGTGGCCAATTATTGACTGGATCTACATAATTTAAGTTGAAAACTGGCCATTTTGAAGGCAGCATACAGTATTACTATTGTCTGTCTGAATAACCTCCACTTCACTTTTCCTCGAATATCAAAATGCAAATGGAGCGGGGCTGTTTCATTTGAAGCCAAACAGAAAAAAAAGCTACTTTAAAGAATGGTTTGATGTTTGAATTGAAGAGCTGACTGAAGAGAATACAAGTGTGATGTTTTTGCCTTCTTTCTATTACTGTGCACTCACACTAACCAGGCGAGGGGCTTTCAGAAGTCTGTTTTGATATACATGAGTAAACACACATTTCCCATGCTAATTTTCTGCACTGCAGTTCATCTCTCACCCGCTGAGTGCAGGAATACTAAACTGTTGACCCGGTGACTCCAGATGCCAGACAGGGCTCGTCCCTGATTGGACTCCACGGTGCTTCAATCAGCTTAATTGGCCGAGACTATAGTATCAGTGAGAGGAGAGAAATGAGAGGGGAATGCTAGAATTGGAATCAAATTGAAGGCTGGATCGTGCACGCCTCATTATTCGTTGATTGACATTTCTGCGGGGGGGGGGCTGCAGAACTGCCACATCTCAGAGAGAAAACAAAACAGGTTTAATGTAGCTCTGACTTTAGGAACATATTAGGATTTTGGATTTTTTATTTTTCTCATACAACTCATACAGACAGCACTTTATGCAGTATGAATATTAAAAACTATGTTTAGTTTGTGAGCTCCCTAGGCATGTTGGGGAGCTGTGTTTAATTTCAGCAGTAAGATAATTGGCTGTAAAAATGTAAATTTAAATGTGTTTAATCTTTATTCATATGACGCATCAGCAAAAGTGCATTCATGCATTTTCATGAGTGTTTTTTTTTTATGAATGAATTTGCTAGTTGCTGTTTTTGTCAGTGAAGTCCTGCAGGCCTCAGGGCTGCTGCTTTTAAAATACTTTAATGGTTTTAAACAAATGACTGTCAATGATCTGCAGTTTTGTTTGAAAGTTCAGCAAAGAGAAAAAGTGAAACTAGAACATTGTTTTATTTTAAAAAGTTGATTCAATGGCAAGTATGGGGAGGGGAAATCATGCAAAACACACACATGCACATGTTTGTCAGTGCCCTTAAATGAACACTGTATCCCACAATCCCAAAACTGTCTCAGCTGAAACATTACCAGCTCAACAAACTTAGGAATGGACAAGGTGTAGACATGTTGAGGCAACAGTAACTAACTAAAGACATTTGCTATAGCTATAATTCCTTTAGCTCTGTTTTTGTTCTCCACCAACTCCGGAGTGAAATATCTGACTCTGTAGCTGCTAAATACCCCACTAGCTTTCCCTAAAGCTAAGCTACTGCATAAATGTGATAGTCTGCTGTTTGGTGCTGTGTAGCTTGTGCACACTTGGTTTATCCTTCACTGAATACAGCTGCCTGCTGCTAGAAACGAGGTTGATGGGAGTGGAGTTGTGGACTGGAAAACCAAAATGAGCTGAGAGAAGTGATCACTTTCACTTACATATAGTCATGTGACAGCTCTGAAATTTCACTTCTAGCAGAATGTGTGTATTTATCTTAAATGTAGATGTAAACTTCAGAGTTTTTCAGAAATACAGAGAAAAGAAACTGAACAAGAGACTTCATTGACCTCAGCTCTCAATAATCACAAACTGCTGAGCCACAATACTAGAATCCATCATACACTTGCATAAAGGGGTCAATCCATCACAATTCCAATAGTGAATCAATGTTATCTTATCAATATCACTCAACAGGTCAACAAGTGTCCTCTGCTTTATGGCACAGATTGGACTTGGCAACGCATTGTTGGTGTTTTTTCTTTTTTCAACCCCTCTGGGTCAAAGTTAGCTGATTTGAACTTTTCTTGCTGCGCTGCCTTCCCGTCCCCTGCTGTCAGCACTCCTGTCATGCTCTGTGCAATCGATTCGCTGCCCTTCACACAAAATGGAAAAAGGAGGCAGCGACCCCGCCCAGCTCTGTATGTTCAGCTCCAGTCTGTCACACTTTCATACATTTCTGCTGTCACCTTTCTCTTTTCTTGCCACTTTCTAAAACACCCCTGTCATACAAAATACACCATTCTGCACCAAGCTAAATTGATAAAATACACAATGTGTACAGAAGGGGTCATTTTGAAGCAGGAACGGACAGCTTAATTTACTACTTATTTTCACTCGGTGCAGTTAATGCAGCAGTTCCCAGCTGTGAAATCAGATGGGCGTCGTAACATCTCATCTGTTTGATCGGTGTTCAATAATCCAGCTATGGCTGTGTTCTTGACTGATGGCTCAGTATTGATTCTGCTGTTTACGCCTTTGTGAGAGAGACAGCATTTCATTGAACTATTTGTAAATAACGTGGGATTCATGCCTGCTCCTTTTCACACTGCAATGAAGTCACAGACCCTACCTTACTGATGGATGGCTTATTTCACACATCTCTGCAGTCAACAGCTGCTCAGGTTTAATGCACCGCACTGAGATGTAGATTCAGGCAGAGACTAATGGGAGGATGGTGTTTAAAGGAGTATTGATATTCATGTAATTTATCCAGCGTGATAAAGAAAAATATGCCCTCTTTACCTGCTCTCTCTCCACCATGCCGTTTGTACACAGAGATATGCCATAGTTAAATATACTCCTGTAAAAATAGTTTCTTTCTTTGTTCACTGTTTTCTAGCTGTTCCTGTTCCAGTTACTGAGAGGCCTGTCCTACATCCACCAGAGGTACATCCTTCACCGCGACCTGAAACCGCAAAACCTGCTCATCAGCGACACTGGAGAGCTCAAACTCGCTGATTTCGGTGAGTATGCCAGACACTGACGCTCGTTTATTTTTGCGTATCTGTTAGATGTAAGAGTGTGTGTGAAATCGATATGCGTAGATAGAGGTGGCGGAGTGATGATTACACACTTCCTGCTTTGATCAGAATCTACACAAACCTGCACTTATTATTGTCATTATCTATCACTTCAATGAAACTATTAACTAGATCAAATTTGTATTTTAGCCTTTTAGCGTAGCCTGTTAGTTGGGCTCAGAACATTGGGGGAGTGTTAGTGTTTGTACCACAGGCATTTTGGGCCACCTGGAAGGGGAGGGCCCGAGACGCAGGTGAATGCTAATGGGGAGTGGAGCCTGTGTTGTGCCAGAACTGTAGCTGGGCATGTGGGCAAAGTGGGTAGCCAGGCACAACAGCCTCTAGAGAGGTAATATCAGAGGCAAAAAGACAAAAGAAACAGATTAGTATTCTTAGATCTCCCTTTTCTTCCTGTACCTTGCCCATCATGTAAAGCTGCAGTGGATAGCTAGCAGAGCTAAGTGAAGGCAGAATCATCCTTGTCCTCCTCTTCCTGATTTAACAATGCAGTGCGGAGGGTACAGGTGTAGATCAGGTTATCTGCAGTTTGTATCACACCATTTTGAATGATCCAATCACATCTGAAGGATTTTATTTAAAGCACTCTTGTAACTAACCCAACCCACACCCTCTGTTTTCCTTGTAGATCCATCACATGACTTTTAGGAAAAAGATGCTCTGACTTCCATTTAACTGTGACTTTAATGTCTCTGTATCAGTGAGCGGTTTTTAATTCAATTCACCACAGCTTGATTCATGCCCGCCCACATGCAGCCTTTAACATGAAGATGAATAATGTTGATGTCAGGTGGACCAGTGAAATCTATATGTCATGCAAGTAGCAAGTAGCTGTGATTGACAGATTACACTGGGTTCAACTTGTATGTCTGCCATGTGGCTCAGCATTTATGATCACATTATAAGACTTAGATCGTCTCATAAGACCAAAACATTGCAGTCTGATCCAAGCATAATGGGATTGTTGGAGAAAGACCTGCCATTTTGGGGGGATTTTCTTCTTTCTTTGTTTGGCCTCAGCCTTGTGGTGGCTTTGGATCAGTCTGTGGATCCATCTGTCCAACACTTTGGCCAAGATCACAATATCTTGACAACAAGTTGACCCGCTGACCTTTTCTATCCCCGCCTTTTCATCTAGTTCCCACATTTCCACATCCGAAACACATCACACATCCGAATCAAAGTTACTCAGCACATTCATGCTTTCATTTAGTTAGTGAGTGTGTGTGGGTGTGTATATGTGTGTGTGGATGTGTGTGTGTGTTAGGAACCCCTCCCGAAGTTGCACCATATGGCTTAAATCCATGCTCGGTAAGCAATGCCTACATGGCCTGTCTGGCATCCTGGGGGGGTCAGACAAACAGACAGTCCAGCCTTCTTCCAAGCCTGTCCATCAATCCATCCATCCATCCATCCATCCATCCTCACCCATTCAACCATACATCCATACATTCTTCTGTCCAACACCCCTCATTCTTTAACTCACCTGTTTCCTAATTCCTCAAACGCTTCTTTCCACCATCTATCTCCTCCAGTCCTCCATCCCTCTGCCCTTACAGATGGGGGGAGGAGGAAGGTGGTAGCTTCATCAATAATGCAAACCTTGTATAGTGCAGGAACATTACTGCAAGGGAAATGAGAAGGAGAAAATAATGGATAAAATACCAAATGAGCAAGAGTGAAAATGCCTGGCCTATTAGTCTGTCGCTGGAGCTGTGCTCATCGACAAATATGCACAAAACACAGAATCAGCCTTTGCCTGAGGGATGCCAGATGAGGAAGGTGAAGGCTGTTAGAGTGTGTGTGTGGGTGTGTGTGTGATTGTGTGGCCGCCAGGACTCCCTGTGGTCCAGAGCCTTGGCAGCAGGAATACTAACGGCCGACAGCTGAGGCCTGTGGTGCTGGTTGGGGTAAATGATAGAGAGATGGAGGCAGAGTGTTAAAGGAGGGGCTGAAACACACAATAAGAGGTGGCAGAACACTCAGCGGGGATGAGGCTGTGTGGCGATAGGATGGAGGATACAAAGAAGAGTAAATAGAGGATGGCTGTATTGAAAAAAATGTATTGAGGCGGGTTAAGGGTGAGCTGGCAAGTGACAGTAGTGGATTCTGTTAGAATAAATAATGTGATCCACTCAGTCCTTGATTTCGTCCCCTCCCTTGGTGCTCGTCAGTGCTTTTGTCTTTGTATTGGTAAACTGATGAATCAGTTTGGCTTCCAACTTTGCAGTTCCGACTAAGACACTGACACTGACATTGATTGTGGATATTCACAGTGATTCTTAAAGAGAAACTCCAGGAGCGCCTTGGTAACTGATTGTCTCAGCACATGGTGCGTTGGCGCAACTGTGGCCAGTTGGATTCCAGCTGGCGACCTTTGCATGCCACCCCCCTCTCTCCCTGTTTCCTGTCTGCTCTTCACCTGTCAGCATTCAATGAAGGCAAAACATGCCAAACAAAAGAAAGAGAAAGTCCAAACTAGGTAATGTATGCAAGAAAGTATTGTGTTAGGGTTGTGACTTTGTGACCACCTGATCTTTCCTTTAACACTGATCGGGTCAAAAAGGATGGCTGTGTTTAAAACGTGTATTGAGGTGGGTTAAGGCTGAGCTTGCAAGTGACAGTAGTGGATACTGCTAGAATTAATAATGATGTTCCCTCTCTTGGTGCTCATCAGTGCTTTCATTTTTGTATTGTTTGCCAAAAACTCAGAGCTGAATTTATAGGAAGCTTTTGTTTTTGACAATCACTTGATTGTTCTTGTCAATAATTATAATAATTGTCAGTAATGAGCAGGTTCAAATTTGCAAATCGCATTCACGATCCCGAGGAGAAAAACACTTTCTAATGAGCGTATGGACTTACAATCGGAAGGCTCCAATATTTCAAAATAATCCCTCTGATTTCCCTTCAGCTACAGTGGCCAGAGCTCCGTATCCCTGCTGCTGCTGCTGGTGGAGTTGATCCAGATGCTCCCCTCTGCTCCGCTGCGGGTTTACTCACTTTTTAATGAGCTGCACAAACAATCACCACATAAATGAGATCCCACGTTTCATTTCAAGGGCACAACAAAATTTAAGCCAACTTCAGCAGCGTGTGTGTGGTGGGTGATACTGTATTGTTTGAGTTTGTGGACCATATTCATTGCATCCCTCCCTCTCTCACACACATATGGCACCTACAAATAGTTCAGCTACATTTATCACAGTTTTCAACTTTCCTCCCTAGTGATTCATCTCTGCTGTGTGTTTTATTTTTTTTAATGATGTTGGATGTAATCATTCCAACAAGTTTAACACTTCAGAGCTGTAAAGTTTGAGCAGTAATGTGTCATCATACTTTACATATACTCTTCTGCTGGCAACCGGCGTACATTGTCGTCACACTCAAAATGACTTTAGCCTTGAGACAATTTTCTGATGACAGGCCCCTAATTATAGAAGTGGATGAAACAGCAGATGAGCATTGCTCATAGCCTGCATACTTCCAGAGCCTCATGAGAGGGTGAATGTGTCCACAGTTGGGGTGAACCTGCTGAAAGGCTGCTTGTGTTTGCATTCGAACACCAAAGCACGGCCACATGCTGTCAGTGTCTATCCCCCCACCCCCACCTGCAGCACAGACTGCGGTCAGTGGCTAGAAACCTTATCTGAAGTTAATTCATAGACAAAATGATCAGCCGAACAGCGATGTGTGTGTGTGTTTGGGATACAGAACCTGTTTGAGACCCTTTGTGAAGTGCGTACATTTTGGGGTTGATCCACCTCTTTGGTCAAGACTGAAATAACACAGCTACGACATGATGGATTGCCATGAAATTTCAAACAAAAACTTCTCATTCACAGACGTGAATCCCGATGACTTTGGTGATCCGTTGACTTTTTGTCTAGAGCCACTGTGAGATTGACATTTATACTTTTGAAATGTCTTGACGACTATTGGATAGATTGCCGTGACATTTGGTACAAGACGTTCATGTCCCATTCAGGGTGAAGTGGGATTACTTGAATAATCCTTTGACTTTTCCTCTGGCTTCAGTGGGTCAACATTTCAATTTCTCCAATACGCTGGTTTATTTATAAATGCTTTGAAAAGAAATGACATTCATCAGCCTCAGCTGTACTTTGTCTTTCGACCTACTCAGAAGATGTTATGTAATGTAAAGTTAATGAACATGATGAACATGTCTGTTTGTAGTGTTTAACATATTTCAATACCTGCAGTAACTTTATAGCAGGTCCAACGTGTTGGATTGTGCTGAAGTGAACAGTAGGTCTGTTCTTTTGCTGTCACAGAGTGCAGCTATGGCTAGCTAATGTGTACTGATGTGTGTGTTGGTCTTGCTGTGCTGTGAAGTAACAGCTGCTGGGATAATGATGTGTGAGGAGTGAAGCAATGTGACAATGGAGCTGGAGGAATGTCGCAGGCACCCGGAGCAGACGGTTTGCCTCTCCCCAGTGTACTGTTCCACCCAGCGCCTTGCCACAGTGCAGGGACGGCTGTGCTGCTGAGTACGCACGTGTGTGTGTGTGTGTGTCTGTGTGGATTTTTGGGAGGTTGCAGATGGTAGTTTGAAGTCTGTTAGATAATTCAAGGCTACTGATGTGTGTGTCTGTGTGTTTTTCAGTCCAAACCTGAGATCTGACTGAAATAAACTGCAAGGTTTAACGCACCAGCAGCAGGGATAATGTGTGTGCGGTTGTGTGTGTGTGTAGGTAATGACCTGATGGGTTTCATGTAGACGACTATAATGCAGAGCTCATTACAGTCCACTTTGTGTTGGGAAATGAGCTGGGACGATGGCAGGTGGTGTACTGCGCACAAACACACACATACACACACTCATGGACGGACATGAAAAATTGCTGGATCTAAAAGAGGCACGCATTTTCTTTAAAAAAAACAAACTCTTTATAACAAAATAATCCAAACTGTCCAGCCCTACTAATTAAGCTGCAAACAGATGATTTCAATAGGAGCCGTAAAAGTCTCAGTGGTACATCTACAGTAAGAAGCAAAATGCTTGTCATAGTTTGCTGTCGATGTCCATCTAACCTCAGCTGATTCACTGAATGACACTTTTATTTACTGCTCTGGTCCCTCATCCATATTAGATCTTTGTATTTTCAGTTGACTGAATGCAGCAGAAACAAGCTGTGCAGCCAAGCCCGTCTCAACCGCCATGGCTGTGAAGTGAAACCTATGTGAAAGCGCTAAAAACTACAGTTCCTCAAACAGTCTCCATAAGTCTCTATGTTCAAATGTCTACCTTCACAGCAGAAATAAACATGTTTACAGCCTGGTACAAAAAACAGTTTTGGTCTCTATAGCTAATTTCCCCGTTCATGACAACTGTACTGAGGGGGAATTTACTCACCTGTTCACATTATATTAAGACTTAAAGTTATGCAGGATTAACTGCATGGACGCTTTGATTGACAGGTGGTTGCCATTACAGGTGACTTGTTTGGGCACTCATGTCATTTGGCCCACCTCAGGTCCACTGACGATTTTAGATTGGACAGAGATGGACAGCCAATATGGCAGCAGAGATTTTGAACTTCAAAACGTGTGGAGGACGTAACTCACACACTGTCCATTCTTTATACTGTCATTGATTCTGCCATTTTTAAAAATATCTATAAAATAAGAAATTATTTGTCTGACATATGGACACATACTGTAATAAATAATTCTCATGAGTTCACCAAACACATTCAGTAGATAGACTAATTAAACAGGACTGAAGTGTTGAAGCTGCCCACAGCTTTGGTGAAAATCCAGATGTCATTGTGAACTAGCCCTTAAAGTAATTCAACATTTCACTTTATTTGCTGTAGTCCAAAAATATGTCAGGAGGTTTGGAAGAAATACGATTAGAGCATGAAATTCCAGGTTTTACTGTAACTAGGTTACTGCAGTGCATGTGCTTAAACGTATTCTCTGATTTCCTGCCTTAACCTGATTTCTTCTACTTACCTCTGTGCATGAAAACACAGTCGAGATGAGAGTGAAACCTTGAAATCAGAGAAAACAGAAGTCCAGCTTTCAAACAGAGTAAACCAGCACTGAAGACCTGAGCTGTATTATGCATCTGCAAAGATACAACATCTCCGGGAACCTCTGCAGAGAAAGGTCTTATTGTGAAGATCAGAGGGGCTGATGCCCACTCTCAGCAACAAGATCAATCTATATCAAGTGATAACCTAATGGCTGTGTGTTGAAGGGATAGTTCAGGTTTTTTGAAGTTGTTTTGGGGATGGTATGAGGAACGTCTTGATAGTCAAGAAAGATCAATATTCTTTGTGAGTGTGCATTTTTTATTTTCACCAGCCTTTTTCTGCAGCACCATTAATCTTCCATATTCCATATAGCATAAGCTCACGTGTGCTGCACACTATAGCAGCTGTTTGGATCAGAAAATGTTCAAACTGAAGTCGAAATGTCATTTTTCTAAAGATTTCAAAGATGGTGCATGCTTGTGTTTTTCTGGCTGTACTGCCGTAATTCTGATTCAAACAGATGGTGAAGCATATTTCACAAAATATATAACTATTCCTTCATATGAGTCCTGTAACATGAGAACACAAAAGGAGGGGACCGGTTGCTGTAGTCTGGTCCGACTAAATCACTGCTTTTCTCTGTGC
This sequence comes from Nibea coibor, assembly GCA_023373845.1. Taxonomy (NCBI): domain Eukaryota; kingdom Metazoa; phylum Chordata; class Actinopteri; family Sciaenidae; genus Nibea; species Nibea coibor. The sequence continues at coordinate 3,014,366 of CM041726.1, forward strand.
TATGACTATGAATTTGTGACTACAACAAATATTGCATTTAGCCACGTTTGTCTTGGGGAGCCGTGATGCCTAAAATGAGTCCCTGTGGAAATGTTTCCAACAGTATTTTAAATCACTTCTGGCAGCAGACAGTAGATTTCTCAATCTGCTGCTTGTTAGCGAGCAGGAGGAGGAGAAACAGGCAGAAACTACAAACTGCCTTTTAAAAGTCCAAATGAACTTCAAAAGAACAGTGGGCTGTTTTCCCTGGGGACACAGACTATTTTAGTGCTTCTTCTTTTTCCACATTCATTTTCCTTCCTCCTGTTTCCAGCCCCTCTCTCCACACCGGTTTTGTCCATGCAATAGTGATGTAGAATTCACCTGTGACCTTCATCTCTGAAGGTACCTGGACAAGACAGGTCAGCTGGTGAACCAAAACAGATGAAGGTGAAGCCAGTTCTTTGAAATCGTACCCTCCTCTGTAGCTGGACTCGTGGTTTTGATGGGAGAAGGTCACGGGTGGGTGTCTTCCACACCACCATTGTGTTAACACTGCACAAGGTGACCCAAATTTTCAAACACAGAAACCACCAACCAACCAAAATCAGAAGTGCGTCTTACTGTCAGAGTGGGCTGTGAATGTATCTCCATTAGAATTGTTTCTCCACGTACACCACAGTGAGCAAACAGGAAGCGCTATAACAAAGAGAAGTTGTAGCACATGAACATGTTGCTGAATTATTCTGGTCGCCTCCAAGCTGTCTGTGGGTGGAGGACTGGAGCTGATTAAAGTCTTGTTGATTACACAAGTTCATTATTTGGACTGATTTTTTCTGCTTATTAAATTTATTAATCTTTAAATAAAACTCTCTAATTGCTTCATTACTTTTCTATACTTTGAATACACATTTATGTCACAAATATGTAGATCTAAAAATGAAAGTATGAAGCTGGCGACAAATCACATAAAATTAATAAAACCAGTAATGATTAGCGCACGTAGCCATTACCGTCACTGTAGTGTTCACCATCCTGCAGCTCCAAATACTCACTCATCATTCCACCTCTGAAAATAGTTCCCAGCAAATGCACTATTTCTTCCTGATTATGTAACTGTTGTTAGATATAGACTATATATTTATGACTAATTTACTTATGGAGAGTGGTCATAGAGATAAAAACATATATTTCGAGGCGACATTTTACTACATTGACTGCTTGAAGCAGTACAACAGGCTGACCTTGTGTGTCAAAGTGCTCTTCGGACTTTTGAAGATCTAAGAGTTAACGGTCAAGTCAAGCATAGCTGTGTTATGTGTAGCTCTACAGTGGTTCTTCCTGCGATTGATTTGTAAAACAAGCAGCCAGTGGCGATGCTGATGCAGGGGATTGTGAGCTGCAGGTAAACAAACTGACCTCCTCGGCTGTCACAGTGCCTTCTGCCCAGCCAGCTGGAGTGTGTCTGGGTTTGGCTGCATAGCCTGCAGTTTCCGACTTCTCCGGTGCATCTTCTCTCTCCGGTCAAGTCTTAAAACAAACCTTGTTCTGTCACCAGCAAAAGCATGTAGTTGTGACCGCGTTTTTCAAAGCTACACACAGGCTAAAAGAGCGTCTCTCTGCTCGAGTCAAACTTTGAACTCGTAGACCTTTAGAATTAGCGGTTTTGTGTTACTTCCTTCAGACATGCTTTGTTCCATTTTATTCCACTGCACCTCTCCATGTCACAAACAGGCAATCCTCTTACTACTGCGTTTTCTTTTATGATGATACACACACAGGACGCCTGCAGCGGAAATGATAGCCTCTCAGTGTGAGGGGCTGATGGCATCTATTCCACGTTAGATCAGTGTGTGGAAATTACAGTGCTCAGCCGTGATGAATGCCGGCTCAAACTCCCTTTCTCCTGTGGGTGTTCCAACACAAGGAAATGTTAAATACTGCCCTCCCTCCTCTCATTTATTCTCCCCTCTGCCCTTCTTCCTCCCACACACAGGGGACTAACAGCAGGGCAGGAAGTCCTTTTTTACCAGGCTAAACACTTTAATTAAGCTCTCCGACCACTTGGGAAGAGACAAAGAGGTAATGCCATCAGCCTCATTAAAGCTCACTGCATCTGCTCTCTGCTCTGCCATTAGCTGCCATGGGAGTACTATCACCAGATACTTAACTAACCTGGGTTTGTTTCACCGCGTAGAAAGAACAACCTGGAGGTGCTCATGCACTTTTAAAAACCCTGGAGAAGGTTTTGAAAAAACAGGTTTTCATAAAGCCTCATAATAGGTGCAACAGTAGACAGCTGTAGCATCATCATTTATTAAGTGTACTCTGATGTAAAAACGTCCATTGATGTCCAATTCACTCGATGGAAACCGGTCTTTTGGTCCTTTGGGTTCCTCTGACTCATATTCGTGGCACACGCTTCCTCGCTGAAGCCTCAAACGTCTTCCATCATGATTTCCATTTGAAAAGGCAATCTCAGGCTTGTTGCGGTTGAATGCAGGAGTTAGTACAATGACAGGTCCGCCAAGTGGAGTTTGCACGTTGAATGTTGAGAGCAATATTGCAAAGCTCACAAGAATATAATGAGGCAATATTTCTACCTTCAAGATCTCCGTCAACATCAATCATACCAGGAAACAAAAAGTATATCCTCATGAAACTTTTTGGATACACGGTGACATGGTTTAAACAAGGACTTGGATATTAATCTCTTCTTCCAAAAATAAAAATAAATGTCCTTCTAATGTGTAACATAGCTGAAACTCTCCAGTAGTGAAACCTCTCACCTTGCTGCAGTGATTTAGAAGTGTACTTGGGGTATTTCAGGACAGCCTGACATCACTGTTGTGTGTGGTTACACGTTCAACAGGGCATAAATCTGGCAACACTCAACCACACGTATCAGTGTTGCCGGTTTGATACTAAAGACGACTCAACATCTGAATCTAAAACCTGTGATACTTTCTGTGATACTTGTGATAGGATCAGACAGCAGAATTGAACTTCATCCTCTTGTGGATCAACACGGTCAGCAGGTCTATCTACAGCTACAGCTGTGCTAAAAGCTAATTCAGCACAGCCCACAACTTACTCACTGACTCCATGGCAACATTATACTTCCTGTTTACAGCCTCCAAATTATGGTTGTCTTGTTTCAGTGGGCCCACATACAAAAAAAACAGCTGTGTGGCACAGTACACTGTGTTTTCCTGTTAGTCAACATAGCAATGAGGGATCATAATGTTAACATGAGAAAATTCAATTTATTACACACAGCGTTTCATTTGAGGCTTCAGCCTTTTGTCCTTTTGTTTTTCTGCTGTATATTTGGAAACCCGTAAATGTTATATTCTAATTCTTACAGTATGCTACAATGGCTGTATTTCCTGCCGAGGAACACTGAGCTATAATTGCATTTTGAATGCAGGTTATGCATTATGAAGTGTGTGTGTGTGTGTGTGTGTGTGTGTGTGAGTGCGGCTGCTCCTCTCCAGCGCTCTGCTTTGTTTTCAGAACCCCTGTGAAGGTCATTCAATGATAATGCTTTCTGAGACACTGTTGTTGTGTTGCTCCCCTCAGGACTGGCCAGGGCCAAGTCGGTCCCCAGCCATACCTACTCCAACGAGGTGGTGACCCTGTGGTACCGGCCTCCAGATGTCCTGCTGGGATCCACGGACTACTCCACCTGTCTGGACATGTGGTGGGTACTCCTAACCCCTGACCCTGAGATCCCCCCTCCTGTACACTCATCATGTACTCTTTGTGTAATTCATCTTTGATTCATTCAGTTCCATTAAGATCTAGATCTGTGTTTTTCTACAGGGAACTAAATAAATGATGGTGTAGACAAAAACACATTAAATCCCACTTATCTGTAGCTCACCCTAACCTGAGGGTTTGTTGTTGCTGTAGTATTCTGTAGATTGGCTCTTGATGAATCACTGCTGGGTATCTTAGGTTCTTCCTCTTATGTATTTTGTCTCCTTGGTCACCCTTCACCTCCCGTATCCCTCCTCCCACTGACAGCGTGGATGTGGAGAGGCACAATCACACACATCTATCACATTCACACAGATGGAGCTGCTACACAGATGAATGAGCCTACTACAAGAATCCAATGCGTTACTAACTGAACTTCATTTGACTGTCCCCCAGCTGTAGTGATCCAAATTTAAGTGAGGGGGGCTGATTGAATACACCATTGCACTATTTCTGACCAATATTGTGATTACAGATTCTTGTCCTCCCAAAATCATCAGTAATAAAAAGTAATGTGATCTAGTTTTCTGTACAGAAGTATATCAAATTAGCTTGCATATACAGCCAAAGATTGGTTGCTCAGTTTTTATATCTGCCTCTACAAAGCCTCTACCAACAACTCGGCACTGTAGCTTCTTTAACCAGTGTTAGCTTTGCTAACTGACAGGACATGCTGCTTTCACAGCATCAGATCTTGTATAAATATTAATGATATAATCATATAAAACAGATACCTGATGGATAATATATGATGTGCATAATGTGGCATTAATTTGGAAATTTAAACAACGCTTTACTGTCCACCAGCTCGTTCACTTAACAAGCTAACCGCTAACCAGTGTGCCACAGAAAGTGACAAGAAACAAAAAAACAGATGTTTAAGTACAGAGAGACTACATGTCTTCTACATGTCCGAGCATTGAAATGATACATAACAGTGTAGTGTTCTTTTCTTTAAGAAGCCCTCTTCTGGCACAGATAGCATAGATATCAGCCTGTAGAGGGTTTTTATTCTTCCCATATAAAACAGAATTTGCGAGAGAGAATGACAGGCAAGGTGTCTGTCCCGCAACACCATCGTTGCCTTGGTTACAGAGACTCAGACCCATGGGGTGTAGATGAATACCTTTAGCTCCAGTCAAAAGAAAGAGGCTGTCCAAATACAGATGTGAATGGTAGACGGACCATGAGGGGTTCAATCCTGTCAGTCGGGATGAGTACATGGCAGACAGTTTGTAATAGTGACACCCACCGAGCGTTTCACTGAAAGTTCAAATCTTTGCTGACCTTTTCAAAGCCAAACAATGAGATGATCTTGGTGCTGACTGCACTGTACTTTGTCTACCTTGCAGTGATCTCAGAGCAGATCTCTAATCATGTGAAAGCAGCTTTATACTTCTTACTTCCAAATGTTGAGAGAAATAGATGACTTTCAAATAGATACAGAAAAGCACAAATTGTTGTAAAAACTTATCAGAATGCAGGAAATACAGTACCTGACACTCAAAATCTCATGAGGGAGGACCTCCAGGCCCCCTCTGCCTGATTTGTGTCCCTCAGGCATGGACCCACTGGCAAGGTGTCCCCTATGTTTTCCACACTGAACATCGCATCACAATTATATACTGGACAGCAGAACAACTCACAGAATTACATTAATTAGCCACAGCTGAGTACAGCTGTCATATCAGGATGGATTTAAATCTGACTTCTTATTTTCCATCTTTGGTACATGCATAGCTTGTTAATTACATATCATGGCACTGGTCTGCACTTCACTAGATGCATCTGATGCCCACGCCTCGAGACATGTTGGAAAAGCTTGGGCAGTCTGTTTTATTTATTTTAATATAATTTCATTGTTTAATGATGATTTGTTAATTGTTGGCAAAACTAAAGAAACAAACTGTAATGAATCATATTGACTAAAGAACAAGAAGACAAACAGAAGATAAAACATGATTCATCTGTAATCATGCTCCACCAAATTTAATTTTGACTACTGAGTCAATCTTTCCATTTTTAATATTCGACTTGGATGCAGAGATGCCGAAATATATGAAGTTATATCTGATTCTTCGTCTCCTCCTCACCAGATAAGATTTGAAATCAAATTGATCAGTTTGAGCAGAAAATGGAAAATGAGGTGGAGGAATCTGTTCCCCCTCTCAGTCAAGCCTTGCTGACCCCTTCTGTCTGGCCAGGAAGTCAGCAGGGACATCCCATGAACCTCAGCTGCTTTTACCAGCATCCAATTAAAGAGCAGTCCAAGGCTTGAGGCAGAGGGTCGGGAGGCAGACAGAGTGTGTGTCTGCTTCAAGGGTATTTGCAGGTGGCCAAATCCACAGGGTGGTGTTCCATTCCCCTGAGAGTCACTCTGCGACACACACACACACACACGCCCCTGGTCACTTAGGAAGCAGTCTTCCATGAAAAGGCATCTCTTGCTGGACCAAAAGGTTGTGCAGATCTGTCTTCCTGCCATGAGAAGCATCCATCACACCAGCGTACAGGTTACAGGCTGCCATCTGTGAGGAGGGAGGATGTGATGGAAGACAGGCATGGAGCCGCTCTATTTTTACCTCACATTGCCCAATTGCAGCTCTCGCACACGTCTGTCAATCAGAGTCAACGCCGAAATCACTCAGTCATTCACAGATTCATTTACAGGTTGGGTTATGGTACGCCACAATGCAGAACATCTCCAGCTTCCTTTATTGTCAACAAATCTGTGCCTCAAGTGCCCAATGTTAAAAAATACTCTAAGAGCTTCTGTCCCTGCTGTCCCTGATAATTCAACTCACCACCAATGACTGTGATTGGATTGTGACCTGCCTTAACACTCAGTCAGGTTCACTGTGTGTTGGAAAGTGCAGAGAGGAGTGATGATCGAGAGAGCCAGAAAGGACTGAGGGTTTGATTTTGAGGGTTTGAGAGTTGTCATCATTTTAGGCTTAGTGTGCATTCAGACGGGCTCTGAAAACTGAGCTTTTTCCATTCGTTTGAGTGGAAGTTGTCTGTTTTGCTGCAGTGGTATAGGCCACAGGTGTATCACAAATGCAGAAACCTGCAGCAGAGAAGTCGAGCCAGATTCAACTTTTGTAAAAAGACAGCCAGACATCACGCTGTGGCCAGTCAGACACTTTGATCAGGCCAAACTGAGACTGAGACTGTCCAAACTCTGATACTCTGCCTGTTGTGTTCTGGCTTTGTTTATTTCATGTACCCAGCTTCTGAATCTGTGTCTGACTCGCAATTTAGGCTGCATAATAGTAATACGAAGAAGTTTAATTTTGATTTGTGTCTATATATATATATATATATATATATATATATATATATATATATATATATATATATATATATATATATATATATATATATTCTTCTCTCTCAGCCAGGTCTGCTGCCATCACAGGGGCTCATTAAGTGTCTGTGAGCTAACAGGCCTGTATTTACTGAAGCTAATTTACTGTGTGCTAAAACTTAAGGAGCACAGCTGGTCCCAGTGACGGACTAGTTTTCTAAGATCTAACAGGCACAGTATCTTTAACGCTGTGTAATTGCAACAACACCAGTGTTAAAACACTTGAAGTCATAAGGTACAATATTTTTTCCATTACCATGGTGGTCTCTGTGTCAGAGGACGCATGGTGTCTGTAGATATGAAAGGCTCATCCTTTAGGAATATTATATTCTATTTCTGACATTCTGTAATTATAGCCTGATAAATCTGACACCATTTGGTATTGATCAGTTTTATTTATTATTTTCCATTGACCCCATGTTGCCAAATCAGATGAAACAATACAGGTTTCAAAGAATGTGACTCACTTTTTCTGTTTAATATGGTCACACACTCACATATGATCAGATGTAAACCATGAGCCTGTACTGACAGCAGACTTATAGAAGGTAAACTAGAGTTGGAGTTAGAGTTCCGATACCAGTATCGGAAATTTCCTTGATACTGCCAAAAATTCTGGCATCGGTATCAGCAACTACTGGAGTCCAGGCACTGATTCAGTACCACATATTTTTTTTAAATTAGTAATCTATTTACTGGTTAGCACCGTTAAGCTCTGACACAGTTCTTCGTCACTCTTAAAAGAGTGGCGCTGAACTGCAACCTGCAGCCTGCTGAGGGACGTGTTGATGCGAGGCTTAGAGCTAAGCTAACTAGCACTAGCATATCATGTCGGCGGTGTGGTAGTATTTCACACTGGATGCTCCCACTAGTAAGACTGTGACATGCAACATACTGTATGCAAAGTTTTATTCATCTGAAGTTGCTGTTGCACTACTGTTTTTATACCGTTCTATTTAAATGCCTTTTTTATTTAAAAATATTCTGGCTGCATTTATTTTTTTTAAATAATTATTCCTACATTTATTTAGTCAAATTGCATTTGCACTGTTTTTTATACTGTTCTATTTAACCCAAATAAAAGGCTTTAAATGGTGAGCCAGGCCTTACCACATTGATAATCATATCACAGTCATGCAGGTGTAGTATGATATATATATTTTTTATAACATACTGGTGTCAGATCGGTAGGCTACTATGTGGCTACTGTGGGCGATACCCACAGTGCACGTATTGGAATCAGTATCGGGAAGGAAAAAATGGTATCGGAACATCTCTAGGTATAAGTCTATAGATGGAGAAGCTGACCTTTGTCCATGCTCACACACACACCTCAGCTAACAGAGCTGTTCTGTACGCTCCAGTAGAAACACTGGATGCTGAGGTTACAGCTGTGTCATGGAGATGGATGGATCCCCATGATCCAGGATTTCATTCACAGCAGGCTTCAGGAGAAATGTGAGGAGCCTCTCTCTCTCTGCCCTTGCGTTGCCGGTGTCTCGGCTCAGAGAGGGAGTGTGCACTGAGCCAGAAAGTGAAACTGTCAGGCAACAATAGCTCTTTGACAAATGAGCGTTGGCAACCATTTACACACACACACACACACACACACACACACACACACACACACGTGCCTTGTTCGCTTTCCCTCTTTACTGAACTTGATATTTCTGCGTGTAACAGGTCCTCACAGGTCGCACCAATCTACAGATTTACTGAGTTTAACCTACATTTTCAGTCCAACAGCCATTAAACAAATCAATACTTTAACTTTGAGGCTTGTTGACGTGATTAAACAGGACGTATGAACTGTATACACAGAGCAGAGCAGTCAGTTGTGTTTTTCAGTGATTGGTATAATGGTATTATCATTTTTGGCAATGACATCATGACAAATGAAAACAATCCTTATCAGGTGTTGTTCTCTCTTCAAGGGGTGTGGGCTGCATTTTCATTGAGATGATCCAAGGAGTGGCTGCCTTTCCTGGGATGAAGGACATCCAGGATCAGCTGGAGAGGATATTCCTGGTGAGTCACTGAGGCTGCATGTGCTGTGTATGTATGAATATGTACTCCAATGGCAGCTGTCACAGAAAACCTCCTACTGAGCAGCCTACATCAGTGCTGCTGGATCTCCATTTTCTTTCAGTCCAGCAGTAGCAGGAACAGAGCTGAGCTGATCCAGGTGTAAATACCTGATAGATTCATCACTGATGCATAACCTTGAGGAATACTTTTGTTTTTCACAAACTTTAGATGATCCCGCTGAGAATGTTCACTTTCAATCATTGCATCGAAAAGATGTCTCAATGTTGAGTCTGTTCTGAACGTTCAGTTAATGGATATTGAACCTGGCTCAGATCGACTGACAAGAAACAAAAACATGTGCATGAAGTGTGTCAATACTCAGCCCAAAGTTTGAATTGAGGGGGTAAAATATTGAAATCATCACCAGCTCCTCCAGCATGCGGTAGTAAGGCCACACATATACATGCGTACGTACACTCCTGAACAAAGTTTAAGACCGGAAGAAACAAAGAACAAATTTCAATGAATTTAAAATAACTATTTTACTGCGTCCAACCTCTGCAGGGGCGCGTTGCGAGAGGCCATGCGTGTGCAGCTTCTTCAAGACAGAAAACTGTTTTGCCTTTGCCATCAGGGGGTCAGACAGTGTGAATGCCTGATGTTATGCAGATTTTGACTTTTTGAGGCTGTGGTCTTCAGCTGATAAACAGTCTGTTTGGGTTTAAATGCAGTTTTCAATAAACTGCTGACTCTATAATGTTGTTTCTTGCTCCTGTTGTTTCCTGCTCCTTGCTCCTCCAAGCTGACTGTGATTGTCCAATTTGGGAAAATGCTTCCATATTTTGAACATTCACTTGTTTTGTCTGATACGGTAGTTCCTGTTTTCACACCTCTTTTTTCATATATATATATATATATATATATATATATATATATATATATATATATATGACTATAGTCAGAGAAATAAAGTGTATGTTAATCATAGCTAATCATAGCTCAGTAGTTCCTAACACATTACGCAGTACCTGTGGTGCATGGCTGATGACAGCGCTGTCGGCTGAAGTGTTTGTCACACTGGACAGCCGTAGAGGAAGTGATGCCAGCCTCTGATCTGCTTCAGAAGTAGTCTCAGCATCCATCAGCAAAGTGGAGAGCCTCAGAGGGGCGAGTGGAGACAAGGAAGCATCTTTTTCTGTGAGATGGCTTCGAGTTGCCGCGTGCTAATGTCGGGGTCAGAGTGCGGTATAAACAGCATGAATCATCGCTTCTGTGTAACAAAGGTACAGGCAGATAGTCTAATGATGTGTGCTTTCAACACACACATTAGGCTCATTAATACCAGTCAGGTCTCATTTGCATGCCACAGTGTACACGAGCGCTGCAGCTGACCAGGTGTATCCATCTGTGGCCACAGTCTGTTTGAAACTGGACCGCCTCCAGCAGAATATCACACCGTGTCACAGAGCACATAACATGCTAAATGCTTCCAGGAATGTTCGAGTCAGAGTGCTTGTAAATGAGATATAACACAGGATCTGCTGAAAAATCAGGAGCAACCCTTTGAATTGAGTTAACATCCCACAGGAACATGGCTGGAACATTTCTGCAGGCCGTGCCTTGCACAGCTGAACAGTAGTGCAGTATGTATGTATTCACTGCATTGGATGGTAGGCCGCTATAAATATTTTAAGGTGAAGTGAGCTCTCATGAATCCTTTAATCGCCTGATCTGCTATCCCCCCATATAATTTCATCCCCAATCTGTTAATTGAAGCAGAGTGTAGCAGGGCAGACATAATAGATTTATATTCATAGGCTGGAAGGGCCTGAATAATTAATGCAGAAAATCACAGAGATCAGAGTATGAAAGAGTTCGAGCAGAGAAGAAGTCAAGTATGGAGACAAAGCACGTTCGCTGCTGTTTGGCCTCTGGGCTGAAGGCTAAAGATACGCATCTGAGAATGGATGGATTTTTGGATGAAGGGATGAGGCGAGGAGGAGGAAGCCCCTCAGGCAGGGGGTTCTCTCACAAAGCGTGGAAACCTATCAGGGAGGGGGAGGTGGGCAGATTAAGAAAATGCCTCTTATTGATTGACTTTTATGCCAGAAGGGAAAAGTGGGGCTTCCTGCACACATCTGTAAGAGGCTGCAGCCCTCAGTGATCCCAGCTCCCCTCTCAGTCACAAAGACACCATGAGAGGACGAGAGAGGCCCAGTGGTGGGATGGCTGCTGGCCAGACTGACAATGAGGCTCAGCTGCACACTGCCTCCCTGCAGAGACTCTCCAGCTTGGTCAGAAATCATGTTTTTAACTTTCTGCAGAATTGGACGTAAACAAATAATGTCTACATATATGACAGGCTAAAGAAATGAAGAGAGGGTGCCTGTAAGAAATGATCAGGTCTAACTACACATCATGTATATGTAAAAATAATGTAATCATTCTAAATGACTCATCTGAAAATAAATTTGAGCTTAAAGCAACACATGGAAAATGTTTTAAGCACACCACACAAAGACTGAGGTTACAAAGTCTTGTGTTCATACATTTTTCCAAAACACTGTAGCACAACATTTAAGGTCCTGATTTAATGTTCCAGGCACGATGACTAGCACAAAGCTGTAAATAAAAATTCAACCTAAAAAAGGCTTAATTTATTTCCTGCTTCAACCATGAGACACACTCATTTGTAATAGTCATTTAAAAACAATAAATATGTTAATATGTTAAACATTTTATTAGTTACATTTTATAGTCCTAATTACTGGCATCATGTTTTTTCTGTGTAATGAGTAATAATTATTAAAATCACTTTCAGTTTCGGTGTAGTCTGCTTTCCATAATCTGGATAAAATAACTTTGTTTGTAACCTGACTGGACTGGACCTATTTTTAGCGATGTCACAGCATTCCAAGATCTGAGCCAATGACTTTGGCGAGTTCTGTGTCACCATAACCAAAAGAATGGAGGGATGGTCAAAGCTACAAAATAAGATTCAACTTTGTTTCATTTCCTCCAAAGTCAGCGCTGCTTCAGAATTCTAAAAGTCAAGTGATACGTGTAGTGAGACTGTAAAACATTCACATGCAAACATCAGGAGTTACCAAATTAAACGTAGCATTAACTAGCATCACTTCCGAGCTATTTTTCTGATCTTTGTATTCAAATGTATTGTTGTTTATAAAACAACATGAATATATGCCATTACCTAAAATACTGATCCTCCTTATCCAAATCACACCCTGTGTTTTGTGTTGGTGTGTATTCAGCTGTCGGCTCGAGGTAGACAGATGAATATGGAAATGGCGAGGTTTGCAGCTCGACTCGGCAACGTGCAATCCACAAACCTAACCTACCTACCTGTCAGAGCAAGCCTGATGTTGACATTTCCATCCATCCTGCCCGCTCTGCGGCGCTGCGTGTCTGCTGCTGGGCTGTCAGCTGGGTCAGAGTTTGGATGCACAGCCTCAGAGGCTCGTGTGAAGGGCACCATCAATGAATTATGCGGAGTCAGAGGCATCTAAAGGCCATGTTGTTTGAAGAGAGGAAGGGAAAGGTCAGACTCCATCACTGTCTGAGAGACATCCTGCCAGGAGTTGAGTCGGCACACTGAGTGCAACGTCTGCAGAGCTTGGAATGTCACAAGGTGGCCTGCAGTTTTTCTCCTGTTAGACAACCCTTCAGTGTGATGGGGCCTTTGCATTCTTGTGGAAAAACATGTACTCTTGCATGAGCTGCTCTTCAATGCAGGGTTCTTGCAGTGAGGTGTAAGAATATGGGGATCTAAGTTTATTTGTAACCAGACATTATTAGTCCTTATTGTTAGAGCAGACCCAGAAGCCACCATTCAAACAATGCTAACACTGATCAGTTTACTACAAAGAATGCTACTGGAATGGACTTATATATTTTCTTTCTAGTCTTCCAACCAGTCAAAGCGCTTTTTACAGTATGTACTGTATCTCATTCACCCATTCACACAGGTTCAGTATCTTGCCCAAGGACACTTCGACATGCAGACTGGAGTCTGATTAGTGGACGACCCGCTCTACCTCTGAGCCACAGCCGCCCAGAATCAATCAAGAATCAACTTTGCAACAAACCTGGTTGCTGATATTTCATGACAGATGTGTTCCTGTTTGGCTTCAGTGCTGTGAATAAAGACAGCTCCTCTGATTTAGCATCGGCCTTCCATAACATTGTTAGATTCATGCTGGACAGTGGACAAAAGGATCAAAATCCATGCAGCTAAACTGGATATATCTTCTTTTCTTTGTCAAAACATTACCCACAATCCAACTTGACCCCCCAACAGCTCAGTAGCGGCCATTTTCAAATGTCAGTAGTCCTTAGCCACAACCAGTGCTCACTCAAGTGACATCACTTGTAGCTGTGTTATGTTACAGTTGTAGTGTAGTTGAACAGTGTGGAGCAAAGAGTATTCCATTAATCACGTGTTATAAACATCCATCACTCACTGTTTGCTGTTATACTTACCATAGTTGTGTTCATACAGTTTCTCCATGTAATGAGAGACTTTTACCAACATTATGGCGGCACTGGCTTTCAGTTATGTCTCCAAATACAGGGTTAGCTTATCTGGCTAAACTGCTTCCAATCTCCCCGCCTGACTTCATTACAAAGAGGCTGCTCCTGGATTGAGCTATAGATATCATACCCAAAAGAAAAATACCTAAATGAACCAGGTTGTAGTGAATGCAGTACAGCAGAGTACATGACGATTGCAGTGTAGATCATTTGGTTATTTTTACCACTTCATCTTCATCCAATAAGTCAAAGTCTTCTCCTGATGATTACTTGATAGTGTCAAGAGTGCACCATGCACATGGATGAATATTGCATGGGCCATTTGGTGATTTCAATCCTGTCCAGAGCATGTGTGATTTTTTTAATCCCCTCTGTTAATTAAAACTGCAAATACTTTATATCCTCCAGTGCTGACATTAGCCCTCTGATAATGAATGTCCTGTTCTGTTGGAGTGGAGTTGGATTTCGGAGTAGTTTTTGATCGGTTTGAGTGTTGTTGGGACAAAGAATTTGTTGTTATTTTCATCCTAATGGATACAAACTTATTTACACCAACATGCTGTCTATGGAGAAACCTATGTACCTACCTATGTAAAGAGAAACCTATGACATGTTTCTTCACAACCTTGGCTCAATACTAATGAGGCTATTAACAATTAAACACTGAATCAGGCCACTGTGGCACGCAGATAAATAAATAAATCCTCAGTTGGCTTTTCCATTCTCTGCTTGTTTGTTAAACCAGATTTCTATATTTGAGCTAATTTCGCTCTGATACCACACCTCCACAGTCTTATTATCTCTGACTGCCACTTCCTGGGTTTATCACCTTTCCCTAAGAGCTGTGTGCGCATGTGTGGGCGTGTGAGGCTTCGAGACTTATCGAAGGTGTCTGCTTCACATGCATGCTGTTGTTCTTAGTAATGAAATAGCTGTGGTTATATCCAGGCATACAGGCTGCATGTTCTGGCCTGTGTTGTCTTTGGATAGGTGTTGACATGGCTTTGTGTCTCTCTTTACCTCTCTCTGTCACATACACACACACACACACACACACACTCACTAAGAATGTCTGTGTGAATTAAAGTTGCAGTGGATGAGGTCAGGCTCAGGCGAGCTGCTTAACTAGCTGTCACTGCACCAAAGATTACATCCCACGGAAGGACTGTATGAATATGGACAGGTCTATCTGCAGGAAATGGCCTGCTGTCAGGTAGAGGTGAGTGTGTTGCTGTGTGAGTGTGTGTTTGTGTTTCTACTTAAAGACAATGAGCTGCCTCCTTGTATTAGTGTGACTGAAATAGCTGTTTGTGTTGAAATATGAGCACTGCCAGTCTGACAGCCATGATAGTAAATTATCTCATGTTTCCGGACATAAGACTTGTTACTTACCTGAATAATCTGATCCTGGTCATTAATCAGATTGCTGTAATTAAGATGTTTACATGTTGCCGATAGGACTGTTTCATTAATATTCCTGTTGCCATGCAGCGGAGCAGAGTCTGATTAATGTCTTTATGCTGCCTCCACGTTACACACATGTACAGTCTCCTTAAACCCCAACTCTCTGCCATGATGCTATCATACAGCGTACCCTTGTGGCTATGTTGTTCCTTTCCTAATAACTTCAATAGAGCATGTAAAAAACTGTCCAAAGGGAAACTATGTAACAGGAAGTTAGCTGTTTCCTTCAGCACAGAGCATTTTAAATTGACCAAGAAGTGGACTATCATCAAACACGTTTACCCTTTCCTGGCCTTCAGTGCTGTGGCTAAAATGGGAGCACTCTACATATCATACTGTGATAATGCTTCTTCCGTCCATGTGTGTAATCGTGTTAACGTAATGTGTTTACATGAGGCTATGTGAGGTTTAAATGAGGTGAAGGTCAATTTTTAAGCACGCTCGTGGCTCCAAGGATGCCAGTGTCCGTCAGTCAGTCCATCACTTTAGTGCAGACTGAAATAACCCAACAACCATTGGACAGATTATCATGAAATTCTGTGCAGATATCTATCTTCCCCTCAGGATGATTGGAATAACTTTGTTGTTTCTCAGATCATTCATGTGGCGCCATGGTCAAAATTTGTCTGACTGACAATCCAATACAAATTAGCAAATGTTAGCATGGTAACATGCTGAACTAAGCTTTCAACCATGCTAACATTACCAGTTAAACACCAGTATGAGTTTATACTGTGTGCTCTAGCTTTTATTCTTATTAAGTGACAAACTGGCAAATATTGAATGAGCTGATGCTTTATTTAAGCAATATTACATGAGAGGATGTGCTTTAGTGTTGTTATTGGCACGGTAGTGATGCTGTGAGATCTGTCACTGTCACTGGAGTGCCAATAATAAGTTATAGGTCACCTTTGAATGTAATATTGCGAATTTTGCTCGCTGTTTCCGTTCTGATCTGATACACGGGATCTGAGCTGAGCTCTTTATGGAGCTGTTAAACTGAATAAATACTGCAGGTATAAACACTAAACTGCTTCGCTAGTGTTGTACAGTAGGAATAAAATATTTCATGGATAGATTTGTCTCAGATTTAAGTCTGTGGACTTGAACTTGTAGTGTTGTGTTGTATTTGCGACTCAACACAAAGCTGATGGAGGATGTGAGCCTAACCCAATCTGGAGTAATATTTTAGTGATGAGTCATGCTGATTTGAGCACATTCTAAATGTCTAGTTGATCAGTCAGATTGCTTTGTCTGAACTGTGAATAATTCTATTTATATTATGTTAGTCTCTACACAATCATCCTGTCATTGGCTCTAAAATCTTTAAAATCAGGTCACAAACGGTGCAATAATTGATCTGCTGGCTATACACCCAGCAGCAGGACAGTAGATCTTACCAGATACATTCACTGTTGATTTGGCTTTTTTGGATATTGAGTTGACAAGAAGAAACATATAGCTGATGTTAGCAGAAAATTGGTTAGACTAAGTCCTTAACAAATAAGTTCCTGCATAGACCTATTTACATATTTGCTGCTAAAAGAAAATGTTACCATGAGCAGCCTTTGTGACAGAGCCTCCTCACAGCAGCCCATTGGTCCTGCATGGTGCAAATACCCATTTTCTCTCCATAGAGAGGCTGTTTATTTAGAGTGTACTCCTGCTATGAGGAGTAAGCCAGTGCACATGTGAACTGATCTTCCCTCAGGAGAGAGCAAGAGGCTGCTGGGGAGATAAATAATGCCATTCACCAACAGCCGCTGTGTCAGTGACATGAGCATCCATCTGTTGAAACCCAGACAGGATAGACAGGGCTTACCGAACACATTCCACTGGGTCACAGTGGGAGACAGCTGATCCACTTGGCTCTGGTTCTGATCCGTTTGACCCCTGCCTGGAGGTGACCCCAATCTGCTTGGCTGTGACGGAGTTGGAGAGGAGCTAGGGGTGGGACTATGATTTTCAGAGCAGGGAGAAGGAGATGAAGGCTGGGGTCAGGATCGAGACAAAGACTGAGCGTAGATCTAGGAACATATCGGGCGGGGCTGGGGGGTGGTAGGAGTTCAGCTGGGCCTGGGGTCAGTTCTGGTACTTATGCTTGGATTAAAGGATTGATCTCTGAGGTAACAAATGCAACTTAGAAACGTGCACTTCCCCCAAAGGCACAGAGAACCCAAAGGAACATAAATATAACTGCTGAAAGTAAAACCACCAAAGGAGTTCAGCAGTTTTTTAACTTCTCGATCACAGCTAAAAAACACATA
This sequence comes from Nibea coibor, assembly GCA_023373845.1. Lineage (NCBI taxonomy): Eukaryota > Metazoa > Chordata > Actinopteri > Sciaenidae > Nibea > Nibea coibor. Next base: position 3,031,784 of record CM041726.1, read on the forward strand.
TAATGTCTGAATTCAATTAAGGTTTAACAGTTTTGGGTCGTAACTTACGGCGACACCTAAATGGAATGCAAACATTGTTAATGTTACTGGTTACACCTGTGCTTTCCCTGTTATGACAGGTCATGAGAAAGGTCTATTACTTTCTCCACTGTGGCCTTTTTTTTAGTTTACGACACCGTAAAGGGGAATTCTGCTGATTTTACACGTGAATATCAATTTACTGGCCAAAGGTTGGCACTACTCTGCCTGTGAAAACAGTTATGTAAAGTGTTCTGTGGTTCTGTGTGAAAAACTGACTTTAATTTGGCAAGAGGTCTCAAATGAAAGATGCTTTCAAGTTGCATTATGGGAAACGGCTTTTTTGGTGTTTGGTAGTAGATGCTGGATTCACGCCTTGTTGGCTTAAATAGGAGAACAGTAAAACTGTCATGAATGTTGTTGAATGTCTGAAACACAGACTATACTGTGTACTATCACATTGTTTGAAGTGAAGCTGTGACGAGTGTGTCCACTCTCTGTGCATTAACTACCCACATCTCACTAATCTCTTCATTCTCTGTCTGGCAACGTAAATATAATCAGGGTGTTTCCTGTGTCAAGGTCAGACATTCTGTTTGTGTCTGGCTGGCTGGGTGGTCTGTAGCTGAGCTGGTGGGGGTGTATGTGTGTCTATGTCCAGCAGAATATGCATGCAGAGCTCAGGGTCATGACCTGTGACCTCACAGGAATTCACTCTCTCTCTCTCTATCTACACACCCTACATACACTCACTCACTTTGTGAGATGAATACTGACCCGGTCCTGCACTCCCTGATGGATTACCATTTCCTCACTTTCAACATGCTGCTTCATATGTCTCCATCTGTGCAGCGTTTGGAATTCTCTGTCCTTGCAAATGGATTTTTCCATTCAGAATGTAGACAGAGGGCAAAGAAATGACATCAGTCGTGTGTTCAAAAGTCAAACATGAGCCGATTTTACTTTTGAAGGCAGCAGTGTGAAGTGTGGGCTGATAATCAAACATAAGAATCATCTATCAACGCATCTCTGAATGCTTCTCAGACTATCTACATGCTCCTCCCGGCCAAACCTACTTTACACCATGACATCAACATCAAAATGTCTTGCCCCTACCACGGCCGTGAAGAACTTAGGAGTCATAATCAATGACCAACTAACCTTCTCTGATCACATTGCCTCTGTTGCTCAACATGCCACCCAACTCCTGTGGTCATCTCGATTTTTATTTTTATTTTTTAACAAAGTTTGATTAAAATACATATGGAGGAGGCTTCAGATGCAGTCTTCTGTGTGTGTGTGTGTGTGTGTGTGTGTGTGTAGGGGCTCTCCACCTGTGAAGGAACCACCTCTCCATCTCCAGATCAGTCAGTGTAAGAGTTTGAAAACTGTGAAAGATTCCTCTGGGATCTTTAGTTAAACCCCTTTTTTGAAGACACATAATTATAGCCATTAGATTGTGAGGTGGTACAATATGTAATTAAATTCACAAACAGTCCTCCGAGTGCTCAGTCAGAAAGCTAGTGTGATATTAACAGGCATAATAGCTGTGACAATTCTAAGTGCTGACATGTTTGTGACAAAACTCCATGGGATTATATATTTAAGTTCATCCATCACTGTTTCATGTCAAGGTTTTCAGAATGATAGTAATTAGCTGAAGGCTGGTTTCTGGTCAAAACAAGTGAAGATACAGTGGAGTCACACTTTAAAAGTGCTGCCTCAATGTGCAAAACGCTCAACACTAAATGATTCAGAGGGTCAAAACCTGCAAATAAAAAGGAGAATCACAACTTTGTGTGTTTAGCCTCGGATCATTGCCAGTAAAATGCTCATTGACGTTATAAAATGTGCTGCCAAACAATTATAAAATACATAATTAGCTTATTAAACTACAGTATGACTTTATACTTAAAAAATGATGACCATACTTCATTGATTTATTTGTTTTCTATTATATCTGGACCAAAGTTTGTGTTGTTATTTACACAGCCATTTGATATTATAAATAATAAGATAGAGGAGCACTGGAAAGCACATTTTACCTTTTTGACAGTGACAGTAACTCCATAAATTACAACAGTTAAAGAAAAGCAAGGCAATGGTGGTGAAATTATTAGAAAGTATGGTGCCCTGCCGGATACATTTCTGAATATTTAGACTCTTTTGCCTCCATAAGAGGCAGGAAAGAAAACACAAAAATACAAATTATGGTTGGATGGTATCCCACCAAAAGTTAGCATAAGACTGTGCCTCATTTGCATATTACGATACATACTACAGCAGGAGATACTGCACAGTGAAGATAAATAATATAATTGCACAGAAAAAAATCTATATCGACATCATGGTTATATCTGATGGTTGTTTTCTTTCATCTGTACTGTTTTCCATCTTCACCTCATGTGTTTTGTGTGCTTTTGCATTTAGCCAGGTCACACACATGATGACTTTGATTGAGGTCTGGTGACTGACTCAGCACTTTATGCTTATCATCATGTTATTTTCGATCACATGTGCTGAAGTACAAAACATTCCGCTGTCTAATGGAAAGCTCTGAGCTCTGCATGAGCTGGTTTGATACTGTAACTGCTGTCAGGGTGAGCACTGATGTTTCAGCTCTTTTCCTCCACCCTCAGCTGTACTGCTGCAGCTCCTTCCCCCCCTCTGATGTCCTCATAAAGACTTTGACATTCACACCCAGCCCCAAATGCACCCTCCACCGAGCACTCGCTCTCTTCACTTCAAAGGCCACAGAACCTTTCCATCAATAATGCAAGATGATTTCAGCTCTGCCGACCAGATTGCCCCCCCCCCCCATGTCACCTCTGTGACACTCCCACAACCTTTCCCCCTCTCTCATAATTCACCCTGCCCACCCGTCTGCAGAAGACTCACCCACCCTGTTATGGTCCTGCTCATCCATGCAGGAAGGTGCAGCGCCGCATTTGACAGCTCTCAAAGTCTCCATTTTCTCCTGTGTTGCTTGGTTCCTCTCTGTGTACTGTGAGCTGGGTTTTTTTTTGTTGGTATGAAAGCAGATCTGCCCTTGGCAATCAACCACAGACCCTCGTCTTTTTGTCTGGGCATGTTGATGGCAGAGCAGTGGCAGGTAGAAAGAAAAGCCACAACAAATAGAGAGAGAAAAGACTGCAGTCACTGAAGAAGTGAGAGAACTGAGCGCTGAGCTGGATGCAGGACAGCTTTCAGCCTGGAGTGAAGTGCGGGCAAATGAATGTCAATATAGCATCATTGTTTAAAAAATATAGTATTCAACTGATTTTAGTTCATATAGTCAACAGAACATGCCAAGATTTTTGTTGGGCCACTGAAACAGACCAATCCCTCCCTACACTAAATGTGCTGGCCAAATTGTGTGCAACTCTGTGTACCACAGCTCGACATACTTGAACTTCAGAGGGAATGTTTATAGACAAGAACAAGCAAATGATGGAAACCTCTTCACCGTGTAGATGTTTGAAGTGGATGAGGTGAAGTCCACTGTGTACGCCAAAAAAAAACAGAATACAGAGAGAACAAATCAAGTTTTTAATGGAATGAGGAACATGAGAAAAGGCCATTACAAAACTAACTGCCCAAACTAACAAAGCAGATAAACTACACACACACAAAAACATGCTGTATTTGGATGAAGCTCCACATCCACACACTGTTAACAAAAGCATTCTATTATCGACATCAATCTGAAGAGCTTTGATAGGACAAACCAGTTGTAATAACTGACTGAAGAACAACTAACAAATCCTTTTGTCACTGTTGTTACGCTTATCTCTAAATTATCTCTAAATTATGCTGTTCACTCAATTATTCATATTTTCCCAATACAAGCAACATTGCTTCTAAACACAAATTAAGTTAAATAAATGATCATGACTTTTTCAAGTTCATGATCTGAGCTGACAAATTGAACTCTTTGTCCTGACTCCTTATGGAAGTCACACTGGGGTTGAGCTTGTGGTGCTTTACTGCCATCTAGTGGCAGTGTTTTGTTATTGCATCACTTATGGCTGTCATTTGAGTCAGTTACAGGCTGACACAAGCCAAACAAGGCTCTGACCTTTTTGTAGATTCCTCTGGTTTCCATTAAATTTCAGTTTGGTCACGCTCCTTTAAGCGCATCATTCTGTGTTTCTGTGTGTATGTACGTGACCTAGATATCCTGTCATGGAAACACAGCCTGTGATTCCCCCAGCCTTTGCTTTCATTCTTGTTTTTCTTTGTCTCTCAGCCTTGCCAACAAGAGACATCTGAAACACATTTATCCCAGTGATCCCACAACACACATCCACCCTGTGTTTGCATGCATTGTGCTCTGACTTGCAGCAGAAATCCAACAGTTCCCTTAGCAGCTGTAGAGTGTGCTGCAGATCAGAGACAACTGGGCAATCTGGAAACTATTATGCTGCTTAGCTGTGATGGATCATGTGGAAGGCATGTCCGCTGCTCTGGGTTTTGTCATCATAAACTCAGGCTGTGTGCGTGAGAACTCAGCCAGGCTTTCCATAAAAGATGCACTAATCATGACTATTGCACAAGCACTGGAATGTCTCTATGCTGGAAGTTCAGCCAATCACAGTGCAGATTCTCTCTAGTACAAATGCTGTAGTTTACTTCAGTACATGTGAGCATGTGATTAATTGATGCAGTGATCATTTGTTTATGAAAATGTTGTAGAAGATGGTACATTTGTTTGTTATTGATATGATGTTAGCTGGATTTGAGCTTCATGTTCCTTATGGTCATTTTTGGTGTGTTTTTCAGGTCATTGGCACCCCATCTGAGGACAGCTGGCCTGGTGTTAACTCTTTGCCCCACTTCAAACCAGGTGAGATCTTTCATAGTGTTCTGCACATTGGCTATATTCATACTGTAAATCCCACTTTAACCCTCACTACACTGAATCCTACTTAACCAAAACAAAGATCATGGTGATGGTTATGTTAGCATGGAGCCACATTGTAGCCGATACTGTAGACATTATAGACAATTAATCGTTAACATGTATGATGAAGTATCAATGTGGAGCCTATTTTTACTCAACGTTTACTGTATGGTAAAGGTTGGTGTTTCAGTGCTCCATTGAAACAAGCATATGGTGCAGATATGTTCTTTTTTACAAGCTCTGTATCATCAGACTAAACTGTGAATATCTGTTTTCTAATATTCATATAATATACTCCATCTAGTCCTGCACACATCCTGTTTAAGCCCTGCCCAACACATGCCGATACTGTTTGCAAGAAGCCATCATCATAATAGATGCTAAAGTGTTAGCACGCAGCCTGTTTCTATTGAACATATTGTATGCTAAAGGATTAGCATGGATCCCGCTGTCACTGATTGACATTGTTTATGATAATGTATGAAGATGGCTCCTTCAGTGAAAATCTGTCCAATGAGATTTCTCCTTTTTATAATTGCTGAATGTTGCAAAAGTAGCTTCTCCAGAAAGAATGACTGGCAAATAGGTGCTAATACCAGCATGTCCCCTAAAGTGATCACAGTGAACATCTAAGCTATGCTACCACATTCTGCACAGTGTTGAAAAACGCTTGACATGTTTGTTAACGTGCTGACATGACCACCAGAGCCAGTGATGTAGCAGGGTCACGTGTTTATACTCTCAGTACTCCAAACCTGAACCAATGAGAAATCAACCAAAAGCTCACTGTATTAATGCAGCAGCAGGAGTGGGGTGGGGGCAGGGTGGAGGTGGCAGCTCTGCCAGGGCAGCCGTGCCCTCTGGGAGCTCATTAGGGCTTTTTACAGGGAACATGAATAGAGGGACTGCAGATTAGTGTTAGCTTATGGAGGGAAGGAGAGCTGGAGTGGAGGAGAGGGGACAGGCGAAGATGGACATAAAGAGGGTTAGAGTGATGGTGCGGGGCAGCCAGGCATCACAGGGCATACGTGACCTGCCCTCCTACCTCCAGTGGCCAATTAGGGACCAACTGCGGCGACTCTCATGGTCACATGCACACACAACACATACAAATGTAATCTCTCATCCTGTGACCATGGCGACAGTTGGCTCTTGTTTGCCTCTCACACACTGTGTTGAACAGCTGTGCCGCTGTCCGAGCCGCACACACACTTTACATACACACACATATATGGGAAGATCTGCCTGGATCTAGCCTCCAAGCATTGCATCTGTTCATGTGATGTCTGCAGCTCTGATGCTGTCATGGCTGCACTTTGAACAGACACAGGAAGAGTGAGATGTTAGCAGAGGTGAGCTAGTAAATGCTAACCACATGGTGGTGCTCTTAAAGCACGGCAGAGGTACGATCAGAGTGCACGAGAATTATTCGTCAGAGCAGTCAACTCCGAATGACCAGTTTCAAACCAGATTTATTTTGAAAGCTCTTGTGAAGGTCACATCGTGTGTTCATTAAGTTCATTGAGAGCTACAGTAGTCAGAGCTCCTTTTTACCTTTATTTGACAGTTGAAAGCTGAAGGCAGAAAAGAAAGGGGCACCACCGCAAGGACGTTTAGCCTTGGTACATAGGGTGCACCCTCTATTAGGTGAGCTACTGGTGCACCACAGTATTCCAAGCTCTTTTACAATGAGTCTCAAAATCTGATAAATATTCAAACGCTGGTGATTTCTGAGGGGTCAGCTTTTTGTGAATTTCACGATGTTCTATGTATGTGAAAAGCAGAGACATGTTTTTACTTCTATGGAGCTTGTTAGTGAGCGCAGGAAAATGTTCAGATGATACAAACCAGATAAATGTTGTCATCAAAAGTGGATATTAATCTGAGGAATTCACTTGGCTTATATGAATGCAAGCCCTTACCAGTGTTCGACCAGATATTTACTGTCACGATAACAGACCATGGTTGTGGCCGTGCCTGCGGTGAGCAGCAGATGGCAGTGTTGTATCAGTGTGGAGAAGTTTCCACAGCTCCTCTGAGCTGACTGTTATCTGCACACTTTTCCAAAACACACTGACTGTATCAATCTCCCGCTTATGATTCATCACATTTTCACAATTACAGTACGTCCACATGCATAAAACTTTCCGTCAATTTATCGTCACTCCAAGTTTGGATTTCAGACATGATAGTGTGGCTTGACCTCAGAGCAGAGGCGCCACTTACTTTTCACATTTTTGTGGTTATGAAAAGGTTCCACAGATATTTCCTCATTTCCAGCCATATCTCCCTTTAGCTCTCTCTCTCTTTCTCTCCACTCCGCTGTCGTAGTCGTTGATATATTAGGTCAGGCTTTTGCGCATTCTGAGCTAATTTATCTGTAAACCTCATCTTTATGATCACAGTGTGTGGACGTTTCATTGTGATAAAGTATGTCATGTTTTGATTTCAGCGTTTGTCTCTTAAATCCGGTTTTGATCCCAGTATTGGAACACAGGTGGTAGGCAGGATCCTCTTCTTTTGTAGTTAGCATTTAAAAGAAGTTCATCAGGTTTATTCAAGTTTTACTCACCTTCCCGCCTCCTCCACTCTGCCTATTTCTGGGTGCTCTGCCTGACAGCCTTCACCTCTGGTAGCCAGGAAGCTGCGGCCGGTTCAGGCCAACCCTGGCACTGAACCGAGTGGCTGGACCCACTGAAGACTAGCTGGCAGGCTGAAGGCCTGCAAACTGAAAGACAGTTGGGTGGCTGGCTAGTAGGATTAGGCTGGCAGCATTGGGAGGTGGGCTAGCTCGCTGGGAGGTTGGATAACTTGTGTGTGGTAGCCGCTCGGTTGGCAGCTCAGCCGGACTGTGTGTCCACATGGTGTATTTGGCTGAGATCGCGAGAGCACTTGTAGCATCATAAACATATCTGTGGAAATATGAGACTGTCTCAGCAAACTCCTCTTAAAATTCTGATAATTTCATGTGGTCTGGCTTTGGAGCAGGAGCACATAGCTCACACAACGTTACTCAACAGGATTTCTCAAATGATACGAGCCACTCCTTCATTTGGCAAACTAATATACAAATAACATGCAGCGCAATAAAATGGCAGCTATGTGAGCTGGTTTCCCCAATGTCCAACAGTCATCTTTAAAAAAGAGTGTGGTTGACGCAGCGAACAGGCATTTTAATATGGTACAGCACAGGTGTCATTAATTACATTAATTATGGTTAAATTCCTTTAAGGCACACTCACACATTGTTTTCAGACACCTTTCCCTCTGTAACCTTAGCCCTAACCCTAGTCATAAATATTCATTTAATATTAATGTTTTTCATAGAAATTACATATTTCTATTTTTTAAATAAATAGAAAAAAATAAATATATATTTTTAAATGCAAAAACAACAAACATCTCTTTAGTTTGTCTCATTGTCACTTTGTGGGACTAAGATTATTTTATATGGATCAGGGTCAGATTGAAATGTTTTATTTATTGTAATACTGGGGTTGTCACCATTTTTAATTTTAAAATTTGAATATTTCTGAAAATACACTTTAACATGAATCCAACATATTAGCTACATCAGCAAGCTGATTTCCAGGCTCCTTGGCCTGAACATGTTGAATGTTATAATGTATAACACCCCTCTGATTGAGTTCACACTCACATCTTCTGGTGATTTTTATGTTTTTTATGAATAATACAAAAACAAATTTGCTTTAAGGTCTCGGTCTTGTTTGAAATTAAGAAATTAAGAGTGCAGCGTGTGTGTAACTTCAATGTAATGATATGTACATTACATTAAGAGTCAGTGTTAGCTCAGTGACTGAATTGTTGCTTTGTTGTCTTCCCATCACAGATCGCTTCACAGTGTACAGTGCTAAGAAGCTCAGACAAGCGTGGAATAAGTAAGTCAACTGTTCTGTGTGTGTTTTATCTTTGTTTCTGTCTTTAAAGGCAAATATATGCCATACAGTGAACACACTATCAGTGCAGCCCACACACTCTTTGCACACTTTTTATAGCTCACATGCTTTGCCTCAAGCATACACCCTTCCTGCAGCATACACACACGATTCTGCTCTGGGACATGGGATGCATATGGCGGGGAAAGGGCACGGTGGCACAGCCGGGTCTCCCCCCAGATGTGTGTCACTGTTCTGCCCCAGGCACACATCTGGAGGGGAGAGCACAGAGGGCAAAGGGGAGTTTGTCTCTGTTCCAGAGGGGATTTTAAAGCAGCAGCAGCAGGCAAGTGATTTATGTAAAACTCCAGCTGTCTAATAAGCTGGAATCACAAAGTATAGCTGAAGATCCATCCACGCTAACTGAAGCTCTCATCACACAGGACTGCTAATACCTGGCTTCCTCCTGTGATTTATAATAATTACACAGGTCAGCTGTGTCCTTAATCCCAGGAGAACCTGGGAAGACTCTGCTGTGTCTGTAATCTATGAAATTACTGGAATTAATGTGCCAAAAATCCCATCTTTGTACCAATCAACATTTCAGTGATCCACAGTGCACTTTGCTGTCCAGGTCAAGAATAATGAAGTGCATGTAACACATGAATGAATGACAGATTTATATCTTTATTTATCCTGAACACACTGACTGCACAGAAACTTCCAGTAATACTCAGCCAACAAGTTACAGCAGTGATCCCTCCAGGAGGTGCCTCAGGTCAAAGAAAGCTCATTTCCTTTCACACTAAACTGCATGAACTGATGTTTATATCACTCCAACATCCACCTTAAAGCAGACTGACGGGGTAAGTTTAAAATGCTCTTTACTCCATTGTCACCATTCATTTTAGATTTAGAGTTATGTTCCAGCTTATGATGCTGCAGCTATGTTTGTATCGCATTGTTGATCTATTTAGTTTTAGTTCTATGAACTAAAACTAAAGCGCAGAAAGCGCAGAGGGTCAAAGTTTCACCTTTGTCTTCTCCAGTTCATTTAGACTAGTGTTGCTTTGTTTACAACCTGTTTGACTGTCCACACTCGAGTTTCCTCCTGTCCTGGGCATATATTTAGCGATTACTTTACAATATAATGGTATAATAACTGATGGCTGGAGCTATAAAAAGAGTTGTAACTGCTGTTTCTATAGTTTCCTTTAACCACCTTCTCCCACTTCCTGTACATTGTGTACAAGTGTTTCTTGACTTGTCCACATGTTGCTGCGTGATCATTTGATTAAACACATTCACAGAGGAACAGGAGACAATAAAGCACAAAACTGGATCAACTGATAACAAAAGACTCATTTTAAGAAGAAATGACTGATTAAATTCACACAACCCAGCGAGCATGCAGAGAGACTGGAGCCTTCTGGAGACTCGGGGACGGATGCCGGGTTTGCCTGGTTTGTATCCAGCCTGAGCTCAGATCATCAAAAATGCTCTCAGGACCCTTGAATCTCACTGCTGTTTACAACTGATGCTAGTTGAGGGATGATTCTTCAAATCCTTGATTTGATCTAACGTTTTGATTTTAACTGGTCTTCATTTAGATCAGTCGTTCCAAAATGTACCACTAAGTACCACTGGAGGTATGCAAGCAGAATGTATTCATTTAGAAACATTTAATATTACCAATACTACAATAATTGAATGAAACTACATAAATGATGAGATCCTGAAATATTTTGTTTCCTATCCTGCTGCATAGTCATGTCACATTCATACAGGTAGTGCATTGTGCACATACATCACTGAGTTCCAAACTAAAATGCCAGAGAGAGAGAGAGTAAGTGGACATAAAATGAATGTTTAAAGAACGCTGCACTCATGACTCCAAACAGGGCGCATAAGAAAGAGAAGTGAGTAAACCTGCCTCTGCTTCAGGAGCTCAGCGGGGTTCAGCCTTCTGTATTTTAAGGTCCTTGGAGAGCTGAATATATTCTTTAGTGGTTTGCTGTGTAAAAGCTTTGAGAAACAGTGATCCAGTTATTAGTTTCAAATGCCAAGACAACTGTTATTTACATTCTTCCTAGCTCCATATCAAGTGCAATATGACCATATCTTTTTTTGTAATGTAGCACATTAAGGTTTATAATTATAGTTCATATTGTAACTTAGAATTAAACAGATGGCAGAATACTTCATAACAATATCTCAACATCTCTCTTTGATATAAAAGCAACATTGTGACACCACTGCTTGACACCTTCCTCAGTTATTCCATTAATAATATTACTCATCTTGTATATTTACAACAGGTAGCTCCAATTTCAAACAATAAACAGTGGACATAATTTATTATTGTAAATACATTTCCAACACTTAAAGAAGTCTGTCTGTCTGCCTGTCTGCCTGTCTGTCTGTCTGTCTGTCTGCCTGTCTGCCTGTCTGCCTGTCTGTCTGTCTGTCTGTCTGTCGGTCCCCTCCCTGTCTCGTGGCCTCTCTCCAGTCCAGAAGGGAAATAAAAATGTGAAGAAAGAAAGTGAGGTGGAATGTTAATGACCATCACTTCCTCTGCACTGCCTTTTATTCTGGGCCAGAGCACGATGAATTTGATATGAACTTATTCGCTCACTTTGTCTCTGCCCTGAGAGTTGGCTCACCCTCGCCTGCTCTCTTGTTTCAGCTCTCAGTCGGCCATTTTTCTCCCTGGTGTTTTTCTTCGTCCAGCTGTAAAAATGGGAGTGATGGATTGGTGGTTTGTAGTTTTTTGATCTATACAATTGATGTTAACTCAATGCCAAATGCAGAAACATATCTGCTGATCAGGCCAGGAGGTTGTGTTTTCAGTGCTGCTTTTTGATTGTTAGCAGAATATTTTTCAAACACATGTTGACTAATTCCATTGAATTTAGTGGAAAGTGGACCATGGATCAAAGAATAAGTGACTTTTTTTGTGAACGTTGCTACATTTGGCAATTTTCATCTTTTCTATGAACTGCTGCCACAGAAATAAAATAATCTCGACATTTCTAAGAATAACTACTGAAATGAAAATGAAAGTGGCTTTGGTCAGTCGTTTGTTCTCTGATATGATGGAAATGGAGCAGTTTGATTGGTTACTCTGTATCCCTGTGAAGCCTTTAACCAAGGTGAATTAAATCATGATAATATTCATACAATATGTGAATACACTGTTATCGCATTATCATCACCTGGAGCTAACTTGATACAAGAATGATGAGAAAGACACATTTATAAACAGACATCTGCGTGTGAATACAGATACATTTAAATGAAAAGTTGCCATCAGATGATAGCTGATGTGTTCTGATGTTATTTTGGCCAGTGTTCTACCTCCTCCCCTTCTGTAGCAAGTAACATCTCTCATAGTAATTATGATGAGGACAAAGGAGGAAGTCAGGTGATGTTGTTATAGAGTGACAAAGTGTGTATGTATGAGGCCACGGTGTCTGGACGGGACAAGAAAGCATCAGAATTGAACAAGTGAGGCTGATTTGATTTTTAGTTTCCAATCAACACTGAGTGTTGATTTTAGAGTCATTCCCTAAAGTTAATCACTTGTAGTGTACAAAGTAATTATCTGAACCCAAACCATGATCTTTGCCTTAATCTAACCTAACCTTAACCAGAGCAGTGTCACATCGTAATCGCAATCACAGAACCCATGCATACTGGGGATTGAACCAACGACCCCCCAGTTACAAGCCTTCCACTCCCATGTATTTGTAGAAGCTGTTAAAGCTGAATGAGAATATATATTGTGAACACACTGAACATCTACTGATTCATTTATTTTAAAACATTGACTATGGGCTGCTCCCATCCATCATAGATGCTGGTATCAGCTTTCTATAATCCCGCTCTGTCGACCACTACTGTACACACAGCTTGACAGCTATGATAGCTTGCATGCTAAGGCCTGTACAGTACCAAGTTGCCCTCACAAACACCCTCATCGTCAAAGAGTCAGACATGATGAAAGCTCTTTACAGGAAGTCTTCAGGAAAAAAAACAGCTCCTGGTTTCTGCTGTGCTCAAACAAAGACACTCCTCTGCCACTTTCTGCTGTAGTTGGATGGGGAGGGGGTCGACACAGGTGGTTTCCTCACCTTTACCTGGTCCTTGCTGTAGTTTCCTGATAGCATGAAAAAAGCATGCAGCACGCACTGCTGAAGAAGGAATGCTTCTCTCTGCTGTGAATGTGTCAACACCTGGAGCTGTTTGATAGTTTTAGGAGATACTATCGATCTTGCAGCAGATGTGCGATTATTCACTCAGCCCAGCTGACAGCAGTAGCGGTAAGGAATGTGCACCTACTGCACATCAACACTTTTCAAAGTTCGACACGCTCATATCTAGGTGATTCACACCTACACAGAGCTACCTGTTTGTCTGCACGCCTGCAGAGAAACTACAGTGCTAAGCGTGAGCCAAGCTAAATTCAATAGCAGACACACCCACTGTTACTGAGAACATATGGACTCTGGGAATTCATTGGATTTATCAGAGGATCAGATCACTGAGTTCTCCAGTGATTTAGTGTTAGTTGAAGGATTCACAAGATTTCCAAAAGAAAGGTCAGAATGAAAGAGAAAGATGATATCCTGACTTATAGACCCTCCATACAAGGTGAACGCCCAGATGATGCAAGCTTTTTGACACAATCTGTGGTCTTCATGTCCAAGATCAGATGACCCTGATGACATCATCACACCTGACAAAGCTCCTCCAGAGCCACAGAGGATTTTATACAACTCCATCACTTCCCTTAATGTGTAAATTACCTCTTTAAGAATGATGATAGTGGATTAGTCCATCTGTTTGTCTCGACTGCTATCATTAAACCAAAACATATCGTGCAGAATAAAAATGTGCTGTTAATCTAGCATACCTTTAAACCGTAAACCTTAAAAATTCCCCCTCAGTGCAGTTGTCATGAACAGGGAAATTATCTATAGAGACCAAAACAGTTTTTTTGTACCAGGCTGTAAACATGTTTATTTCTGCTGTGAAGCTGAACATTTTAACATAGGGACTTGGAGAGTGCAGTTTTTGACACTTCCTCATTGGCTTCACTTCACAGCTACAGAGGTTCCTGTTTGAGTGAATCACAGAGGGTGTTCAAAATCAAATCAAATTTTATTTATATAGCCCAAAGTCACAAAACACATTTTGCCTCAGAGGGCTTTACAATCTGTACAGGGAGTGACACCCTCTGTCCTTAGACCCTCGGTTCCAGTGAGGAAAAACTTGCCCACAAAAAACAAAACAACAGGGAAAAAATGTGGAAGAAAGCTCAGGAAGAGCCACAGAGGAGGGATCCCTCTCCCAGGACGGACAGACGTGCAATGGATGTCATATGTACAGAACAATCAACACAAACATATTGTATAATTACAATGAATTACAATAAATGGTAAAGTGATTGCAGTAGCAGTTGAATCTGTGATAGAGATAGAGAGACACAGATGCACAGCAGCAGTAAGTCATTAACCAACAAAGCTGTAGTGGAGATGGTAGCAATAATGACTATATATGGCATGTAATGCTAAATATGGTGGACGTCAGCAGCAGACCACGGCGGCAGCCACGATCCATGAGAACCTGCTGGACGAGAAAGCACAGAAACTCCATGGAAGAGGTGTAGTTAGTAATATCCAAAGAAAAGGTGTAAGAGAGATAATGATTGACAGAACAATAAAACCTAAGGCCCCATTTTATGCAGACTCTAAGGGATATCGAACTGCCTTACATTGATAGAGAGAGAGAGAGAGAGAGAGAGAGAGAGAGAGAGAGAGAGAGAGGGAGAGTAAGAGAGAAGTGTTGTTGCCATAAAGGTTACACTGACAAAACTACCCATGAAGCTGCACTTTTATAGTTTTGGGAAAGAGGCTTCAGTTACCTATATCAGCTGCTGGAGGGGATGATGATATGTCTACAATATGGAGAATGAATGGCTCGTCCGGACGTGACGCCATGTCTGCGGCTCTCTGTAGCAGGAAATCTTTCTCTTGCATGCTCCATTTAAAGTTAGGTGAAACACAAACTTTTATCTTCTCTTTGGACTCTGTGGCAGTTTGCTTACTTCACATTGCAGGATGTCTAGATATTGAAGCTCTTAATATTCAAATAGAAACCTCTTGCTTTTATTTTGTGTCACCAGTGGCAAGTCACAATGTTATATCTTTAAAAATGGTGATTAGCTGCACGGTATACAACCAGCTGTTTCAAACTAAAGATATCATTAAACCAGTAATCTAGGCTTTTTCCCATCAGTATGATTCACACAAAGATGAGTCTGTGTTTAAACTTTGTGGTGGAGTTACACAGAGTATTCCAGCTGTATGAGAAAGAGGCAAGAAGAGGCCCTGATGGACTTCATTAACTTTATCTCTGCCTTTTTGCCGAGTGGCGTTGATGAGTTGAACAGAGTTTTATCCTCCCTCTGTCTCTCTGCTGATAAGTCGAGTTGAGATCCCCATTGAGAGCCATGGGAGAGGTTGTCAGACTGCTTGACTGGGGAGCCAACTATGAGAAGCCTGCAGAACATGAGAGGCACTCTGAGCACAGCGAGCGGCGCAGGCCAGCGAGCTGCGCTGAATAACATCATGTTTATTTAATGCGGCCGATGCCTAATTACTCCCTGAATTTGTTGCTCCTCGTTTATTTTCAATCTCTTCTCCCCCTTCGGAACCAGCCCTACCTAGGGCTGGTTCAGGAGTTCATTGACTCCCTGTACGACACACACACACACGCACACACATAGGGGGTGCTTCCGTCTTAGCTTCTGCTTTAATGAACACTCTTTGTTTCTCACGGTGACCCGGTTGCCATGTGCGAGGCAAGCTCAAAACAGAAAAGTGTGTGCGCTCTCTGCATACATGTGTGTGAAGTGTTTTCCCTCTCGAGTCAGCAAACCTTCAACATAATTAAAAGGCTTGTTTTTTGTTGTCAGCAGCTCTGTGAATGGGAGGAGAGGTGAGCTGCATTCTCAGAGGGATAAATGAATGGTGTGATAGGTAACTACATTAGGAGGATGAAACAGAAGTGTTCCATCATTTTTTAGCTCTCAATAGGTTGACTACTGTCTTGTTTATGTGTGTGTGATAATGTGTGTGTCTGTGTTTCAGGTTGGGCTACGTGGACCATGCTGAGGAGTTGGCCTCCAGGTTCCTCCAGTGCTTCCCAAAGAACCGGCTGTCAGCCCAGGCAGCGCTGAACCATGAATACTTCAGTAACCTTCCTCCACGGCTCTGGGAGCTGCAGGACAGTACGTAACACCACACACAAGAAATCACACAAGAGAGGCGCTGCTGAGTCTGATGCTCATAGGTCAGCAACACGTACACACATATCGTATAGCAGAGAGCTTTAATCTGCAAAGTACATCCCCTCATTGAAGGACGGGAGAGACATGAGGTAAAGATGCTGTGTGCGGTGAAAAGGACAGGTGCATGCTGGTTATCGTAGTCTGGCTCCAATGATTTGGCCCACTAATCAACATGGTCAGTACTATCTGCAGAAACATTTTATAAAGGCTATAATGGAACTTCAAAACTCTCCAAAACCATTCAGACTGTTTGGTTAGCATCAAAAGTCACATTACTTCTCTGAGTCACAACTCTTTCATAGAAGAAAACTTAAACGCTCTAGTCACAGAATATGTACGTATCCATTAGTACAGATTGGTCAGGGTCTCAAGACCAGAAAATTCAAGGAGGGATGTTTGGGACAAGATGTCCAACAAAACTTTGATAATAAAATTAGTCTTTCTAAGCTGCAGAGTTAATCTGGAAAGCAGCATCCTAAAGAAAACACAGCAGTCTGTCAGTAGAGCACACAGAAAACATGAGCTACATTAGTGACCTGAGTGGGCTTCACACAGTCTGGTCTTGGTCTTGCTCTTGGTCTTGACTTGACTTCAACCCCTCAAAGTCTTCCTCGGTCTAAGTACACTCTGGTCATGGTCATGCCTTGGTCTCACTTTAGGTGGTCTGGACTACAACGCTGCTCGCACAGTATAATATAGTGTATGTCAGCAGAACAGTGTAGTGTATTGTTGGGTTTGTGTAAATATTATTATAAGGAGTACAGTCTAGAGCTGCTGTATGGACCATGTCATGATTTGGCGCTATATAAATAAAGCTGAAAGTAATTTGTGTACATTGGTGTACAATAGTGTAATATAGTACATGATGGTACAGTACAGTGTATGCTAGCATAGCATGTGACTATTTTTGTTACCGTTCAGTAAATTTGGATTTGTTTTTATGAACTCACTGGTCACAACAAAATCTCTCGAAACATGCAGATGACTTATTTTTGCTTTGTTAAACTCAGTTACCTCTGCAGTCAGAAACTTGGCCTCTCTGTTTCTCTTGTTCCATCTCTCTCTCCCTCTCTTTGACTCCCTCACTCTCTCGTCTTTGTGTTTTTCTTTATCTATTTTTTTTTCTTCTCATGCTCCCTTGGCTCCGCTGGATCATACAGAATCCTCCTCCTCCTCTGTCTCTCTGTAAAGAAGGCAGTGAGGAGCGACCTGGGGTTGTTTTTTGTTCATGCAGAGAAAGCGTGTCTTATTATGTGGATGCCGTTGGGACAGTAAACCCAGCCGGACCTCTGCTGGCCGCAGCAACATGTTCGGTTTGATTTTCTATCTTCCTGACTCGCTGTTTGCCCAGAGCAACAGCACACTGAGGCACTCTTTAAACAGGAGGCCCAGCTTTGAAAAAAAACAGCACCTCAGAAACACACACAGCACCTCAGTTTTATTTAATTGTCACTTTACAATCAGATCAGTGTTAATATTGTTGATTTTTTTTTTATAGGTGTTTCGGGGGAAAGAGCCTGAGCTTCATAGTTATATTTCAATTAATCCTACAGAATTGGGTTATTGCACGAAAGATGACTGCATATCCATATTATGAGGCAGGCTACATATACATAGATCACCAATCCCTTAAGCTGTTATTCATTAGTGATGTGAAAAGCCCGCTCAGCAGACCGGAGTGTGCTGCCACCGACATGGTGGTAATATTAATGGGAGAATTCCATTTTTAATTCCCCCCGATTAGGATTTTTCAGCATTATTAATCCTGTTATCAGCACCCAGCAGGTTGTCATGTCTGAAAAGAATCAGAAAGCGGTGGTCACTAAGCGAGGGAGAGAAGAGCGATGGCTCATTTTGATTTTTGCCGAGCTCACTCTCTCTTTCTCTCTCTATTCTCTCTTTATCTTTCTCTCTGATTCTTTTCTGCGTGTTCATGTGACACAACAGCAGCGGCAGCAGCAGCCGAGCCACCGAGAAAAGAATGGGAATGAATTAAAAGAGTTTGATAAAATGAGGACAGGAGTGGATAAACACAAAGTGTCTCGTGTGTGTGTGCGAGCCAAGTGTGGATTTGCCGCTTGCACTTTTGTGGGGGAAGGATGTGTCAAAATTATGCAAATGAGACGTGAGATGTGAGATAAAGAACTGGCTAATTACTCCAGTTGTGAGTATTTGGCTACAACCGCAGCAGGATAATTATTCTCTTCCACCAGGAAAGAGCCGAGCCAATGGGAGCATCCCCGGCGTGCTGTGCTGCTCTGCACTCCGCCGTATCTCCATCACCCCGAAACAACCCCAAATAAAAGATAAACTGACCAAGAAAATAATGTCATTGATGGTTCAGAAACTGATGAAGCTTTCAAGTAAATGGTCCATGTCATCCCTGCAGGGATGAACAGTGTGTTTCCTATGGCCAGCTGTGTACTCTATTGTCATGTGTATTATGGATTTATCCAGACAATACCCAGACAGATTACTGAGGACAATGACAGAATTATTGAGACAATGGAGCTCCTGAGGTTTCTGTTAGTGTGTGGACTGGATTGTGACATTTTTAAATTTGATTTCAATAAGTGTGTCTGTGTGTGTGTGAGAGAGAGTGTGATTGTGTGAATGTGGGTGTCTGGCAGTGTAAGAAGTCAGAGCAGAGGCCTTTGGAAAAAAGCAAACCTGGCTCTTTGGACTAGATTTACATGGATCTGAACGTGAAACAATAGAACGAGTTTAGCCGGAGCAGTCATCCAGCAGTTCCTCTGCTCTCCACAGCCGTTATTAACAAGTTATAGAAGAGGATGTTTTTGTTTTTTTTTCTGAATGGAGCTAGTATGTGAATCCATGCCGCCTGATTTAGGAATTAGTTTTTAAGTAAACAACAAACACAAGGCCAAACGAGGATTTTACTCAGACTGACTTGTTTCTTGTTTAATGTTTCTTTCAAAGATATGATGATAAAATTATTTTCCTTTAATGTCCATCAACATGAAACTTCTCTTGGATCATGGAACACTGTCGGTTTTTGTCAAAGCAGTTGTTTCAGTTTTGTTTATGAGACACCATGTTACCTGGCTGACATACCAGACTTTTCTAAATACTGCGATGGTACTCAGGCCATAGAGGTTTTCAAGCCGTGACACAGGCCTCCCATGAGGCACGTGGACAGTTGAAAAGGGGCCACAGAGCAAGAGGCGTGAGGCAAAGATACTGTGCAAGGTGAAAGGGGCAGCTGCTTGCTTGACTCACCCGCCAACACACAGCTCACAGAGGCAGTCGAGTTACTTTAAAAGCTTCATGTCAAAAATATTTCTCCTGCTCCGAGTCATAGCTCAGTCTGAACACACAGATGAGATTCACATATTTCTAGATTCAGATCGACTCACATTTTCAGTGTACCATCGTCTTTGATGTTCATTGTGAATAAAAGTCCACAAATCCGATTACAAATTATGGACAGACCCTCGTCTGAGAATCACCAGATATTTTTCAGCATCAAAGTAATCCAGATGAATGAGGAGTCCCACAGTGCTACACTTCATTGCCCAGAAATATTACATAAGACGTATTGCTGTCATGCAATCAATTGAGCAATTCATCTATATTTACTTTTCTACAATATATTACTTTCTCCAGTCAGGAGGAAGCTTTTTTGTTTTCTAAACCAACATGATCCTGAAGCTAAATTAGGATGTTGATGATGATGATGATGATGATGATGATAATATTTACTGCAGTTGTTCAGTGGGGTTTAGGTTCTTTAAGGTGTAGCGGCTGTCAACCATGATTGGTCAAGCTGATTCACAACTTCAACAAAAACAACTGCGGAGAACATTTGTTGGACAAACAAGCATGTCCATGCTCTGATTAATATGAATATGTGATGAAAAGCTGCACATGGTTTTGGGTTAGTTCAGGTTTTAAATTTCTGCAGTCTTCTTGTTAGCAATGTAAAAATATCACATGTAACATTTAACAGATCTGTCTTCTCATGGCAGAAATATGGAAACCCTAAAAAGTCTCTCATTGCAAATAAATATTCAAATATTCATTTTTTAATAACCGTCTCTATCTTAAACGAGTCACTTGGAAATGTTCTCCTCCTGTCAGCTTACACAGCTCTAATCCGCCTGCGTCTTCTCCCCCTGCAGTGTCTTCTATCTTCACTGTACCAAATGTCAAGCTGCAGACAGAGAGCGGGGACAGCATACAGGTGTGTGCACGAAGGAACAGTCATGGAAAGGCATCCTCTGGCAGCAAACACTGACCTGAGGCAGCATCCTGCACGACTGCCTGACAGGTACGTGCTCATTACCATGCAAGGAGCAGACACAAGCAGTATGCAGCAGATCCACATGCTCACACACGAGCTAAATATGAAAGCACACTGAAGGAACATCAGGTGAAACTTTAATGATCTTAACTGGATCAATGGAACATGGTTACTGCAGGGCCCCAAAAGGATTTCTTAGTTTCAGCAAGACTGCTGCTCAGTCTGAAGTATGGCAGTGAACGTGAGGATATATCTCATTTTTCTTTAGTGTGCTTTGTGTCAGAGAGCTCCACATGTTGACCTTGAAAGCATGCTAAGATTTTGGGTGAATTACCTGAATTTTACAGCTATAATCAAAAAATAAAGTGTGTGAACAAAAACAAAGCAGTTCAACTCAAAAATACAAAAATGCAGACAATTAAAATAACTACTAAACAGACTCCTATGAATACAGACTGTTACTCAGGTCTGACTCTGGAGGACCGCAGTGAGCACCATAACAGCCAAATTCCACCGGGCACCGTTGCAACGTTGCACAGGGCAGCTAGCAGGAAAAATAAAGTCAGACAAATAAACGGCATAGAGAATTGGTTGATTTTCAAAATAAAAGACCCCGTCCATCCCAAAAGGGAAACAATTTAACTACGCAGCATGTTTACATATTCAGAATCACATGAACCAGAAAGTTAACAAAGTGGCCGGTAAAACACTCAGCTTCTGGTCAAAACAGTTGATGGAGATGTGCCTAGTGGGGTTTCACAATAAAAATACTTATTTATTGATGTTGATCTCTTATTACTATGATCACTTCAGTAAGTAGTCTAACAAAATGGATGATGTACAGCCATTAAATTATAGTCTTATAGTCTATAGCCTTTGAGGTGATTTAAGACCTGTCAGGGTTTATAACAGTTACTGTAGTCTATTATACATCATCCCTTATATAATACTTTGACTTAGTGTCTCAGAATTTTGATGTATAAAAAAAAAAAAAATACAGACTATGTCTCAGATAATTTTGTACGGAAGAACATTGCTGCCTCAAAAATAATTTTGCTCAGTATCACGTAATTACGTGAAAAGGTTCATGTTATAACGTGATATTTATCACATATTTATCACGTTATAACGTGAAATTATCACGTAATTACATCATATGAAATTATCACGTTATTTCATGATGTGGTATTTTCACATTACAACGTGAAAGTATCATGGTATTTCGTGATATGAAATGATCACGTTATTTCGTGATAGGCATTTATCACGTTATTTCATGATATGGTGATATTTTCACCATAACGTGAAATTTTTACTTGATTTCATAAGTTTACCAACACCTCACTGCATGGTTCAGTCCGTAAACTTACTATGGCTTGGCGTCAGAGCGCTCTGACTCCTGACTGGTCGCTATCGTTAAGTTTAAATACCCCTTCAAAATAAGATTTGATCGTCCAGACTCAGATAATATATAAAACGGAAATAATTATTTCTTGTGCAGCCCAGTACCAATTGATCAACGGACCAGTACCGGTCCCAGGGGTTGGGGACCACTGCTGTAGATGACATTGTTATCACTATGCATACTCTCCGAAGGGTTTTGATGAACATGGGGTTGTACCGAAGAAAGAGTGAATATGACCCTCTTGAGGTTGCATCTTTTCTTATCGATCTCAAATGAAACCATATTTACGTTACGTTATAACGTGAAAACATCACCATATCACGAAATAACGTGATACTTTCACATTATAATGTGAAAATACCACATCATGAAATTACATGATAATTTCATATCACGTAATTACGTGATACTGAGCCAAATTATTTTTTGGAGGGTGGCAGCAATGCGCTTCTGTAATTTTGAGATTGCATTTGATTATTTGATTAAATATGTCAAGATTAATAACCAAAAGCTATGCTTTACCCTTTAAGACTAACATCTCCACTACATTGTCTGTTGCTGCTACATTCAAAGTATGTATATTTCAAACCATAAAATGTCTCAAAATCACAGGAAAACAGACCACAAATGTAAATGTTTGCAGATTAATTTGATATAACAGCCTCAGAGTGTGCATATTTGATCATTAGCTGCTCAATTCATCAAGCAGTCACATGGACGACTCTCTGCCTACCACTTATCTGCATCGCGCCAATCACCACAGTTCTTCTTTTAACACTGACGCCATGAGATCCATGGCGTCTGCATTGAAGCAGAGAATGCAGTAATAGATGGAGGAATGGCTTTGAGTGGGCAAGGAGGGTGTCCCATTCTTTAGAGACGGGGCTCTCATTCAGCGCTCGGATAAAGCTGCACTATTTGCATGTAATAAGAGGTGCAGAGGCCAGGCATGGGGATAATGGATGGCCTAATGATGGACTGAGGATTGTGAGGGCCAGCACAGGGCAACAACACAGCGCTGTGGACCAGATTATTTCTATAATTAGTGACAGGTGCAGAGACACAGCAGACACATCAGCTACGTTTAAATAGAGAATCTTCAGTGTCGTAGCTCACGGTGTTTCTTAAACATGCAGAAGAGGCAGGCTGAATACTGTCTATTTACTATTCCACTGAATATGTTGAAGTGTGTGCATCCTGATCTGAAGGCTCATGGTGTGTGTGTGTGTGTGTGTGTGTGGAGGGTGGAAGTCACCCCACTGAGAGAGCTGTGTCCTCTCAGCTGCTGCATTTACATTGAAATCAGCCTCTTTGTCCAGGCTGTCCTAAAGCCTGACAGGCTGGGAGAGCTTCACTGATAGCAGCCTAATCCCTGTGCACACATTCACATTAATACACTGACAAATTACACCAACACATGCACGCAGGCCATTCATAGACTCCCACAAACATTAACTCATGGACATATTTGAACTCACTTTCCCACCAAGTAGTTGTTGTTGCAATCAGTTAGAAAATCTGAAAGACAAATAAGCAGAGTATTCACAATATTCATGTGTTTATTATAATTCCTGAAGTTATATGACATGGCTGTAAAAGTATGACATGAATAGCAATGGAAACATATTTTTATGTTGCAGCCTGATCAACTGACAAAAGTTGTCTTTGGTTTTTTGAAATGCTGTTTGTAAAAACAGCCCCCAAGACACTGGGACCATGGTCTGCATCCTGCACCCCACGACTTAGGCAACTATAAAAATGACATATTCCATCGAGTGCTGCACTTCCATCAGTTTTGTGTCAAAGCAGCAGAGTCTGAGGAATCTGACAGCAATGAAATGCTGCGTTCATGGCGTCGATGGTTTTGAAAGCTGTGCTAAGCACTGAAATCATCATTGTTGCCCATCCTGATCCATGTGTGCCTGCATGAAGGGTCCCAGTTTGCAAATGAGGTCACCCTTCATTAACCATAAATACTGCTGCTATGGTTATCTGCAGCTTCATGCAGCCATTTATACATTTGTTTTAAATAAACACCTGCCAGCCAATCAGAAACAAGTATTTTCTCCAGCTCACCTATAACATGACTGATATCACAAAGCATGGCACATTAATAAAATGTTTGACTGAATTTGTATGTGGATGTTATTTAAAGCCTGGTTTAGTCAAATTGGAGGTAAAAGAGGTAAGGGGAAGGGAAGCCAGGGAAGGGCAGAGGGAGGGAGGGAGAGAATAAAGGAGAGATGGAAGCAGAGGCTTGCAGGAGCAGGATTTTTTCTTTTTGTTGAGGCAGCGTTGTATTATTTATATGAGGTGGTGGAGGCAGGCCGCTTCAGACGGAGCACAGCAAAGAAGGCGAGCAGCCCCTTTCTCTTTTGTGGGTCTATTCCCAGTGGGCAGGCTTTGTGCTGGCTGGATGGCTGCCTTTGAGGAAACCCGGGCAGCTATTGAGCTGAGAGTGAAGGCCAGGCCTGACTCGCCCGCACTGAGACACAGCAACACTACACCACTACAATGTCTGTCACCGCTGTGGCCAGAGAGGCAAAGAAAAGGACGGCGAGAGAGTGACAGAGGATGGGGAGGGGGGAGTGTTTGATTTTGGCAGGGAGGGAAGAAAAAAAAGTGTTTTTGTGGTGAGAAAGAGAAAGCCAGAGAGAGATAGTAGGAGTGGAGGGAAAAAATGGAGGCAGGGATGGAGAAGAGAAGAGAAGAAAGAGTGGAAAGGATATAGAAAAAAAAGACAGGTCGCCTTTACAGTACTGCACTGCGTTGATCTATGTTTATTCATGATTCTGCATTATTCACAAGATTAGCTGATGCAACTCGGTGCCGAGGGTAGGCAATGCCCCCACCCCCATATCAATCCACTCAGTGACCACACAGTTCAACTCTGAATCCCGACAACAAGTGGGAGACAGCTGCCCTGTCAACACACTTCAGTGGTACTCTAGGGCTAGAGTGTATGAAGAATGGGACGCAGTGTGCTCACAGTCAGAATACATAACAAAGCATAAAACATTGATTCAATCAGAGAGCAAAAAGCAACATGAAAGAGGTAAAATCAACAGCTCAGCGCCACAATCCAAACAAGAATTTAGTTGTACTTTGAAAAGCAAATCTTCAGAGGCTTAGAGCATTGTCACAGATTTATACTCAGATATAATATTTGGATAATTGTGTGATGGAGTCAGCCTTGGTGCCATTGGTCTAATCATGGATTTAGCCTGAGTTTTTTAAATTGTGAGATCATAAAGCTGCAAGCTTTACAGAGAATTTTAGTGCCTTTCAGCTCATTATTTTGGTTTTTGGTTTGCTCTCAGCGTTCACATGAACCCTTTTAGAGGAAAATCTTAGATAAACCCCCTGTTCACTACCTGCTCAGCAGAAAACGGCAGACAGACAGTTATGTCAGATATTTTCTCAAGATTTGGTTGAGACCAAAGCACGGCTGCTTAGGCTGCAGATTATCAGGTCATCAGCAACACAGCTTCAAATAAATGCTAATGTTGCTTCACGTCTGCTGTGCCCTGTCAACTTTACAAATAAATCAGATGTGTATGATTTCAGGTTATTATGGAGTTCTGGACCCAAGTTAACCTTACTGCCTGAGGTGGTTTGTTTGGAAGAGGGCTGGCACCTTCAAAAAGTACTTGGCAGGTGATCAGATGAATCAGTGTGGAGAACAGACAACCCTTCAGTGTGGTTTTGATGCTAGTAGCATTTATGCTAACCTCTTTAGTTTAGTGTTTTTATTGTTTTTTTGTGGAATTATTGATATTTATCCTCCTAATCATGGACCATAATGAGAACAGGTGTTTAAGTCGTAAAGGTTGCAATGATCAGACTGCAGATTGAAGACACTGATGACATGAGCATCTTTGCGATAGTAACAGCACGATACTTTAAGGATGGTCATGTCAGATGTTTGGTGACTCTTTTAAACTGGTTCTGTCCAGTCGAGTGTGAAGAACAGCTCATAATCTCAGTCATTCTCTGGGGTGTTCAACATTTTAGCTTTTAGATTCCCAGACCTGACGCAATACACTCTGCACTCTGTGTGCTGCTGTCTGAGGCTGGCAGAGCGAAAATCAAAGTGAATCAAACTAAATGTTCCCAAAAAGCAAATGATCAGGTTTGTGACCACAGTGTTCCAATTATCTCTCAGTACAGCTCAAAACATTTTCCTAATATTGGAGATATGGAATGGTAATAAATATTATCATTGTGATTCAATGCCTTAAAGAACAATTAACATCAACCTGAAAGAGCAACCCTTGCAACTCCCTCACATCACCCTCTTCTTCCTACTGTAGAAAGATGGCAGTCCAACATGGAAGACACGGCAGAGTCTGTAGATAAAGAGGTCTAGGGTTGCAGAATTCTGGGAATTTTTAAAGTGGGAAACTTTCCATGGGAATTAAAGAAGCAAGCTCTCTTAGCTGTTTTGTTATTCTATAGTGAGTGACATAGTGTGTAGAGTGTTATAGTCAGACGTTTTGCTTCATTTTTGTTGTTTTTTTAAAGGAACAACACTCATTGTTTTCGAGTCATAAGAAATCCATCATGAGGCACGAACAGAGAAATGTTAATTCAAGTCAGACTGCCACTGCATGTTGTTACTGATTAGCCTGAATAACAATCAACACCTTTTATTTTTCCAAATCAAATCAAAATGTTTCTTTTCTGCCGCACTCTGACAGCTCATGTCATGTGTTTGAGTGCTGTTCTCTGTGCTGCTGCTGCTGCTGGTCTCGTGGCCGGGCTTCACACAAAGCAGCACCCTTTCTACTGTGTCTGTGCAGTCAGCCATCACAGGTCGGCGACAGGACACTCTGGCCCTGAAGCATCACTGTGTCACTTTGAAGATAACAGCTGCAGGCAAAGCCAGACTGTAGTGTCCAGAATGTAGAGGTGCCAACTGTTTATCCACACACACACACGCACACACACACTTACCTAAGGTATCCTGGTGACCATGCTACATTTTTTTGGATGAAATGCAGAGAACCGTCATAGCTGTGCAGGCATTTTCTCTTGAAAGTAAAAGCGCTATTTGTCCCCTGGTGTGTTTCTACCCTGGTGTCTTTCTACTAAAGCCATCAGTGTCCAAAACTTACAAAGTCAGCAGAACAGAAAAGAATATTTTTGGCTCTGTAACAGGAAGAAATAGACAAAACGACCTGTCAGAAAGTTTTTCTAGGTAAAGGACAAAGTGATTTAAAGTATATCCCTGCTGTGAGCCGGAGGGGGGGGAAATGGAAGGTGGGGGGAAGGAAGGATAACCGGAGGCATAGCCTTGAGAAATGGAGAGCCTTCAGTCAAATCAGCCAGTTCTACTCTCCCACTGCCTCTTCTAACTCTACAGCTTCAGTCCCTGCCAGTAATGTGGGCTTTCATTTCATCTTATCCTCATGAAAAAGCATTGTGGAGGCACGAGATGTGAACTACACTTCTACAGAATTTGTTCGAATGTCTCTGCAGTCACTTTCCTCTCTTATTTACCTCCGTTTCCATTTACATCCTGTTTTTACAGACGTGTTTGCACTGCAGGCTGTACAGTGTACAGAGCAGGAGCACTAGCTGTGTCAGATTTTTATATGAAGAGATGTTACTGTTAATGCATGTGCATCTTTAAATATAAACTTCTCAGAGGGTGCATGCGCTCTTCACTCCTTTCCTACAGTCATCATGCTTGCTTGCACAGCGAGGGTTAAAGGTCAGGATGGTCAATTGGCACGATCTCAATCTTCTCTAACCTTTCCTTTAGAATGATCAAATATTAACGTTCTCCTCTAGACCTCTGAGTTTTTAGTCACAGTGGTCTTCTCAATTACACTTATGTATTAACCAGGACCCATTTGGAGTCAGGTTTGGACCCCGTGTAACATGTGAGCAGGCTCAATATCCACTTCTTAATGTGCTGTGTCCTCATCATCATCACAGTAGAAATATGTGCTGTTTGAAGCAGATGGGGAGAGTGTTCTACCTGTGAAGTGTGTGTTGTGTCTGTTTTTGACCGTGGCTGCTTGTTAATTGGTGGAGCATCATGCTGTGTGTTCAGTGTTTATCAGAGTCTGTTGGAGTTTAATTATCCTCCAGTCCATTTTTCATCTTCTTTTTTGATGAATATTAATTTATGCAAATTACTTTGTGTTTTTTACAGTATTTACAGTAACCTATATCTGCTGCTGTTGTTGTGTTGTTAACTTCAAATCAAATCAAGTTTTATTTGTGTAGCCCAAATTCACAAAACACATTTAGCCTCAGAGGGCTTTACAATCTGTACAGGGAGTGACACTCTCTGTCCTTAGACCCTCATTCCAGTGAGGAAAAACTTGCCCACAAAAACCAAAACAACAGGGAAAAATGTGGAAGAAAGCTCAGGAAGAGCCACAGAGGAGGGATCCCTCTCCCAGGACGGACAGACGTGCAATGGATGTCACGTGTACAGAACAATCAACACAAACATATTGTACAATTACAATGAATTACAATAAATGATGAAATTATTACAGTAGCAGTGGAACCTGTGATAGAGAGACACAGATGCACAGCAGCAGCGAGTTATTAACTAACTATAAACTGTAATGGAGAGGGTGAGGGAGAGAGAGAAGGTTTGAGTAGAATGTTCAGTAAAGGGAGATGTGACTACATCTTCAACCAATACCTTACCTGACTAGGCACAACCCTGAGAGAGAGAGACCTAGTCCTAGTCCTTGTACAACTTTATAATCATAACACTTTGTTACTTCCCTTTGCTTTTGTATTCTACCATCTGAGAAAGACAGTACAGAGGAAAGACTAAGGGATGGTAGAATGACTTTGATATGAACATACAGAGTTTAGTTTAGAGGTTTAGTAAGCTAATGTATCGTTAGCTTACCTGCTCTTTGAATTCTCTGTAACTTGACATGTTCACGCATTTTTCAGACATTCAGACATTCATTCAGATATCATTCATATGTTTCACATTTCTATAAAAGAGCAACTTGCTTACTAATGTTTCAGTGTTCATATCGTAATTTACCAGAGTAACTTGTGAACCCTGGCTGTGTGTGCATCTTGTGTCTTTAAATTTTGCTAATTTTTGAGTTGTTTTCATAGATTTTTCTCACTTTTAGACTTGTGGACTAACACAGTGTTATTATTATTATGTTTTAAATTAAAATACAGCAGGTAAGAATAGCTTAGAATAGTAAAGTGAAAGTAACAGTGATGTGGCATTATTAACAGTGCTGACAGTTTTACTAACAGGCAGTGTTATTCTTTTACACTCTCTGTGTAGGGATGATTGACAGGTCAGGGGATTTGGTGTGATGAAGGGTGATCTATCAGCTGGTCAGAAAAGAGGGAGAGTTAGGCAGGAGGGAAAGAGAAGAAAAGAGAGTGATGGGAAAGTGTTGGAGGAGGAGGACAGAGAAGAGTTGTGGCTTCCTCTGTATCCGGAGGAGGAATGGGGTGTTACTCCTCTCTCACCCCTCCTTTATTCCTGGCTGGACAAAGGAGAAAGAATGAAGACAAAACAGAGAGTAGACAAAAGGAGAAAAGATGTAAAGGACAGCAGAGGAGGAAGATGGAGGGAGGCAAGGAGGAGTCCGTCCCTGCAGGAGGTGCAGGAACTGATTTCAAGTATAATTTGTTGATCAGGGGAGGCAGGATGCCATCAGACTGACATGCAGGAGGAGAAGTGACTCTCATTATCATAAACTTCACTGGATTCCCAATGACACCATCCCTCCATCCTGCCCCCTCCATCACAAGTATGTTATGATAACATTAAGAAGATTATTGATATATTTCTGTATGTTTCTGCTGGAGTAATCTGCAGCAGCAGCAGCTCCTCTCTGCTCTTTGTTGAAGTAAAAAATGTATTCTGTTTCCACACGCATTTACCCTTCTGAGGAAAAGTTAAAAAAAAACAAAAAAAAAAACAGAGAGTGATAGAAGAGGAGAAAACGATATGACAGCAGTGAGGTGGAAGTCTCCAAACAGCTGTAAACAAATCTCAACAATGGAGGATGTTTTCCAGAGATGCAGATTAAGTGTCTTACCTTTTCCACTCCATCTATCCATCTCCCAGTTTTTTCTCCCTCTGCTCCTCTTTCCTCCACCATATGGCTCTC
Source organism: Nibea coibor (assembly GCA_023373845.1). NCBI lineage: Eukaryota > Metazoa > Chordata > Actinopteri > Sciaenidae > Nibea > Nibea coibor. The sequence continues at coordinate 3,061,747 of CM041726.1, forward strand.
CCTAATGAGCATTGCACATGTACCTCCTTCCTTTTTTGCTCCTCCAAAAAGAAAAGAAGAACCAATTCCGTCTTATGTGGTGCAGCCAACAGATCCTCTACAGCAGCAGATCTGGAGCTTCTCGTCTCAGCCGAGTGAATTAGTGTCAAATAAAGTATGCTAATGAGTTTAACTTTGTCAGGCTGCGATTTGAAGAATTGTGAGATAATGAGTCGAGCTCAGAGACGGGATGGACCACATTTTGCTGCATGCGCTGTGTGGACATTGCTTCTTTCACTGCATCATGACCTCAAATTACATTTTGTTCATCAGCATTTAGTCCATTTGCTTCTCCGAAATGATGCACTGATAGGGGGGAGTAGAGAAGAACCAGAATAAAAAAGGGCATCCAGCAGGGTGTATATGAGTTCTACATATTTAGTCATTTTCAACATGATTGCAGAAAGCATTGCAGAGATGTGACCCACTTTGTGTTTGTATTTTTCCTGGCATCTTCATCCGAACCAAACGACGTCCAATAAATGACTGGAGTGTTCCTGACAATGCCGCAGAAATATCTTAACTCTTATTTCACGACTGAACCGGTAATCCTCTTCAGATGATGTCATTGTAACTCAAGAGGGAGAGACAGTTACTGCTAATGATGCACTCATGCTCAAAAATGTTCTGCTCACCAGTCGACTGGAATTTTGCACAATCCTAGAACAGAAACTCAAACTTGTACTTTTACTACCTGACTAAACCATGAAACATGTGTTAGCTTATTCAGACCAATAGATCAAAGTCTCACTGAGAGTTACAGGCAATAAAGACTATAAAAAACTGGCACCACGAGATTGCTCTTCTGTTCCCAAAAATGTCTACCTGCAATTGCTGGACTGACATCATTCCCTACTTTAGTGCTTGACTAGAAATGGAATAGAACATCAGATTAGAAGCAGATTTTTTTAGGTAAATGATTAATGGAACAGAGACACGGAGAGAAATGCAATGTACCTGAAACAGTGTGCTTTTTGTAGTGAAGCTACATCAGTAAAGTTACTTACTAGGGATCATCAAGCACCAAATCTTTTTCTTTAGCTTGTTTCCAAATGAGTTATTTGTCTGTCTTCCAATTCTAATCTCCAACCTCCAACCTATATATTAAAATATATAGAGATATATATGGAGAGAAAGTGTTGTGTTCTTAAACATACTTTTATGGTAGTTGGAAAATGCTGAATTTAAATTTTTTGCCATTTTTTCTTATTTGTGCTTGATGAAATGAAAATTCAAATAACGGTTATTCCACACTTTGATCGCTTCCATGCAGTTCAGACACGCACACACAGGTATGGAGATGAGAGGACTAATGAATATGCAGAGTCTCTAGATGCTCATTATCCAAAAGACACCTAGTTTCACCCTCACAGAAAATGGCCTTCCAGATCTTCTCTCTCTCTCTCTCTCTCTCTCTCTCTCTCTCTCTCTCTCTCTCTCTCTCTCTCTCTCTCTCTCTCTCTCTCTCTATATATATATATATATATATATATATATATATATATATATATATATATATATATATATATATATATATATATATATATACACACACACACACACACACACACACACACACACACACACACACACACACACACACACACACACATACACAACACACACACACACATCATAGTGCTACATATTTCCCCATGAAAATCAGATTAGGATGCCAATCTGGAGGCTGTTGCTGTTGTGGACAGTAGAGCTTTTGTCGGTGAGCATTTAGCTGCTGAGGTGGACTGAACAGAGCTTTTGTGTGAGGAGGAGTGTGTGTGCAAGCATGTCTGTGTGGCCCAGTTCACCAAATAGAAGAGGAGTTAGCCCATATATATATGTATCTGTTTGCCAGTATAGAGCATATACTGTATATATAATGCTTTCATTAACAGGATTCAAAGTGTGAAGACCCTCTAGTGGTCCCCAGTGATTCCAATGTTTATCGCTAACAACATACAACATACATATTCTATTTTCAGAGTCTTGCAGTGGGGCAGAGATGTAAGGTTTGCCCTGAGGGTGGTGGTCATGAGGTCATCTCAATCAAAAGGGTACATGTGCTCTGCAAATGTCTTGGTGATTTGTCTGTTAGATCATGAACTTGTGTTAAATGTTGGGCGGCACAACGCTGCAAGGTCATGAAATCTTTGAAATGGCCTGGGTTCATCCTCTGAGCAGATGCCTGGAGTTTTATGGCAATAAAACTGCCCATTACATTTTGACTGTTAGTGTTTACAAATGAAATTCTAACATCAAGACAAGGACATGGATGCAAAGCAAGTTTCGTAGCAATCTGGATATTAGAATTTAAAATTCTTGTTCTTCACCCATGATGAAAAATGATCTCATTAGCACCATGAATATTCCTAAAAAGTTTAATGGAAATCTGGTTATTATATGTTGACGTATCTTGTTATGGACCAGTGTTTTGCAGATGGACAAATCATATAACCAGTATCATAGCTTCTTGCAGACCGTGAGTGGTTACCACCACTCTGTCACTTAATGTCGGTGTGATGTTTTGAATGGGTTAGCTACATCTAATCCTACTAACAACCTACACTATACACTACAGGCTGCTGTTTCCCAGAGTGCATTGTATCTTAAAATGTGTAAGTGTTAGCTGAATGACATAAATATATTAAGTTTACCTATTTAATATCATAAACATTGTTGTCCCAGATTGTATAAAACATGGACGCTGTATCTGTGATGTTACTTGTTACTGTTAGTTTCTGAGCACTTCCATGTTGGCTTCACTTTACAGCCATGGAGGTTCAGGCCAAAAAAATCAAACTTTGATGTAGCTTCAAGAGCATTTTTGGTAAATGATATGGTCATTTTGCTGGTGGGTGATTCAGGGAACTCCAAGTAAAATTAGCTCCAAGTAAACTTAGCTCCTCCATTCTTTTCCTTATTTTGTTTGTTTGTTGTTTTTTTGTGGTTGCCATGGTCACATGGGAACCTATGGTGGTAAGTTTCTGAGACCACGTTCAAGAAAGTAGCAGTTGTGCTCTATCTCCTGGCTACTACCACTACAGCTTAATTCTGGGTAAGGCTGCCATCGTTTTTCTATCAGTAACAATAGAGGCGACTGCTTGCTGTCTAAATGTACCTTTATGGTGTTCAGACAAACAATAGTGCCGAGTGCCTCCTCATTCTTTTAAACAAGACTATAGCATTGCCCATTTGGTTCATGCGCAAGGCTCCTACAAAACAGTGTTATATGGCAAACTAGAAGCACTCAGTAAAGTGCAGATCTTTCCTAGGATATGCTGATGATGGAACACATTAAGACATTATGATTGGCTGTACATTAAGTAGGTGTAGGTGTGCTGTGTGCCAGGCCGAGCATATCTGGTACCTACATCATTCCCTTACAGATAAGATGGTGGTGAAGGTAACTTAGTCGATTCCAGGAATGCGTTTTGCTATGTCCTGGTATATTACTTTATAACATGGGCAGATGTAATTCTACATCTTTGACTGGCCTTTGTAAGACGATAAAGAAATTGCCACAATATTTTTCATATTATAAACCACTGTGTTTTGGCATCCGATAAGCTTTTAATCTCATGGATCCATAACTCAAACCAGCCTTGGTAACTGAAGCAACATGCCCCCACACACACAGCTTTTTTCTCAGTATAATACCATTTTACATGAGTGCCTGCTTTGGTCTGGTTCATTAACAACTATTCATAGCCCACCCTAATTGATAACATATTTGTGGCAGGGTTTGACCATTTATTTTCTGATGTGGAAACAGCAAAATAAAAACAACCTCAACCTCCAGATCTGATTACGTGTTTGTTCTGGCACTTTCAACTGCATCACACGGTCAAGCAGCTGAGGAAGTTTCTCATTTGCCATGGAACTTGAGATGTTTCCTCTCTAATTTATTGCTGACTTGGATTCAAAGTCTTACTGTATTTGTAACTCACTATAACTGCATATGTTTTATCATTCTGACTTTGGAAGAGGGACTTTCCAGTGATGGTCTAAATGTTATTTTCCACCATGACATGAATAAAAACCTGGGGAAAAACTGAAAAATGATGACGAATACTTGGTGGTGGAGGGAATGATACAGCTTTCAGCACAAAGCATTGAAGCTTTAATCCAAAAAAGAGCAGAGTCATTCTTTAGCATCTCACACTGTTTGTTGGCTGCAGCACGACGGTCTTGTGACTGCACTGTACCAGATCTGTTTTCCCAGCGTTCATCAGTGTGTCGAGGCAGGAAGTCAGCAGGAGACTGACTCGATCCGAATTGGACATGACTCACAAATTATACACTCGCCGGGGAGTCTGCTGCACGGCACACTGCATCCCTGTATATGAGTGGCCGGGGAAACACTGGGCCCAGTATACATGAGCCCACACTGCAGGGGAAGAGAGTGGCAAGAAATTAATGTCAGTGCATGAAAGGGAGGAGTGTTTAAAGGAGAAGCAGGGAAAAGCTTGCCCGCCATTCGGCCTGTTTAGATAAACTGCAAGGAAATATTATGATTATTGATACACTTTTGAAGTCGTGTTCAGTTGACCTGTGCCTGCAGTGAGATAAGTGTACTCATTCTGCTGGCGGGATAAGTCAGCAATCACTTCCTGACTGTTGGTGAATACCGTGTGCCTGGTTGACCTCGGGCTCTCTAATTTCAAATGTTGTTTAAGTTGTACGTAAATATTTTATACAAATATATTCAAGAGGTATTTCTTATATGTCATGGTATTTCATCACTTCTCCTTCCATTTTGGGGAGGGGGGGTGGGGGCTTTTAGCAAATTAATTTATTTCTGCATATGTCCTGTTGTGTTTTTATCAGTTAGTGAGGTGACATGTAACAATTGCTGCAGTCTTTGTGCTTTGTGACTCGGGTGCAGGAGACTGCAGTTCACAATCCAACAATCAAACAATCCAACAGTAAATGTTATAACCACAACCTGCTTCTAACCTAAAAAGGTCTTTTGGTTGCAGAAACCGAACCATACCCTAACCTGAGTTTCAATGCACGGATATTGTAGAAGACATGATTTTAATAATGTTGTCACTCACTGTAATTAGGGGTTTTGCAGAATTGTTCAATATCAGTATTCAGTTGGTCAGTAGTGTTGTTTTTGGCATTTGCACACAGAAAATATGCAACAGATTGATTGAAAATTCTTTGTATGAAACCGGTAGTAAACCGGTCTTTGAATACTTGTTTGAGTATTCAAGTGATGACTTTTAAAATCATGTGATATTAAAAAACTGTCTACATTCAGCGCTGGCCTTCAGTTGCCCTCTCAGACTAATTCGTCCTTACCCACCTTGCCCGAAATCCCCCCACCCAAGCCACCCCCAGCATGGTGCTTAACTATCTGGTCCAGGAGCAGCCTGACAGCGCAGAGCTTTATCAGGGCCATGCAGAGCTGAGGCACTGGCTGGTACTGCACTTGGCCATGGCTGGTTGGCTCTGTTGCAGCAACACATTCCTCTCCAAGAAAACACCCTACTTCTCTTCGCCCTCCAACCCTCCACCCCTCCTCCATGTTGCTGCTTGCTCTACTCCGCTTGCTTAAAACGCTTTATCGCTTCTTGTTTGTTTCTGAACTACTTTCCAAAATTTTATTTAAAAATTCTGAACACTTGAGCATTGTCTGCACAATACCTATCCAACCACTGCACGATGTTCCACATGTTAGCATTAATCCTAGCACAAACTAGACTGATAAACTTTGTTTCACTTGATTTTCCTGCAATCACTGCAAACTCCAAAGCATCCCAGTGGTACCTTATCTCACGGGAAATTTATAATCTCCTTTTTTTTTCTTTCTTTTTTTTTTTAAGTGTATAGCACAGTATGATTGGACGGACAGCATAATAAGACCTTTGCAAATACCAAAAAACACAAGTGCATTAACAAGAAAGACAAAGGCAAAGGCCTGGGCTAAAAGACAGAGGTAACTTGTGGGGCAACTGACTCAGATTGGAAAGGTGGGGTCAGTCATAGTGAAGATAGTCCCTACACATGTTTTTAGTAACATAGCATTTTTTTTAAAAGTCTGAATACAGTGTAGAAACAGAGAAGGAGATTCAAGCTACAGAGGGCTTATTATATCAGGATATTTACCCTGGGTAACATTGCACTAGTTCCTTGAATGTCAAATACATGGAATTCCTGAAATTTAAGCTCATGTTGCACAGAAAGATGTTACAGCATAATGCTGCTGTTGAAATTAGCATTTTACAGATTGTAAAACTAGCCTTGCTGTCATCTTTGTTTGTGAAAGGATGCCACCCTCGAGATGCCTGAGTTTTACATCTTTGTTTTGCAATGTGCAACTGTCAGAAGAACATGCCGGCACTAATAACAGAAACTGTTGAGCTTGGAGGGATGTGATTCCAATGGATCGGACAACTTGGAACTGCTTCTTGATTCCCATCGTTACTGGTTTTTGCAGTTGTCTTGAGGCTTTTTGTTGTTGTGTTTTCTACTGATGTGTTTGTGCTTTTCAAATTTGTAAGACTTTTTGCATATGCAAATCTTTTGACATGTATTTCTCACTATATGTATAAAAAATAAATAAATATAAATTGATACTTAAATCCAAACAAAGTATACAGTATACAACAGTTCTTAGATACACAATGTTTGTCGATTTTAAACATGTTGCAGTGTTCCCCTCCTGGTTAACCGCAGTCTGTCTGGGTTCAGCAGAGTCTCTGAGGCCAGAGGTTCCCTGGCAAAGCCTCCCTCTGCTGATCCTCTCTGAGCTAAATACAACCCAGCACCTCCCCGCAAGCCCTCTCCGTGTCTTCCCATGCCCCAGCCAGTCTGCCCTGTAATGGGTTCACTCTCCCATACAATCCTTTCACTCCTCAATGCTCTGAATATCCCTTTTGCTGCCTTTCTCTCTGACCGGCAGCCCCCTCCTTCCCCCCTTCCCGGCCCTCTCACCCCTCTCACCCTTCCTCCACCCCTTTTTTTTCTATCCTTTTAGGAGTGTGTCCATGTGTTTAGAAGAGGGGGACTGATGTGTTTCTCAGCGGCTGGTCTTGTCTGATGCAGTGAGGCCATCTCTCTCCCACGGGGAACAAGTTATGTTGGACTTTGTCTCTGTGAGCTTCACACTGAGCCCTTTGCCCTCGTAACAGATGCTGAATCAAGCTGTAAAGTTATACCTGCTTTTAAGCATGAGTGCTTTTTGAACAGCAACATGTGTAAACTTTGAACAATATGTTTCCCACTATGTCTGCTCTGACACGCTCTAAACAAAACAACAAAACAAGACATTTTCTGTGCTCTGCATGATCCAAAAATCCAAACAATTTCTGCTCATTTATGCGCTGGCACTTTTCCTAACTAACCCTTTCTCCGTGTTGGCAAAACTATAAAACATTTTGTATATTTATTATGTGGTGCAGCAGAAAGAGCAGAGCCTTTCTTCTTCTCTGCCATTCCTCTGCTTAATGTATGCATGTGACTGGGTGAGATGGTTGAACACAGCGTGGTGAGCAACAGAAAGGAGACGGTGGATTGCAAGGAAGCTGTTGCATTATTCATCATGTTGGATAAGGTTTAATTAAAAGTGCTGCTTGGCATTGTGAGAGGAATGAATGTGTGTTTTGCCTCGCCTGTCGCTGCCTCATTCATGTTCGCCATGCTCGACTTATCAAAGCAGCCCCTTGGCCCCTCCCCTTTGCCAGTGTAAGTTAGCATAATGCCGCAGCCGAAAAACCTTGTGATTAGTGAAAGAGAACGAGCGGCACAGAGCTTCAATGCAGCAAACTGCCGGCCCTCACTGAGGCTCTGTGAAGAATTCCACTAGTATAGAACAGGGAACTATAGCAGGAAGTGTTTATGCGTTGATGCAGTGTTTCCGTCACACATTGTGAATGTGGAAATGAAAGTGCTGCTGTTCGGTATCAACACATTTTCAGATGCTGCACTATTTTTTTTTTTCCAAAAGAATTCTGTTGAAGAACTGATTTCATCAGCGAGGTTTATGAGAGTATTGTCAAGAGAGCACAACAAAATTCTATAAAAAAAGTGCCAAGAACTCTTCACTGCTGCCTCCCACTTAATATTAATGTTACTTTCAGGATTATATTTCAACACATTCATCCATTGCAGGACTCAGTGGAGGCTTCTTTGCTTCACAGCGGTCAGCAGAAATAGAGAGCTGAACTGGACTCCAGCTTAATTTCTTCAGACAGCTGGGTACTGTAGTTTTATCAGTGTTAGTCAGACAGGAAGAAATGGCACATTTGTTAGACACATTAGTGGCAGCAGGATGGTGTGTGTTTGACTGAGTCAGACTAAATTTACAATGTGTGTGTTCATGGTAATCAATGAACATGCGACCCGGTGCAGCAGTGTGGATCATTGATGTGTTTTTAATAGTTTTTGGGCAACAATGGAGCTCTGAGGCGCAGATGAGGAAGATATGTCGCGCTCTGGATGCACACACGTACACACACGTGTTCGTAGTTTTAATGTTAAAAATAAATAAGTCTTTAAACAAGAAAAAATCCAGACCTGCAAGATGACAATACAACACATGTAGTTCGCTCCGTTTGTCAGGGCTGATTAATATGAAAATAAGGAAATATCATGGTTGTTCTTTTATTATAATATCATATCACAATTAAAATATTGTTTTCTCTGGGGTCACAATTGATAGATCCTCTGATATGACCCCCAGAGGAGGGTTATTAAAATTGTGTGGGCTCAAATTCTAAAATCAATCATTGTAGTACTATGAACGCCACAAACATGTTGCACCTCTTCATAAAGACAGTGAAAGAAATGGTGAGTCAGACATAGCATTTAGTTAGACATGCTAGTGGAACAGCAGCTAGCGAGCTGGAGGTGGCATCAAGACTTTGCCCCTCTATTTCAATCTAAATTAAATTCAGTTTTATTTATATAGTGCCAATTCATAACATAAGTTATCTCATGACACTTTTCATACAGAGCAGATCTAGACTGTACTATAATATTAATTACAGAGACCCAGCAACTCCACCATGAGCAAGCACTTGGCTGAGTCAACAGCTTTGATAAGAAAAGATGAAAAAAGAAGCAGAAGGGTGTCATAAATAAATCATTTCATTTGTATTTGGTCAGTGTTTATCTTGATCAGTTAACGATAAGATATCAATAGGCTAACTTTCCACCTTAGCGAGGTGAACAAAACATTGCATTCATTCCATTCCAACATTTGCCCTGTGCTTTTTCATGTGCAGATTCAGATTGCGCACAGTAACACAGGTGTATGGAAATGTGCTCAATAAAGACCTCCTCATTTAAAGTCAGGAAAGTTAACTTAATCCTCTGATATTGTGTTTAGGATGCACAGCATGAGGTGTGTGTTAGAGCTGAGCTGTAGAGGAGTCTAAACAAAAGACAGCCAACCCAGTCAAAGATAGAACTCTGCGTGGCCTGGAGGAAAACCAGCAAACACACTCATCTTCAGCATACACACACACACACACACACACACACACACACTGAGGCATGAACAAAGAAAAACAGGGGGTATAGATTGACTCATCGTGGTGGGAGTACGGTGCAGTGATTTCACGCCTGGTTGTTGGCTAACAAGGCCCTACGCTTTCTGCACTGCAGGGCCTGTTATTAAGAGTGTGTGTGTGTGTGTCTGTCTGTCAGCAGCTGTGTGTGTTACCTGGGAGACGGACTTAAAGCCCCAGCACTCTGGGAGAGGGAAGGAGTGGTAGAGGGGGGGGAGGAGGGTGGAGCGGAGCCCACTTTGTCCCAGTGGGACACAGGGAGGTCCAGCCTCCTCCTCCTCCTCCCCCCACACCACCACCTCCAACCCTGCTCCCAGTCCCAGCACAGCCCAGGCTCCTGCAAAGCCTAGCACCGGGGGTGTTTGGCAGCTTATTAACCCTTTGCTGTGTTTACCCAGTTGCAGCTCGATGTCTGTTCTCAGCAGGACATCACATCTCTCTCTTGCTCAGGAAAAAAACCAGCAGCTGATTACCTCCACAAAAACACGCTTTCTTCCTTCCGTTCTTTCTTTCTTCCTTTCATTCGTTCTTTCTTTTTTGCCATCTGGGGTAATCTGATTATGTTTTTATGTTATTACTCTGTTTATTTGCTTAGCTGACTTCCTGATCCGAGCAGAGAATGGTTAACATTTTTCACATGCTATGCCTTCGAGCTGCTCAGCTTCTTTTAATGAAAGATTAGAGCTCAACAGTTACTGTGCACTGCCTCGCTCTCCATCACTACCTCCACTCACTCCGAGTCACTGCTTTACATTCTACCCTGCTGCCATATTAAGCACCCGCAGCTAATGTAAAGATGGTCGGGGGGGTTGGCTGACATGAATGACAAAAGGCTGCAAAGTATCTCTGCTTCTAGTTTCTAACACACAAAACGGCAGTTATTTTACTGTATTATTTATAAATCTTGTCATATGATCCAGTCAGTGTGACCTACTTCTGTTCTGATGGATACAGTACGAAGCAGTTTGATTGATTGTACAAAGCTGCGTGAGGGGCTGGTCTATATCTGTAACAGCTACGTGACATCACACATTACCTGTATTAGGCAGCGATGGTACAATAAAACAAAACCACAAAATAAGCACAAAGACAGAAGAGTATATTGTAGAGTCATTGCGGCCTGGATCAGAGTTGAGAGGAGAGAATCAGAGGCTTTGAAACCAGAGACTGGAGTTTGCTTCCTCATTGGTTTAGGCTGCTTAGTTAATGTAAGGCAAAGATCTAATCATTGTTCAAATCTTCTGTTTGTTCAGAGAATCAATCAGGATGGTGATCAGAACTTTTGTCCATACTCACAGCCATGAAAAATACGCAGCTTTACAGGTTGTTTAATGGCGAATAAATAAATGCAATAACTCGAAATCAACATATCTGGTGTAGAATTTGTATGGTTAGTGGATTAGGTGGTTAAGTCACTACTTAGCATGAAGTCAGTAAGTGTCAGTCAGTGCCTTAATGTTTAACCAAGACGACAATCTCCCAAACTTTAGTACACTGCTTTAGAAGCCAAAACTTTAAGCGGCTATAACCAATATTTTAGACTAACAATGTATCAAATGACGAAGTGAAGTGACGTCACGTCACGTTCAGAGAACCCTCAGAGGATTATCATCTGAATCTGCAGCTTTATGGAGCTTTACAGTGAGTTTCAACTCAGTCTTTAGCTGTCCAGCCTGTGAGTGTACTGTTTTGGTTCACTCTCGCTGCTGTTTTGGAGCCATTTTCAGATGCAGCAGACAGCTGTTTTCAGAGAAGTTAGCTCTAAAAACCCCAATGAACACTACATACTCCATACACAACATAGTGGAGCATTAAGCAACCAAAGAGTCAGATATTTCCCTCAGGAGTAGGTAGAGACCAAAAACAGAGCTACAAGATGATACAAATAGTACCAGTAGTTCTCAAGCATTTTTCCCTTTATTTCATAGGTGACGTGGACAATAACTTGAAAAGTTGATCAGCAAAATGAATTAATTATTTGTTGTTTGAATATCTAGCAAATTACCAATAGTTGATGTTACAACAAAATTATGCTAGAAGGCAACTTATTTTATATGTTTGGTATTTCAGTTTGGGAAATCCCATTTTCTCTAGAAACCATTAATGTTTACTCACTCAATAAGAAGACTAGAAAATGTCTTTGTTAAACTGGGTTGCATCACATAGGAATGTACTGATGTGACTGTTTCCAGCTAATAGTTACACCCCGTGTACTTGCAGGGAAATGGAGACGATACTCGCAAAACAAATGTTTTAAGAGTGAATTGCCCCATAATATGAATAAATATTGATTATATCTTTTATGCTCTTGGTAACTGTTGTTTAATTGTGATATTATAATTTAATTTAAGTAAATATTGGACTTAGTATTAGAACAAGAATAATAGCAGTACAGTGACAGTAACAGATACATTTCTGTCCGTAGTATAACATCCAGTACTATATTTCTTATCAAATATATTTCTTTTTTGTCAGTAAAATCAAAGTTACATCAAGGTCTACTTATTAGCTTTTTTCTCAGTAACAATAATAGGTTTAATTTTTGAGTTAGGAATTTTTATTTTAGCATTTCCCTCTGTCCTCTGTTCATCTGCACAGTAAACCTCCAATAACTGTATGCATTTGTTGTTTTACTGTTTATTCAATATCAGCAGATGTTCAGCAACACCTTCAGTTCAAGATGTCAGTGGCAGTGTTGGTCTTGACAAACCGTTATCAGTGAAAGCCCGGCATACAGTACAGTTCGTCTGCCTGCTCACTGCAATGCAGTCTGGTAATTAGTCTTTTTAAGTGTAAATGGGATCTCTGGTGGTTTGTCATGGACCGTGAGGTTCATAGAGATTATTTGCTCTTCAATCTCTGCTCATCTACTGTGTGTGTGTGTGTGTGTGTGTGTGTGTGTGTGTGTGTGTGTGTGTATGTGTGTATGTGTGTGTGTGTGTGTGTGCAGGCTTGAAACAAGGTGGCTGCTCTAACAGAAGGCACAATCACAGAGTGATTTCTCTTCTTTTTGGAAGCCAAAAATATCTTCTAATTGTTTGTGTAAGCAGCCTCAGACTGACTTGTGGGGATCTCAGCAGGGGTGTATAGATGGAGGCAGGAGGTATGAGCAGGAGGGGAGGATGGGGGAGGCAGTACTAGAGACATATTGTCATCCTCAGAAAATCCTCCTATTACACGATGTTTAGGTTGGGCACTATTGATATAGTCCAAGTCTTCAGAGTATATAGGCTTCAACTTCACAGGGAGAAAGTGAAAATATTACATTTAGAAAAAGCTCATCTTAACAGCCTCAGTGCCAGACCCCATGCCTGGAAAATGAATTATACATATGCTTGATTAACCAGCTGAGTCCCTGCGCACAATCCCTGAGCAAACACAAGCCTTTTTGGAATAAATTAAAGGCCAAAAATTTCAGTTTCAGCATCAGCAGGAGCTTCTAAATAATTATGTAAATATGAAACAAATTTCCCAAGCAGATTTCCTCCTCTGCAATCCTCCTCCATCATTCTTATGCATGCCCCGTAAATTAACTAAACTATGCAGATCGTTATACTTACACAAAATAGGCTAATTAATACACTTGACAATAGTGTTCTCCAGAGGGGGCGATGCTGAACTAAATCTTCATCACACAGAATTGTAAACCCGAGGCCAAACAGCAGCGGGATGAACTGCTCTTCTTGCAGAAGCTGCGTAAGGACAAAAGATGAAGGATTTATAAAAGAATCACGTGCTATAATTCTTTCCGATTTAGTCCTAACATGGAGTTTCTTGTACAGTTAGAGGAATTAAAACAGAAGGAGAGAGGATTTGGATCAAGACCAGCCTCGCAGTCTCTCATTTGGTTTGTTTTTGTGTTTGTCTGCGTTTCTATCCATAAGAGAGAGGAACACAGAGCTCATTATCCAAACCAGTGGTCCTTCAAATTACAGTCCCTACCCTTCCAAAAAACCCCACAACACATCCCCAAGGCCGGCACAGAGTGCTGAACAGTGCCAGTGGTGCTCTTTTGGTCTTAACGGCGCAGTTTCTGTGTCAGAGCCGCATTTGAATATGGATTATGGAATGTACAGCTGGTGAGGGTGGAGGAGGGGGTTAGGCTGCCTAATTACATATCGTGTTATAATGACCATCCCATCTCACTCTCTACTCTCTCCTTGAGGAAATGTAATGAGGATGGAGCCTGAAATGAATGTAAATCCACTAGCTCTATAGCTGCTCTTGTTTCCTGTAGGGAGAACATATGATGATGATCAGATTGGTGTAAGCGTCTTTTGCAATTTTTGTTGAGGGCGCAGACTTTTAGCCGGCTTCACATTGCTGGAGTGGTTCTATTTACAGTAAGTGATGTTTACATTCAACAGAGCCGGCAGTAATGAAGTCTAACTGTGTGTCATCTAATTGAACCCAATTACCAGTTCAGTTTGGTTGACTGGTTGACTGAAAAGGGGGGCGATTACTTTCTCACACAGGGCCAGATGGTGACATATAACTTGTTCTGTGACAGGAGCAAGAAAGTTTTACGTACTGCACACCACGTGTGGAAGCAATGGATTACATTTACTCAGGTTCCTGTGTCATGTTGATAATTTAACTTTTATTTAAAGCAGCTACATTAGCTTTCATTTTGTGATGATTCCGGCGACCCCTGTGGACAAAAGTGGTAGTGTCCCCAACTTGACTGTTTCATAACAACACTTTGTAGTATGTTTCAGCACTTTTTCCACAGTTATTTCTACATTTCAAGTGTGAATTCACTGAGGAACTTCACTCACAACTTCAGAGACGTGTGATGACTGTCTGCTGTGTCAGGATGTTACTGATGCTTTTATTATTGTTTGAGAATGAATAAGCAGAGAGAAACCCCAAGCAGACTGTGGAGGACTTCAGGTGCACACGGCTCAGATTAACATTCAGGCAGGTTAGAATAACACTCTCTGTCCAGAGCAGAACATCAACAAGCACTGTGTTGCCTAGCAACAAACATTATGTGAGTGTGTGTGCGTACTACTCGGTGCATAAAACTGTGCCATGTACTGTGTGGTACATCTGTCTTGTCTGCTTTGGGGGTGTTTTATTCTTCCATAAAACATATCAGGTTGTTTCATTTATGCGGCTTAATAATGTTTTTAATTAATGTTGCACCCACCATGGTATTTCCTGTCATTTGTGTTCCATTGTCTGTTTTGTTTTTAACTGACCTACTTTTTACTGTTACTGTACTTTTACTTGAGTATGATATTAAAATACTCCTATGTATGGACAATTTGTAATGATGGTAGAAAGATCTACTCTGCAAAGCTCCCATCTGAGTTAGGGTTCCTCTGAAGTGCATGAATGTGTTGCATGCATTTCCGGGCAATGTGCAGAACCTTTGGTGTCACTTGTGGAGATCTTTGCCTGATGCTTTACATGCGTTACACATGTACTCGAACACTCAAACACTCAACATACGCGCTACAACAGACACGGGCAAATAAATAGACTTTTATGCAGATGTAGGCTGTTCCTCACTTTCTCTCTCGAATCCTAAATGCCTAAATTTTCTCTATGTGCCATGCCCTCTCTGTCTCTATTTTCTATAATCCCATTAGGAAGAGAGAGGAGAACGTACAGAAATAGAATGGTATGTTCAAGCTGATTTCCTCACTAAATGCAGCCGTTTAGGCCTCAATAAAGCAGCTTTCATAGCCACCAACAGCAGCCCCGTCACTCTGATGGAGGAAGACTAACATGCTTAGATGGCCCTTTTAGTAGAAGCTCATAGTCCCATGAATGGTAATAATGGAAATATGGATGCCTTATTGTTGCATATTGATTACCAGGTTCATTCCTGATGAAATTTGGAGGACAATATGTTCTGCAGCTGCTGTTGTTTCAGGCAATAATTGGTCTAAATTGCTACATCCTAGTTATTTCCAAATGGAAAACTACCCTCTGAACACATCGAACAGTCTGTGTTGTATACTCTGTCTATACATTCAAACTTCAAACAATAGCTTGTCGATACTATCTCCAGCCAAACAATTCAAAATGTCAGGGTGGCTTTTCCAAACAAATGTTCTCTGGAATAGGATACGGTATCCATGTTGCCGTGTGGGCAACACCCAGTTTTTTCAACACAAGCTGTAATTCACAGTAAAGTGACACCACAGCTGCCAGAACGCCGCCACAACTATCTGATCTTGCAGTCGAGCTCTCAAGACCGACCACCTATTACATAGTTCTGAGATGGAGAATGAAGGGATGTATGAAATGTAGGCAGAGTGTGTATGTGGAGCTTCAAACAGGCTTCGTAGCTAAACAGAGGAGTAGCAGCAGACTCCCAGTGACACCACAGAGCTCTAAAATTAAACGTACCGGCCTCTTGGCTCTTCACTTGGCCATACAACCCCAACAGTTGGCTGCAGTGGGAGTCTGCTCTGCACACTGTCATTTCAAAGGCTTACCGAGCCCAGAATGTAGCAGTCCAGTGTTGACATTCACCTCTTGTGAAATATTGAGTTTTAGTAGAATAGAAATCGTCAGAAAAGTGAGACCATTGGTTGCTAATTCAAACCCATAAAGTCAAAGTGTTTTATTTGTTTTGAGGACTAAAAGCAGGCAAGCAAGATGTTGTTTAAATGCCACAAAACCTCACAGGGAGGAGGTCAGAGGAAATGGTTGGGCACGCAGCGTGTTTTACTTTGACACCAGAGACTGAGGTGTCCATCCTGTCTCCTACCAACAGACCACACTGGTTTCTTTGAACCACAACCACAACCCAACCCTAACCCTTCACCGAGCAGTGTGAAATACCCCTTGAGAACATGAATATGCCCAAAGAGAATGAAGAGATTTTGGTATTTGTGGTGTAAAAGTAGAAATGTTGGACTGATGGTGATGCCAAGCAGGGGGTCAAAAAATTAATTCTGCGTTTTGGAAAATGTTCACTCTACACTCATGGCATTAATTGTCTGCAAAGCTTTAAAAAAAACTTTTAAATTGAAATGTATCAGGGCTTATTAAATATTAACTTGTTTTAATTTGAATCTGTAAAGTCTTCAGTTCAATCTAAATATTTTATGATGTTATTTGTTTTTCTTCTTGTCAGAATTAATGAACTTCTTCAGTAGCAGAATCACAAGTTTTGATGGTCTCTAAAACAATGAGCCGACCCCATACGGGCCTCTGTGCCTCTTAACATTATCTTCTTATTCTGTTCAGTAAAGACCTTATCTATACTGCATGAGCCAGCTTCTTTTATTCTAACATACTGTGACACTCTGTCCCATAAAAAGGAGTCAAACGAGTTTCATAGTTTGACTTCAACAGCTCTTAAAATCAATACGTCTGAAGTTAAAAAGCCAATGAAATGAACTTATAACCCCAGACGAACACACCCTCACACATACTGTGGCTAAAAATACGACAGAAGCCAATGAAGTTAATTTAGTTTGTGGAGAGGAAGAACATTACCAGCATGAGACACATGAAGCTTTTCACCAGCAGAGACAAAGAATGTCAGAGATCTCTACACAACGACTCCTTATTCCGTTTTCATCAAACTTGAACCTGCCCTGCATGTGACATAGCGAGCCTGTGACTCCTGTGCTGCTGTTTTAAGACTTGTTGTCACTGAGCATATGGAAATTTAATCTCTACATGAGGGGGATTGTTGGTGATGGAGAAAAAGATAAAGCAAGGATGGAAAACAGGCTTTTAAAGTAACACAGATCTCTTTTTCTTTTCTCACTATCATTTTCATGACAGATTTATCTTGAGAGAGAGATTAGGCTAGCTGTGGTGTGTTGATGTCTTCATCGTGCGCCTCGGTTGGGTGAGGGTTTAAGCCTTGCTATATAAATAGCCTGTCAGAGAGATCAAACTATGCAGTGTTTCTACAATATTCAGGCTTTAATGTTTTAACCAGTCATGAACAGGCACTGAATTCGCCCTGAGAATATTTTATGGAGAGTAGGCAGAAGACAAGAGTGAAGTTGTACATAGTTATAATCACAAGGGTCTTGTATTTCACTTAACATGTGGGAGCCCAAGAACACAAATTTGGTCAATCTATCCATCCATCTCACACAAGTTGTCTCAGTAATGTTCAGATAAATTTGTGTCACATCATCAGAATGATGGTACTTTACTCCTTTATATAAGTGGTTAAAGTCATAATTGCAACTTAAGTATAAAGGTCTTTGACATTGTGAAACATTTAGATGCTCACTGACTGGTGACTGATATAAGTTAATGGGATGAGGGTGAAGGACTGCAGGATAAGCCATATGGATGGATGTAGAGGTGGGAATAGATGAATGCTAGTGAATGCATTGATCAACCCTTCCCCCCACTGGTTAGAGATGGAGATGAGATGTGATCACAGGAGGTTCGAGCTCATCAGTGTCATCAGCCGATGAATAAAACATCAGTTGTATTTTCATAGAGTCCAATGACGGGTGTCGTTTCAGCAGGTCCTGTCAGTTAACTGGAGGTGTGCACAGGTACAGCTGCCGAGTGAACTTTTTCTGATAAAACTTCCAATTAGTTAGATCTTTGTAGTCACCGACATGCAGCAGCACATTGTGTGGGAGCAGTTTGGTGTCATTTAGATGAGGCGGCAACATCATTACCTTCCTATGGCCTGTAGCAACATGTTCCCCAGATACTTCCTGTCCTTTTTACTGTTTTTGCCTGTCTAAAACTTGCCAACTTTTGAGTGAATATTTTAGGTCCCCCAGAGGAAAATTAGTAATTATTATTTTATTGACCCCATGGCTTGTCATCTTACACCACCTCAATTTCCTCCTCAAGGGATGGTGATGAATAAGCAACAAGTATTAATAACAGGCAGGGTGCCATTAGATTTATTGAGCACATTTCTGTGCAGAAAAATATTACAATTTGGACATGGAAGCTACCCCTAAGCCATCTCTGACCCTAACCCTGAATCTAATATTCACCATCCCCTGAGGATGAATCCTTATGATTTAGCTTGCTGTGTATCTTTTGTAATGTTATCATCAGGTCAAGATGCCCAAAGACAGACTGAGATACACATTTATGAGTTTCCAAGGATGAACCAGACAGACAACCAACAGACTTTACTGAGCCCTGTGCTTCCATGAAAATAACTTATTTTATAACAAATTTTGTTTTAATAAACCCTTTCAGGACAAACTTCATGTTTTAATCCACGCTAATGGTAGAGCTACAGCAAAATCTGTTGGTTCTGTTCAGCACTTTAATCTTGTTTGGTGTGATGAACATTGCAGCCTCCAGGGGCTGCTATCAGGGCTTTAGACTTTGTCTCACTGTTTTTCTTGGCACATTCGCCTGACGTGTAGAGAGAGACACACACAGATTATACTTGCAAACACCCCGAAACAGCTACTGAAGCTGTCTTGGGAATGATCATGAATTTAATAGAGCCTTTCACCATGAGTTTGGCACACACTCAGCTGGCTCAACAAAGCTAACTGCCCTCAAATGAAACACCCTAACTTGTAATCAAGCCAAGTTTCCAAACAGCTTTTTTCTTCCCCATTTGGCTTCCAAAGGCATGCAGTCAGACAGAGCTTATAACAGAGGGAACTAAACACATATTCATGTAATTACTTTAACATAAACTCAAACTACTGCATATCAGAGACTTGCTTAGAGAAATCAAAATGGAGACAATGTAAGACTTACATAGTTGTGACTCAAGCCTTAAAGATGGAGAAAAACATTGTGATCAGTGTTAATATTACATAGTTTAGTAGCATCCCATGAGTTACAATTAGTCAGTTTCCTACAGAGAATGATGTGAATAATGTATAGGGTATTTTAAATTTCATGTTATACTTTCCTATACCCCGCTGATCCTGCTCATGTTCCAGTATCTTGTTTGCAATGGTTCTCTTGATGTCTAATGTGACCTACATGAGCAACTCAATACAAATTACTCACATGTACAAGCTTGCTTGATTCTCATATTCAGAGAGACTTCAGAGAGTTGACTGGTCAAACTGTGTGCTCTTGGTTGGTTGGAACAAAAACCTGCAGCCACACCGGCCCTTTGTGGAACAGTTTGACACCTGTGATCTAAATGCTGCCTTGCAGCTACTGAGAACGAAGATGTATGAATTGTAGCACAAAGATTTACAGGAAAAAGCAGACAAATGTTCTACACAGGCAGTACAGCTGTACTGGATGGCAGTGTCATCCAGTCAAGTATTTAAAGATATAATTACAAACATTTCAAAAATTCAGACTTTCTAGATGCCATGCCATGAACGCGTTTAACCTTTTGGGTTGAACTGTTAATGGGTTTTTTGACCAAATTCCTGCAGAACTAATGATATTCCCATCAGTGTTAGATGTGTTTTGTGTGATATTAGACAATGTAAGCCTGCTAACATGCTAAACTAAGATGTTGACCATGGGAAACATTGTATCCTTGTCTGTATGGTTCGCAGCGTTGCTAGCATGTTTTTAGACTCATGCTCTTGTTGATCCTATCTTATTTTTACTGAATACCTGTGATATTAAGTTTTTATTGATTACTTACAAAGCCCTGAGAGGCCTCACTTCAACTAATTTATATTTTTTAGTGCTGTATGTCTCTTCTCATTCCTTGATATCCTTGCATGCGTCATTCTTGGTTGTTGATGTCATTGAATTTCAGACTCTGAGACTGTGGAATGACCTGGCTGAAGAGATCAGTAGAGTAGAGGGCTTTTAATTCGTCTTCTTTTTATTATGTCTTTTGCTTTATTGTAAATCACTGTGGTTTCAAAAATGCTATATGAATAGCATTTGCTAATATTTCACATGTGTATATAAACACACATTTGTTTAGGTGCATGAATCAGTGGTATAAAACTAAGCAGTGAAAAACCCTAGGTGTGTGGGAGGTAAACTAAGGGCTGAGGTTTGCGTTAGCTGACTGGACACCTCCTGCTGTGAGTTTTGACAGGCTGATTATTTGTCATCACCACATTTGAACCCATAACAGACAGTTAACAGCCTACTTTTTGTAACGCAGGAGGAGCACCGCAGTGAGTGTGCAGCAGCTGTCACTGACTCAGCGGGTGTTCATACACCTACGATGCTGATATGGGAATTAATGTTAACAGCTAGCTAGATTAAAACTTTCACAAAATGTGTACTTAACACTGTCGGACAACCACTATTTGAAAAGTTAATGCAGGGTTTTCTATGTTTTACAAGACAGAGGGAGGGAAAAACTTATGAAATGTTTTTTTTTTTTTTTTTTGCTTTATTGGATAGACAACTGAGAGAGACAGGAAATGTGGGGAGAGAGATGGGGAATGACATGCGGGAAAGGGCTGCGCAGGTCAAGCTTCGATCCGTCCCCGCAGCAAGACTTTGCATATGGGACAGCTGCTCTACCAACTGAGCTAAATGCCGCCCCAAAACTTGTGAAATGTTGTTGCACAGTTCAAAATACATGATCAGGGAGTTGGTGCCCTTGACTCTGCCCCGGTGTAATCTGTAGAAGTAGCTAGCAGTGTTTCAGTAGTTTTACACTGAATTCAGCAGTTTTGATCGTGCAGAATTATTGTGTTTTTGCAGGTTGCTCTAAGTTTAGCCTGATAGGACATCGAGTCCACGGTTTTCCTGACAGGAAACTTTCAGGTCTACAGGGTGCATTCTGTGCAGGTGAGAAGACTTCACTGCTGCACCTGTCACTAGAAACATGGTCACGTGCAGCACTCATTTTGTAGACAAGGATTATGTTCCCAGTGTTATAATGCAGTTCAGGGCGGAATTCGGAAGCCAGAAGCAAGAGGGACCGATGGCTGGGGCGCTTCCTTCAATAGACAAAGCTGCCTGAAAACAGTTTCCTCTGCTATTGGTAGCTAATATAGATAGCTGTATAGATAAATAATGCTATGTGGAGATGAGAAACTGGCAACTGGAACCTTCCTTAGTTTTTCATATTTCATGTTGCTGGTGCACAGATGCAGCTGAGAGTAAAGTTTTAACAAGCGTGGGCTTATCCAAGTCTTTTGGTGGGATCGAGTTATGGCTGCAGCGTGTAGATTAATGCAGCGTCAGTGTGTGCTAATGGAGGGTGATGGTGGTCTCTGTGGTGGGGCCCAGCAGGAGGCCAGCTGATTTAGAGTGGTCATATTAAAAGTGATGCCAGCCAGCAGCCTCTCATGGCCTAACTTCAGTACTGAGTCTGCTTTCTGCTCTTCTCTTTATTCTTTCTCTCTAAATCTCTCTCCCATACCAACTCTTCACTTGACAAATGCACTTACCCGGCTTTTTCTTCTTTGCTTTCATTCCCCAGCTACATTCTAATGCTCTCCTCCTCCCATCTGCGTCCTCCACCCTACTCTCAGTGTTTCCATCACCTTACATAAACTCCAGCTAGGGGGAAGTCAGCCAGGCCCCAGACAAGAAAAACATACCCCCAAACAAGGATTTATGGAATGGGAGCCTGGCGAACCCCAGCGAGTGGGTGTGTTTTTGAGTTTGTGGATGAAGGCGTTTCCACCCGGGGCATTCTCTGACCCTCAGTGTACACTCATTACTCCTGACCACAGCCTCACACGGCAGAAGTCAAGCTGAGCAGAGGGATGGTGATGAATAAGCTTTAACTGCACTTTAAGTGAGACTGTGAGTTGCCATGCTGTTAAAACAGGTCATTGTGTCACTCTAAGTATTCTGGGTTTCAAGGGAATGTTTTAAGAACCCATTAAGGTCCAACTTCCCCTTGAGAAGCGTCTCTACACTGGCAGGGTAGAAGCACTGAATATATTGACCTTCATAGAAGAATCTTTGCAGAAAATACACATTATTGCTACACTAAGATGCTCTGATCTACAACGTACAGTGTCAACAGTCACCTCCTGGACCAGAGAAGGAGTTCTGATTAACATTTTAAAATAACCAGCAGCAGAGCCTGGTGATGTTATTAATGCCCATGGCTCATACTATAAAAGTATGATACCAGTTGTAAATGAGTTCAATGATGATGTGTGTGTTGTGACCACCTCAAAGAGGTTTCTGATGCAGAGAAAGGCAGACGTCATTGCAGATGAGCTGCCTCTCAACTCGATGACCTTAATGCATGCAGGAATGTGTGCATAATAATTTGCACCTGCACCAGAAGAGTCTCGGAGGGTTTAGGACGTGTACGTGAGGTGAACAGGAGTGTGTTTGTATGTTAGTTTTACACTTTCAAACTCTCTTGACTTGATCTTGACTTGAGCATGTCAAGTGTATAGCTGTGAATGCATGGTTTCTATGTGTTGTATGCGTGTGCAGAATTTGTTGGGCGGTGTTATTCAAGCTTATTAACTGCTGATTCTAGAGAAAGTGAACAGAAAGACTGTGCTGCCAGGACATGGGTAATAAGAAACACATGAATGTGCAGCATAGTGTAGGCTGCCTGTGGTACAGAACAGTGTGTGTGTCTGTGTGTGTCCAGGATTGTGTCTATGCATGCTTTAAAGACTCATATTCACTGAGTCTGGCCCAGACAACTGAAGCAAGAAAAACAAAGAAGAAAGTGTTTGTATTAGAGCAGAGAGAGCTGGCAAGTCTGCAAGCTGTGGAGCTGAGTGTTCATTTTCCCTTTTCCTACCAACTGGATCTGGACCGCTATTATTTCACAGCCACATTACTGAGTAGCCATATACAGACAGAAATACACAGCAGTAACACGGTTTGCTAAACTCTTAAGACGCAGAGTGAGGACTTTGTTTTTCATTCCTATCCACTTTGATAGACGTGGAAAATGCTCAGTTATTCTGCAGATTTAGCCTCAAAAGGGAAGTCAAAATCACTTGTGTAGCTTTCATTAGCTCGTCATGTTCCACAGCTTCTGTGGAGCCATTCAGAAATGGTGTGTTGGAGATTTAAGCCGTGAGCATGAAGCTATAACAACTTTCCCAGCTAAAGATGTGCAGATCAATGGGCAGAGCCTCTGTGGAATCTCCTGTTCATGTAGCGGGAGGCCCCCAAGGTTCATCACAAATCCTCCCGTTCACTCTTTGTTGTCTCACATTGAAATCAATGGCGTCCTTTTGTGCTGTCAATTTTCTCTTGTTTTCACACTTTGTATATCTCAGATAGCATCACAAAATAATTGATCCATCAGAAGGTTGTTCTTGACATGCAACTTAAAATAATTATTTTGAACCAATTTGAGTCAGATAAGCCTTAAAGACAACATATGACGTATTTGACATAGTTATCTTATGGTATGTTAAAGTTAGTTTTGCAACGGGCATGAAGCAGCTTTGTGTTTATGTCGCTCTGATGAATATAAGTCCAACATTCACTCCCCTGTCAGCTGGTTTGATTGTGGTTCTTTAGCTGCTAAATGCTGGGTAGTTTGCATGCTTTAAAAGAAGGTTTTCTCTCTTTATAGCTGTTTTTTCCACCTTCTTATCCTTTCACCTTTGTGGTTACTATTTCTTTGTGGCTCCTGTTTTGGCCTCACAGATGGGCTGTATGGATTTCTCCAGCTTTGGTACAATGACCAGGCTTAGTCCTGCAGCAGGCTGCAGATGTTTAGACCCAGACCTGTCTGTATTCCATTATGTTAGTTTTAAAAGTTAATCCCGACTGGATTACCTGAGAAACCAAAGCAAACAGGGTCCTTTCCATGTTAAATAAACCTAAGTAGCCTCTGTATTAACAGGTCTCCACTGAACAAACACTGCGAGTTTTGTCTTGATTAATGTAGGCCGTCAAAACAGCTGCGGAAAATCACTGTGTGTGTGCCTGACTGTGTGTCTGTGTGTGTGGTGTGTGTGTGCCACTGCATGTGCAATCGGTCATCTAAGATGTTCAACCGGGGTGTTTATTGGCTCTTCCTCCCTGCTTCTGTTAATTATCAGTACACTTTAGAGACAGTGGAGCGTTTGTTTGTTGTGTATGTGGCAGCTCAACACAGACTTGGCAACACAACACTGCATTCCTCCAAAAATCACTGGAAACTTAAAGTTGAGTTCCAGAGGGGGAAATATGGAAAATATCTTTATGTAAATTAAAAATCATTCCATATTCACTCACATGTACTCCAACAAATACCAATTCAAATGCTACTCCCTCTCAAATACACATATATGCACACACATGCACACTCACACTCACGTGTATACATACACACATAATAAAGCAGCTTATTAAACTATCAGCACCTTCCCAGCTCGGGGTGTTCAGTGAGTGACATTTAAGGGCAGTCTGACTCAGTTCATTAAACAGGATCAGACATAACAGGACCTCCCTGCAGAGGGAGGGGTCAGATGTCATGAACCTCGGGCTTCGGGGGCATGGGTAGATGGGGGGGGGTATGTCAGACTGATTCAGCCAAGATGGTTTCCGAAACAGTGTAGAAGCATGCAGGAAAGGACTGAAACTCACATATTGTTTACATATTTCATGAATCAGGTTTCCACAGAAAGCCAATAACATCCATGCTACTGAAGTGCATGTAAACCTCCAGCCTCCCTGCAGCCCACCTGGGGCTTATTAGGGGTTCAACAAGTGCTGTTCCCTGGTCATGACAGCTCTTTGATCAATCAGAAATCACGAATGAAAGTTGTGCATTTGTGCCTGTTGGAAACTTGGGAATGAGGAGATGATTTATAATAGAACATGGTGGGAGGAGGAGGAGGGGAAATGAAGGAGAATGAAGTGGAGAAAGAGGAGGATAAAGATAGTAGAGGGAGCAAGAGATTGCTGAGTTCATGGGTTTGAGGTTGGAGCAGTTCATGTAGCATATTTCCACTCTGGCATTTATGGTTAAAAAAACATTTTTCTTTGGCTTTAAAAGTACATATCAGTCAAAGTTTAGCTCCTGAATGACCTGCCATGTCCACTGGTCAGCATCCAGAGTTCCTTCCATTTTGCTGCCACTGTGCAGATCAATGTTTTGCAAGAAAAGGACAAAGTCAATTGGAGATACTTCCCGCTATCTGTCCAAAACAGTAGAAACATGGCCGTGGTGTTTGTAACATTTTGCGTTGCGGAGTGTGCGTTTCTACTGCAGTTCGACCAAGAAAAAAAAAAGTGTTTTATTTTAGCAGCACGGTTATAATCAGCAAAAGCTCTGGAAAAGATCAGGCCTTACTGTTGATATGATCTAAGAAAAAATACAGTAATCTACCTGTCTCAGGACATGCATAGTTAAGACATATGCATGATTTTTGTTGTGAAGAGGAAAGAAATCCTGATACTGATACAACAAGACAAAGCATTTACAGCCATGCTAGATAAGTTGTGAGGCTGAGATCGCAGAACTTTAAGCTAAATGTAAACGCCCGCAAACATGTTCACGATGACAATGCTAACATGCAGATGTTTAGGATATATAGAGGTTATTTGTTAGTTAAATATGTTGGCACTCAAAACACACTGGTCCTTCTGATCACCAGTCAGTAGGATGCATCCTCTGGGGATGACACTAGGCTCAAGATATTTCACTCTGGAACTCTTAAGCATACATGCCATAAAAAGGGAAAATACTTTCAAAAGTAGATGTCGTAATATATCCTAACCAAATAAAATAGTTTCAAAATCATTTAGCCTGTGTTGTATAACATTATAGTCAGATAGTCAGATGGTCATCTGCATAAAAAAATGTTTATGGAACATCCAAACCAAGACATTACTAAAAGTGCTATTAAAAGAAGCTGCCCCAGAATGAAACCCTGTGGTGCACCTCTGGTCATATTCAGATGCTTGTCAGCCTTTATATCTGCACACATTGTGTTCCAATAAATCCTTCACGAACCACTGTGCAAGTTCAGCAGAAAGATGAGTCCTGAAGAGACTGCAATAATACATACAAGTGCACTCCAAAATGTTCCCCTCCAGCCTTTATCATCTCTTCAGTGAATCTTTTTTTTTTTTAGATATCTGAGCTGAACACACATTTGCAGACACACTAAGAACTGTACTTCTTAGTTCTGCTTGTTATGATTGCTTTTATCAAGACGCAACTCTTGAGCAGAGTTGAGTTTGGGTTTTGGGAGGGTACTATGACACAAATGTGGAGGAGTCTATAAAGAATAACTGTTATCAGTGCTTTTTTCCCCCAAAATGTTGTTATCTCTTGAAAAGTCTCTTCCAAAAATGTAAATCAGTGCATCTTGCCCCCTTTTCCATTTCCTCTATTGTCATCATATGTCTGTCCCAACACACAGCATTTTAAGGATTTCACTTTTGGGGGGAGGGTGAGACTATCTCCATTAAAGGACAGCCAGCAGCTGGCCACGCCTGCTAAATCCTCCCCACAAAACCCACCCACCAGCTCCATCTGCTTCCCAAGTGGAACCCCCTGACACACACATGCACACACACCCCTACTTGGTGCTCTTTGATCCCAAGAGAGCGGAAGCCTACATCTGTTCTTAGTACATCAAATCCCTTTAAAACAATGAACGCCTTGTTGGCTTATAGACTGTATGACAGCGTAGCGAGGGGTGATGACTCTCATTCATTCACACATGGCTACAGTATCAGCTCACACACAGAGGGACAGTGCTTCAGTGACCTTGCCTTGACAGATTTCAGCTTTGGCTTTTAATTGTTTTCACACAACAGGCTGTTAACCTTTAGTTCACCCTGTTCTCCTGCATCTGAAAAGGAGGAACGAGCAGAAACTCAACTCATAGCAACAAGATGTTCCTTAAATGCTCCCTCCTAGTACCTGCTAAAGAGACAATGTGTCTTAAACACCTTCTAAAGCCACTTGGACTAAAATGGTCATCTTCTTGGTTATGGACAAATCATTAAAGGGAGATGCATGTGAAAGATGTCCTGAATTTCACCTTTTATTTTTGGACCTGGATGTGCATCTTTCATGAAGACAAATGTTTGATTTGTTCACACCTGGAACTGATTTGATAGCCCAGGGTAAACCCACATAGGAGATTTGAATTATTTTGGCAGAGCAGACCTTATCACAGAGTGAGTGGGTGTGTTTGACTGGCATCTGTCTCATTTTTCTGTTACTGTTAGCTTTCCTGCATCTGTTGGGGCAGGTGAAATTACACATTTATTATTCTTATCAGTCCATGAAGTTTGTTGAACTCACATGATTCCACCTGCCCTCAAACTAAGCAGAGGACTAATCAACTAAAATACCTGAAATCATCTGCGTTGATGTACTGGGCCAAAAAAAAAATCAGAGAGAATAGATTTAAAACCAAAATAAAGTAACAAAACTGCATGTCTTCATTTTAAGGGTGTAGTGTATAAATATATACACTGCAGGGACATTAGCACATCATAGCTCCACAAACAAGGCACATGTCTTGACTAATGACAGTATCTTGACCTTGGTGGCTGTTGCAGTGCATTGTGGGATTTGTAGTATGAGCAGTGAGAGTGCAATTTCCCTGAGGGCCATAGGGGAACCGTTTTCAGTTTTGCAAGGAACCTTTACCTATTGCTTCAGTTGCTGCAAAGGGCCAACTTAAAGAAATTTGTATTCCAAAGGACCTTTAAAAGAGAAAAAAGATCATTAAACATAAAAAGGTTCTTCAGAGTACCAAATGTGCAGCAATTGTGAATTTTTCCTGCATTTGGTCCCCCAAAGAACCTTATACAGCAAAAAAGAAAATGTTCTTACGGATAAAAAGGTTTTCCAGAGAACTCAAACTGCCTGAGCACTCGTCGAGAACCACTTCTTCTGAATGTAGGGCATAAGCACAATGCAGTGACCATCACATTGCTTAACACACATCACTTCCTTTCTATGCAAACTGTTCCATTGTTTTTCATTTTAGAATGATTCTTCCACACATTTTGTCCCACCCAGGAAATTCAAACATATCAATGTTCCTTCAGTTCTGGGGCTCGGAGATAGAGTGGGTCGTCCACTGATCAGATGATCGGCCGTTTGATCCCTGGTTCGATCCCCTCCACTCTGCATGTTGAAGTATCCTTGGGCAAGATACTGAACCTCAAATTGCTCCTGGAGGCTGTGCCATCAGTGTGTGAATGTGTATGAATGGTTAGCTCCTCAAACTGACCTTGCATGGCAGCTATTGGCACCTTGTATGGCAGCTAATGCCATCAGTGTATGAATGGGTGAATGAGATATGTAGTGTAAGAGTGCTTTGAGTGGTCAGAAGACTAGAAAGGAGATACAGATACAGAAGTACAGTCCATTTACCATTCCATATGATGAGGTGACATAGGATGAGGCCCTCAAGATTGCTCTTGAAGAGATGCCTTATGTAGTTTTTTTTTTTATTTTTCTGTTTGTAGTTGCATATTCCTAAATAAATTAGTATTTTGTTAAATTGGCTCAACAAGCTGCCTCAAAAAGGCACCACGGCTCGTTTTTGCCAGAGGTCCTGCTGCAGATTAACCCAGCCTTGCCTCCTGACACCTGCAGAGTCATATGATCCTGATTTGCATGTGTATTTATACTTTCAGTCCACAAACACATTTAAATGCATGTGCACATAATGCATAGAGTCAGCAAGCTACACGAGCAGCAGATAAACGAGGCACTGATCCAACATTTGAGATTCCTGGTGTATACAAGCTTCCTTCCACTGGGAACTGACTACCAAAGGCTGGGCGAACGACATAGAGAAACAGAGGAGTAGAGAGAGGGAGAGGGGGAATATGAGGCAGTAAAGAGGAAAGTCGGGGTAGAAAGGGACCTAAGAGAGCCAATGAATTATTTATTAGTCCACAGCAACCTCCTCTTCTCCATCCTTTACTCCTCCTCTTTCTCTTCTCACTCCTCCTCTTGTTCTTCTGCTCCATCATCCTCTCCTCTTTCTCTTGTGCTCTCTCCACCTCCATATCCTCAACTCCCTTGACTTGCTGAACATCCTCTAGTCCTTCCCTTTCATCTTTGACTCTCTCTTTCTCCTCCTCTTCATCCTCTACTCCCTCTTGGTCATCTTCCTCTTCCTCCTCCTCTTCCCCCCTATTCAATCCTCCATTCTGTGTTTGTCTTCATCTTTTCTGTCTTTCCTTTTCCCTTGTCGTGGCTGACCCTTGAAATATGGTGTGATGGTACTTTTAACTGTACTATCAAGATATCATGTGGACATTTTATGCTACTTAGTTTGACATTGAACTTCATGCTAAGCTAAGCTAACATGCTCTAAGTCCAAGTTCCATACTTGGTGCAGGTTACATTGGACAGATATCAATCTTCTCATCTAACATCGAGAAAAAAGCAAATAAGCAAATTTCCAAGTTGTTGAACTATTCCTTGAACTGGACTTGCTTGCAAGTCTGAGACAAATAAGTCAAGTGAAAAATTTGTCTTGGGATGAGACCATTCTTGATTCATAGGTGGTGCAATCTCTGAACCCATTGGCTATCATCTGACAATGATTTAGCCTCTGGCAACCTCAATGGCCTGTGTAACCAGGGGATATCCACAAAACAGATAACAGATACTCAGACCAGGACTTCATCTACAGTCCAACTGGCAAATCAATACACAAAACATATTTCTGCAAATCCTATAGACAGATGTCTGGATTAGCATGGCGACAGCCAGGGACAAAGTCTGCATTAATATACAGATATAGCTTCAGTAATATTCTAGATGTGTAAAGAAAGTGTATTATAAGTGCATTATAAATATATATAGTCCAGTAAGAAGTTGGCTGCCTTCCATGAATGAGTTACACGTTACACATGAGTTTGATGGCCTCTGGGAGGAATGATCTCCTGTGCTGCTTGATGGAACATGTTGGGAGGTTATAATTCTTCAACTGAATGTGCTTCTTTTCTCAACCAACATATTGTGGAGGACAAATTTGGACAGCATCCTCTTGTCTGTCACCACTTCCAGAGAGTCCAGTTCAACTCCTCCTGTAATAATTCCATAATGTTTCAGTAAATCATAAAATGGAATCACTTCACTGAACGGGACAGTTGCTCACTTGTTCAATCCAACAAGCATTCACATTGTATCACCTTCATACAATGACTGCACATTTCATGAACTTTGGCGTTCATAACTGTGTCAGCTAACTGTTGATTCCAAACTGCAAGATGTCATTGCTTTAGTATTTGTTACAGTGTCAGTTGTCTGGACTGTTACTGACGGATTGTGTCTCTCTGTTGCAGGTGGGTGTTGTAAAAAAAAGAAGAAGAAGAAGAAGAAGAAGATGATGAAGACTGAGATGACTGAGATGGAGAACCAGACGAATGAAAGAGCCCCAGTTCTCTTTATTTATTACCTTCACAATACGTGTGAGTGGGTGGCTGTGTGTGTGTGTGAGTGTGTGTGTGTGTGTGTGTGTGTGTGTGGTGTGTGCATGAGAAAGAGAGTGAGCGTTGAGAACAGATATGAATGCATGTGTGCATTATGAACGGTACCTAAGATTTCAGGCTATCATTTGCAAATTTTGTTTACTTTTTATAAGGTTCTAATAACTCATATATCATTGTCACAGTATAAACAAAAGGACTTTACTATTGGTACATATTGTGTTTTGTGTTTGTAACTAGCCTCCTATTTAAGAATGTATATTTGTATGTATGATATACTCATCTAGAAACTATATAATGGATGATTTTAATATTGCTTCATCTTCTCACCACTATTCTGCTCTTGCCAAGACACAACTCAACAAACACACACAGAAGACATGCATATAAGCAAAAATACATCTAAGAAACAAAAACAATGCACTCAGTTAAAAAACTAAAACAAAATCCTAAAGAGTTTTCCATTTCTCTCTAACCAACAATCAGAATAATAATGGTGTGCTTTCAGGTTGTGTAACACATGCTCTGGTGGCCATGTTGGCGGTCCTCGGTCCTTTGGTAACTCAGCAGTTAAGACCTCCACATTAAAGGTTGAACTAGTGTGTCATTTGTGATGGCTGGTACATGTGACTGATTTTCTATTAATGACTAACTGTATATTTGTCAGGTGCCTGGCACCATTTTAGCATCAACAAACACTTTAAACACTAAAGTGCACATCCAGTGGAAAAAGAAAAGGAAAGATACACTAATGCACTGACGCAACATGTAAAATAAGAGATTTTTGAGCCTGGTATCCAGTTTTTATGATACACTCATCAGATAATAACACTTACGTTTGCCCTCACTGTTTAGACCTGGGTTAAAATATAATGTTCTCATAATCTGTAAGAGTGATCACCAAAACTGCAACACTAAATCCCAGGTTGTAAAAAAAAACAGTAGTAATAAGGATTCTTCTTCCTTTTTCGACCTTTTTGGACCTCCATAGTGGAACCGCTTGTTATGAGTTTTGTGTTGCAACTAAAAAGCCTCTCTAACATAAATGATCTCTGCCAGAGATGCTGACGATGCACACATAAGACACCAGGGACAGCACCAACCAGTGTGCATAAGAATATAGACGCAATACCATAATTGACAACAGCTGTAAGTGTGTATGTCATGTAGAGTGGTGTGTGTGCGTGTGCTTGTGTGTGTGTGTGTGTGTGTGTGTGTGTGTCTGTAAGTGTATAAAACACGGGCAATAGCTAAGCATTGGTGCTTCCATCCATGCACATGAGCTAATGTACAAAGGGTAAAACTCCAAGGCAATAGGCTGTGTGGCTTATTGTTTGATCTGGCCCACGACAATCCTCCCTTTCACTTTATCTGATACCATTACAAGAAATCTGCAATATTCCATCAGAAACAGATGATCTATGTCAATAACTTTAACTTTTTGTTAAGTTCATGAGTCAGCATTAAGACTGATCTGGAGCGTGTCTTATATGACAAATTAAACAAGTGTAGGGATGAGTACTTTACAGTGTGTGATAGTGTGCATGTGCAGTGTGTGTACTGCAGGTGGTGATTAATTTTGATCAGTCCCTTTCACCACCATCGTGTGCTCTCTTGCAGAGACCCCCCCACCCCCTATATGTATGCCACTCAACATCCTACATGTTCTAAATGTTTTGGAACTTTTTATGACACCACGAAAAGGTCAGCTGTACAACGTAGTATCATCTGCAAAGATGTTTATACGTTTTTTTGGTCTTTTTTAATGTTTTGTGTGGAAATATCTAAATATTACAGCTTAGACGTATGGTGATAATTGTGAAGTACTATCAATACAATGGCTTCCTCTTTGAACTCAATCGGTTTGAAATCGACTGAAACAATACTATTGGCCCTGCACTGTTGATTAACTGAGAGATGAGGCTGCAAATGTGACACCATGGAGAATTGGAAACTGTGGATACTGATCATGTCACTGTACTGCCTCTTAAATACACTCGTGCACACACACACACATACACACACACTCACTCACATTTCTAATATAGATGTCTTGCCTGCTAGGATAAACTTCCCGTGCCCATATAGTCCTATCAGCTACAGTACAGTATAAACCTGCAGCCCTTCCATGCCCCCCTCCAGCTGGTATTGCTTTGCAGTCTGTCACATTCAAGGATAGGTTTGGACTTAGTCGTGTCTATCTTAGTACAACGCTCACATAATGTAATCATCCCCCTTCTCCGCGACAGCCATGAAGTGATACTGACTCGGTGCAAGAAATGGTTCCATGCCTAAATGCATTCCAAAGCTCAAGTAGAGCTAACATGAGGCTTCAGCAGTCTGAGGTATCTGAATTCAGTTATGTGTAGGTTTATTGAGTTATTTTTCTGAAGAGCTGGTGGACCAAAGCAGAGCTTAAATTAAACAAGCAATAATGGACCTGGCTGGAATGGAATGCCCATGTCCACGTAAGCTGGCAGTTGTTATCATAAATCATAAGTCAACCAAGGTTCATTGTTGATGTAATCTTTGTCTTTTTGTCCTGTAGTGGTGAAAAACCACTTAATGAGGCTTTAAATACACTTTTACTGAGTTAGCCAAATGCAATGCAATATGATACCAAAAGTTAATCTCCACCCTGGCTCAGAGTGGAAATGTTGGAAACTGAATTGGGTTGATTGGAAAAATAATAATAAAGAATTCTAAATGTCTTTTTTTACTTGGCTGAGGAGGAAAAGTTGATGCATCTACAAAAACAAAATGTTACAAAATGCAATAAATTATTAGCAAATAAATCAGGATGTACATGAAGCTGGACTGAAGCTTCCATCATGTTTACCACATGGTTTTTGTACATTTGAGGTTGATATTAATAGCAGCTACCAACTGTTTATCCTGATTTCCACGATGTCTAATAATTACAGTAGCGGATGGAATCACGCATTAACTCACATTTTCTGGTGCTGATTATCTGGAAATGTATTACATTTGGATTAAAACCTGAATTCAGACTGCTGAATTTTAGTTTTGGCTAAATTTTGGAATGCATTTTGCTCAGAACAAGAACTATGGATTTTGTCCTATGACCACTGTAGAGAGGAGGGATGATTTTAGCAACCCACAACTCTTTCAACTTGCATGTAACATACATGTCTGTACTAAGATAGAGGTGAAAGAGAAGAGAAGAGAAGGAACTGGAGTGTTCTAGTGCTTTGACATTTTACCAGTCCAGCTACTCGACCACAGACAGTAGTGGCTCTGAGGCAAAATAAATAATAATGGGCTTGACTCTCCTCGATCACATTTTGAAAGTGCACTTTAAAGAAAAATCAATTTGCCCTACATTCCAGCCTGTGTGGTCACTTTTATGCACTTGCTTTGCCCTTAATGGTAAATATATAAATACATATATATATATATAACCTTGCTTTGCCTGACGGAAAGCAAACCAGCCCTTCTTACAAATGTAAATATCTTCCCTCGTTTTGAATCTTCACCACAGATTGAGGAGAGCTCGTCTAAATGCTGTACTTGAAGTTATCTTGCGGCTTCTCTGTGTCATCCCCAGGCTGTGATTGTGCGGCGGAAAAAAGGGGAGGAGAGGGGGTGGGTAATGCCAGTAAAGCAGCGTGACAGAAGAGGGTTAATACCATGGAGCTGTGCTAAGATTGCCCAGCCTCATGTGGCTTTAAGGGATTGCAGGCAGTATTAGCAGCTGAATAATTATTTTTGGGATGTTTCTCCTTGTGCACACTTTTGGTGTGGCACATATTGCTTCGTGCCCCCCTCCCCTCAACACTCTTACTTCTGTGGAGCTTTGGCAGCCTGCAGTCTTGTACAGAAACTTATATTTTTGAGTCCTGTGTGGGCAGAGCTGAAGGCGCTCTGCTCAAACTTGAATGTTCTTCATATATTTCAAATAAAGTCCAGAGAAGGAAAGACGAGGTGGAATTGCACATTTAGCACTGTGACAGGAAAAATAAGAGAAATGTCAAAGGTGGAAATCGATAAGGTGTGGACACACCTATGTTTGTAAACAGGGTTGCAAATGTCCCCTTAATGCTATCAAAGAGATCATACATGAATATACATATATGATGAATATAAATATATGGCATCTATTTTTGGCATTCTTTATCACGTGGACAGAAGTGGTGGTATCGGTAGGAAAAACATTTAGGTTGGATCCATCGTGCATCCTCGCTGTGCTGAACAATAAAAATCCGTGTTTGCGACTTTTTTCAACGATGCTTCTCTCGCATTTCCTTTTTCTTTTTGTAATGCTGCACTGAAAATACATCATTTTCACAAAGTGGTTTGGAAAAACAGAAGTGTTGTCAGTCACTTCATCAAGTGAAACAATATAGTATACAGTAGAATAGCTGTTGCATTATTTGTTACGACCTGTATGTAATGTTATTATGGAAGATGTAATGTCCTTCTGTAAATGTTGTTTAATGTTGTTTTACCTGAAATAAAATTTATTAATGCTTCAGACGTGTTTGTGGAGCTCTAACTCTGCTCTCTGTCGAGGGCCTCTGGCAGTATTACAGCATCTAATGTTGTCCTTTCCTGTTCCTCTGTTCCTAGTCCAATTTCTGATACACTAGATCATTTTCATGGAGACAAGAAAAGGCTGAGAGTCGTTGTTCAAAAGCAGATTAACGGGGTGTGTGAACTTTCCACTACTTTTGGAACATGTTTTGTTCCTACGGGGTCATACACATCTGTACATGTAACTATTTAAAACAACAATATTGGTGTTCTTTTGCACGTATCCGTCCTTTTTTCTTTTTTATTACAAACATGGTTTCAAAGGGAGACCCTAGTATTTTTTTTTTTATTTCCAAACGTTCCAGGCAATTCCAGCCTGCATCCTTCCAGCGACCGGTTGAATGGGATCTCCTTTTGTTGTTATTAATTTTTTATGGGGTAATGCAGTGCAGGCCTTTTTAAATCAGTCCATCAATCAGTCACTTAGAACTGCATAACCATGTAACAGTAATATAACTGACAACAATAAAAGTAAACATGATTTACTGTGATTATAACTCAAGCGACTTCAAAGCTTCCACAACTGAACTTTCATCACGCAGTGACATGAACTTAAAAGCAGGATGTGTTCCAGAAGAAAACAATTATATTCAAATTGATTGATCGATTCTAATAATTGTATGTACTTCAGTCCATATATGTAAATAATGATAGTGTCAGGTCTGCTAAAATGCTTTGCTGTCTGATTTTAATTACTACGGCTTACGGCTCTATCGGCTACTAACAGGCCACAACATACCCTCAATGCCTGTAGATGGTGAAAGGAAGCATGCCTTACCTGAAGCCTGGTGACATATAAATGTTAGATCAAAGCACAGTAATTTAATCCTCACATGTCCAGCTTTGCAATCATACAACCATCTTGACTTGTCTAATTACATGGACAAGTTGCATCTACCATCCATCTCATACGATGTCAGCAGGGCATGGATGTCAGCAACCCAATAGTAGTAGGACAGGGAGGGCGGAAAAGCTGTTTTTAGACAGCATGGATTAAAAAGCTTAGTTACAATGACTTGAATCACATGAATCACAGAACACTTTATACTGCTTGATCAGTGGTTAAGTTTTGGAAAAGACTGTGGTTTGGGTTAAAAACTGATATAATAAAATAATGTAAGTTACATAAGTTAAAAAGAAGTCAACATTGAGGTCTTACTGGTGAAAGTCCTGCATTTTGTTTGACCCCACCCATCCACCCTAATGTCCTTCTATCGCTCCTTATACAATGTCATCCGACCTTAATTTCGTAAACATTACCCCAGACAGGTGTGTCCACAAATTATGCTAAAAGGGCACCTACAGCGTAAAACTGTCTGTCTTTCAGGCTTTTATTTCACCAAGCTCTTACCAACCACTAAAAGTCAGTCCCAGATTTACTCTTGTCCAGCAGCTTCTTGCTCACTCATTCTCTCCTTTTCTCTTCTTAGCTTATTGAGCTTGAACTATTAGCTTGAACTAATTTTCTTCACCAGTTAGAGCCCAGTTACACTGCCCGATTGCCTAGCTCCGTTTCTGGCACAACACCCACTACGTTCACCATCTGTCTCCTCTGTCTAGTGGTCCAAAATGCCTTTAGTACAAACATTAACACTAACATTAACTAACAGCAGCTACAGGTGGCAGCAGTTTACTTTACTGTCCATCAGGAAACTGTAAATCACAGGGAGGGAAAACTAGAAAACATTTTCTCTATAAAATATGATCCAGTTTCACTAAAATCTGTCAAATAATTGGTGGCGTATCATTTAGTGCTGTAAAGCATTCTGTACTTCTTGCAGGTGATCAGCCCCATTCACCTGATTACACGTCAATGTAGAAACAAAATTATTTTAAATCTGTTATTTTATGGTAGAACATAAATGCAATATACATTCTGTTATGTCAATAAACTCTACACATCAGTGCAGGACACACGTCAACAAGGTCTTTCTGTTATATAGTAATAGTACTGTTGACTAGAGCCTAAAGATAAAAGTCGACCAACACATTCTCACTAGTTTGGTTGCAGTTCTCATTCCTCTCCTCTGTGCAGCCCAAGGAAGAAAATCTAGCATTCCTATGTCAGTGTGCATTTTACACTCCTTGCTTCTCTCCCCCTGCTACAGTATACTGTGCCAGTTGGAAAGCCTCGCTCTCATCTTGTCTACATTAGGGGTCGTATGTATTTTTCCACCTTCGGCTGATGTCTCCCTCCTTAGCGATAAACAGATTTTTCGTGCAAGGGCTGATTACAGGAAGTTATGTCTCGACTGGTGCTTGGAAATGACACAGCTCTCAAACTGCATTCTGTCTGCACACAGAGCAGCAATGTATCATGCATACTTGATTCCAGTGGAGGAGATTCAAATTCGCGTTGAGGATTAACCCTTTGAGGAGAGGAACCATTTCTGTTTCAAGGAGGATGATTAAAACATAATTAGACATGCACATTGACAAACACTAGTACGTCAGGAAAAGAGACTAAATTGAGGGAGTTGTAAATGTAAAGAAATCTTGAAAAGACTTCTGATTTTTTAAAAGAAGAATATGACTGCATGCTTCCACTTGGCACGGCTAATGATTGTGTTCATTTTAGACTATGCTTGAAGAGAGCTGCAGCGAGTTTCAGAAGGGTCCCAGAAGCATCTCTTTCCTCTGCGTTGCTGAGAATAATGCGGCTGGTCTATTTTTGATGGAAGCTGAAACTGGCCATGTCAAGCCTATCCTATTTATCTGTGGTCAAAGCACAAACATGAAGGAAAATAGCCAAATCTAAGAAAGTTCACAAAATCTAGCAGGGAAAATGCTCTACTTCTGAAACACTTGATGGCATGAAGCTAAGTGGAGAATGGAACAAGAGACGTTGTGACATGATGTTGCCTGGTGGAATCAAGGTGTGAGAATTAATGCACTGATGTTTTGGTGTTTTGTTTGTGGGCAGTGGACACAACCTAAAAACACAACACAGATGTATAGTATTTAACATCATCATTCATTTGGAGTTGTGTCCAATATTCACTTCTTCTTGGCTCAGTTTTGGTCTCCACCTTCTCCTGAGAAAAATATCTGTCTCTTCAGCTGCTAAATGTTCGGAAACAACACCAATGACATCACGTCAGTTAGGTTAAACTCTAGGTTCTTCACTATATGGATACATGTAGTCATTTGATTCATTAATATTCAAATAGGTTTAGCTTTATGGTAATCGTCTCTGCTGCGACGCAAGGCGCTGACGAATTTTTAAATCAATCTGTGACTGACCTTCATACAGAACAGAAATTAATGAACACCTATAATGAATCCATATGAATGCTTCACAGCTGTGCCGACCATGTTAAAGGACAGATCATCCTGCAATGAACCTCTGCATTCCAGGCAAACAGACAAAATACAGGTCCTCCCTAACCCTCCATCTGTCAGGTCCTAGTGAGAGAGAGAGAGAGAGAGAGAGAGAGAGAGAGAGAGAGAGAGAATCTGTGAAGCTAATAAAAGTGATACAGAGAGAAACAGGAAGTATGTTGGTGTAGATGTAGTTAAACTGAATTAGCGTTGTACTGATACTGATACAATAATAATATTTCGATTGTCGATTATTGACCCTGTACAATTTAGTGTATTTTAAATTTATAATGATATATATATAATTATTAATCTGCGGCAAAGACAAGTTTATTTCATAAAATTTACACTCTGTTCTTAATCTGGATTATGTCTGAGAGTAAAAATGTCTTTTTCAAATGAGTCTTTGTAAAGAGGACAGCGTACAAGCACCACATGTTACTGTGAGTATAAATAAAATTTGAATTAAGATAGATACAGTTTGACCAATCAGTATTTGAGTTGTGAGCCTTATTTCAAACCAATTCAGTCCAATACTGCGTTATGGACTTTTATTTCGAAAGTTTTGACCGGAAGCGCTGTTGAATCGTGGTCCACTTGACGTCAGTGGGAGCGCGTGAGGGAGCGCAGAACAGGTTTGAACGGCAGACTGACGGTGTGTCGGGCAGACCGGAGACAGGAGCAGACCCTGTCCTGGAGGACTACGCTCCCTTTTTGTGGATTTCAAACCGGAGAAGCTCCGTTTGTTCACAGAATCAGTGTTTTCGTTTTGTTTGGGTTTTTTTGGTCACGTTTTCATCGAGCTCCGGGTGGTGAGACGCCGGAGGAAAGGGAGAGTGAGAGTCCGCTGGAAGAAGCTGCTTTTCCCCGCAGAGGAACGCCAACAAAGAGCATTCAAGGAAGTAGTCTGTTGCCTGGCGAGGTAACGCAAGTTAGTTCAGCAACAAATAGAAAGTGCGGCAGCGGACTCGGTCCTCACCATGGCTCACAGCAGACTCCTCCGTGCCGCTTTCACCTTACTGTTTTTCATTCTGTGCCTAAACGCGGGAATTTTTCGAGTAAACGGGCAGTACGGCGGCGGTGACCGAGGAATGTCTATACCGGAGCACGGATTCTGTCAACCCATTTCCATTCCGCTGTGTACGGACATCGCGTACAACGAGACTATCATGCCAAACCTGCTCGGTCACACCAACCAGGAGGACGCGGGGCTCGAGGTCCATCAG
This sequence comes from Nibea coibor, assembly GCA_023373845.1. NCBI lineage: Eukaryota > Metazoa > Chordata > Actinopteri > Sciaenidae > Nibea > Nibea coibor. Next base: position 3,101,618 of record CM041726.1, read on the forward strand.
TTCTACCCGCTGGTGAAGGTCCAGTGCTCTCCGGATTTAAAGTTCTTCCTCTGCTCCATGTATGCGCCCGTGTGCACGGTGCTCGAGCAGGCGCTGCCTCCGTGCCGCTCTCTGTGCGAGCGCGCGCGGCAGGGCTGCGAGGCGCTCATGAACAAGTTCGGCTTCCAGTGGCCCGACAGCCTCGCTTGCGAGTCCTTCCCGGTGCACGGCGCGGGGGAGCTGTGCGTGGGACAGAACATGTCGGACCGCAGCGAGCCCGAGACACCCGGCCAGTATCCCACCGAGCGCACCCTTCCTGACCCCATGAACGGTCAGTTCAGGTGCCCGACCTCGCTCAGGGTGCCTGCCTACCTGAACTACCGCTTCCTCGGGCAGGAGAACTGCGGCGCACCGTGCGAGCCGAAGCGCTCTCACGGCATGATGTACTTCAGCGAGGAGGAGCTGAAATTCGCGAGGATATGGATCGGCATCTGGTCGGTGCTGTGCTGTGCTTCCACTTTATTCACCGTGCTGACCTACTTGGTGGACATGAAGCGCTTCAGCTACCCGGAGCGGCCCATTGTCTTCCTCTCAGGCTGCTACACCATGGTGTCCATCGCCTACATTGCTGGCTTTTTGCTGGAGGACAAAGTGGTTTGCAATGACAGGTTTGACAATGACATAAGGACTGTGGTGCAGGGCACGAAAAAGGAGGGCTGCACCATCCTCTTCATGATGCTGTACTTCTTCAGCATGGCCAGCTCAATCTGGTGGGTCATTCTGGCTCTCACTTGGTTCCTGGCAGCGGGGATGAAATGGGGCCACGAGGCCATCGAGGCGAACTCTCAGTACTTCCACCTGGCGGCCTGGGCCGTGCCCGCCATCAAGACCATTACCATCCTGGCTGTCGGGCAGGTGGACGGAGACGTGTTGAGTGGGGTCTGCTTCGTTGGCATCAACAGCGTGGACGCCCTGCGAGGCTTCGTGCTGGCGCCTCTGTTCGTCTACCTGTTCATCGGAACCTCCTTCCTCCTGGCTGGTTTCGTGTCCCTGTTTCGCATCCGGACCATCATGAAGCATGACGGCACCAAGACGGAGAAGCTGGAGAAGCTGATGGTGAGGATAGGGATCTTCAGTGTGCTGTACACCGTGCCGGCCACCATCGTCATCGCCTGCTACTTCTACGAGCAGGCCTTCAGAGAGCAGTGGGAGAGGACATGGATCAGCCAGACGTGTAAGACGTACGCCGTGCCGTGTCCGGCCCAGAACCACCCCAACATGAGCCCCGACTTCACCGTCTTCATGATAAAGTATCTCATGACGCTCATTGTGGGCATCACGTCCGGCTTCTGGATCTGGTCTGGGAAGACCCTCAACTCCTGGAGGAGGTTTTACACGAGACTGGCTAACAGTAAACAGGGTGAGACCACAGTGTAATGTGGTGTGACCCCGTCCCACACAGACTGCATAGTGACAAACTGAATGATAATCCTCTTTGTTATTTTCTTTTGATTTTTCTCGGACTTAAGAGACATTTGCTATGTTTTTTTAATGTACATATACATTTGTGAGATTTTTGTAAGTATATATTTGTATTTAAAGATTTAAAAATTTTCTCTCTTTTTTGTTTTCTTTTTTTAAAGACACTTTTTCATACTTTGGACATAATGGAATTGTACTTAATCATCACAAAGAGCCAGCTGACCATCAAGGATCCCGAGGTCTCATGACCTGACTTACTGTGGACGACCACTGGGAGTATTTTCACATCGAGTGTTTGTGTCTTTGATCAGTGACCTGCCACTGAGTGTCGGCTCTATTCTAAGCAGAATCCCGTGAAACCCAAGTGCTTCCTCGTGGCTCCCTCTTATCCTGATTAACCAGCTGTAGTTTGTGTCTGTTCTACAGTCGAGCAGCAGTTGCCTGCCTGCCGTCTGTCTGAAGGGAAATGTCAGCAGTCTGGGACAAGCGAACGGTGCACAGGTTGTGAATGTGAGTCATTGTGACAGATGGTTGTGGCCTGTAGCTCAGGCCCTGACAGTTCTAACATTCCTTTCCAAATAAAGCACACACAATCATGTCAGGTTAAAGGACCATACCAGTGTTTTTGCATGTTTTAGTTCACCTTCTCTCAGGCAGTTCATATTTTTAGTGTGTGTTTTTCCTGTGGGGTGACCTGTTTGAAACAGCTTAGATAAGGTAATGCGGCACGGTGACCACCATGCTGGCTTCATTTGGTTAAAGTTGTGATGGCGTATATAATGCAGGTTGAATCGCTTCAATATAGCACAACGGTTTCACAACTTTGACCAAAATGAAATCAGACAGTTCACTGACCAGTGTCCAGACTCTGCGTGCTGATTTCTGATCTGCAGTGAAGAAGGAAGGAAAAAACACGAGGAAATCTTTTTTTTTTTTTTTTATTGCTGCAGCGTTAAAAAAGTCAGTCATTTGTGCTGTTATGGCCTTCAACATGCAAAAATACTTGAGTTTATTCAAAGGTGATTCAAAACAGCTTTAATATGAGCTGTGTGTTCAGCTACAGAGCTGGAAAAACCTGTGTGTGTGTGTGTGTTTGCGCGCGTGCAAGATTATACATTTATCTACAGTGCTGTGTAAAGGTTTACGTTGCTCATTTGTAATAGATCAAACTAATAATTTCAGGACAACACATTTGCCTTAGGACATTATTCTGATATTTTTTAAGAAAACAAATCATCTATAGATGAATCAATAATGAAAATAATTTAGTTTAACTGCTGAAACCTCCTCATCTCATGCAGCTCAGGCCTTGTGTTCAGGCTGAAGTCATCTCAGCAGAGCTCCAGTGAATTTTGGGGTGTTGCATGAGTTCAGTCTGAGAAGACGTGAGCATGTTGAGGAATGTGAGGCGTATCGACTGATCAGATTTCAAAAGGAAAGGAGACGATCAAACTGCCCTTACTTTATCTGAGAGTGCGGGAGGGTTGACTTCGCGTTCTCAGTCAGTTTTCTATGTTTTATTCTGGTTTTATGTAGAGAGCCCTCATGGCACACTAAGTTTATATGTTCTAACATCATTAGAATGAAAGAGCTCGAGGTGTGTCCAAACTTTAACACAGCACTGTAAGTGTGGGTATATCTGGAGTCGATGCGGGGCCTGTGTGTCACGCACACACACACATCATAAATGTAACAAAACAAAAATTTTTGATTCATTTTCACAACACGTTTTCTTCAGTCTGGAGGTTGAACGTGTCAGTCATTGCTGAGGAGTCTTTTTGTTGATGCGTAATGTGATCCCACTGAACGTGGCTGCGTACATGTCTGCACTGTGGGACTGAAGAGCAGCCAGCAGCTCGCATGTCTTCCACTGCAGGAGAAAAGAAGCCTTGTGTTGAAATGCAGAGCGGCTGCTGTCAGTGCAGCTCGGCTCACACACACACACACACACACACCATGACTTGTGTTCTGATGTGTCAAATGCTCCTCCACACGGTGCTTCCGGTTCATAATAATCCTTTTATTGTGTTGACGGCTCTACAATAGTCACAGCTTTGAAGTAATTTCCTTTGCATTTGCTATGAAGAGAACCTTTATATTTATAGAAAAGAATCTTATATATACACTACATTGATTGCTTTATGAGAATAAAAACAATCTCACCATTGCAACTATCCAGCTTTTGTAAAATGTCTTTTTTTCCTGAGGGTGGTGAAGAGACCTGCTTGTTTGACATTAACGGAAGCTTCAGACTAATAAAAACATTCAGACCTTTAACATCAAAGTTTCACTGAAGTCATAATGGAGTTATTAGCAGCTCTGCTCTGTAGATGTTTAGTGCTCATCTGGTTCTGCCATATGATCGGAATATGAATATAGTGTATTGTTTTAGATGTCACGCTTCTGGAGCAGTTGAAGATAAAATCGAGATGCAACAGTGGAGAAAGGCAAACATTTCTCCAACAGTAGCTTTAACTGTAGGCCTGTTTTTCCTGTTTTATGCTGCAAAAAGTGTTGTATGTTAACACGCTATGTGGTCTGTGACAGTGGGCAGATATTCTATTTGAATCATTGGGTTAATATGAAATATGATTTTTAAAAAGAATGAAAGAGGAAAACAGGAAATATAAAAATGAATGTCCGTAAGCAGAGCTGATGACAGGTCAGTGCACTGCAGACTGGTGAAACGATCTCAGAGAGGCAGATATTTCAAATCTATGATAGATAAAATAAGCTCAAGCTTCAGAGACTCTCTGAGGTGGCTCAAACTGATATTTTTTCTAACAATGTATGAATTGTGACGTTAGAGGTCACTCCTAGTGAGCCAACAGAGAATCATGCTTCTCCTGCTTTACGCAGCCTTACAGAGAATTTCAGCTCTGAGTTCGACCCACAACTTTAAAAAGCTCTAAACCTGTTCTGTAGCAGACAGCAAATGTAACCAAGTTGCATTATGGGAAGTGTAGGATGCAGCATTTTCTGTCCTTGACCTAAACTAGAAAATTTAGAGCTCCAGTATCCTCTGCTGCTTTGATTTAAACATTTAATGTTTAAATTTATTGTCTCTGAGTTTCCCAACTTTATTGTAATGCAACACTATGATTAAGAACACACACCATGCTATAAATAACGTCAGCGAAGCTCCTGACTCCAGATCTGTTACATATTTTTCCACGATCACTCATTTTTTCCAACAATCTCTGTGTTATTCTAACATGACCATAATCAACATCATGTCAGATCACTTTGTGTCTACTTACATGAGCTGAATCAGCTGTCCCAAAAACACATATGCAGCATTCCTCAGCGTAAGAAAACAGACAGCAAGTCATGACCCACATAACGAGTGATTATGTTAATGACCGGGTACAGAGCGTCTACAGTAAGGCATACACATGGAGGACAGAGGAATGCAGTCAGAGTCAATGAGTTCTGCACATTAAGGAAATCATATTTTCTCTCATAGTTTGGAATTAGAAGGTAATAAGGAAATCACTCTGATGCAAAACAAGAACATGACAGCAACATACTTGACCCTGATAGAAAAAAAAACTCCCTTGTAGTGTAGAAAGGTTCTTTCCGATCATCTGTGTTTGTGCATGTCACGTGTAACAAGAAGACAGAGTACACAGGAAGGCACTGCAGGTCAAACTAATCTGTACAGGCCTGCTAGGGGTCTCTGTTTCAGACCAGTGCATGTAATGGACTCTCCCCGAGGTCGCAGAAGGCCACAGGCCGACCTCCCTTGTGTTCTGCCTCTTGCCTGTCAGCAGCAGCTGTTATTCCTCTGGGCATTTTTAGACCTGCCTGTTGTCTCCGGCTTGCTCCAGTGAGCATCACCTTAGGGTGTACTTTATGAAGAATTCTCTGCTAATTGGTTGCGTCACCGTCCAGTTTAATTAGCCACTTAAGAACTCTACAGTACCCGTTTTGCAAGTTTTTCCTCCCCTAGGCCAAAATGGAAAGCTCTGGTACTCCCACCACGACGTGTACTACTGCTGCCACGTGTTTCTGTTTTTACCTGAACCGCCTCAGCAATGCACGAAGCTACGAGGGGGGAAAAAAAAGATCTCCCTCAAGAGGAAGTCTCCTGTTTGAGCCTGCCTCTGTGTGCTCAGACTGAGCCGAATGACAGAGGTTTCATTTACACAAGAAACTGAGCATGCAAAGCAACAAGCAGCCTCGCTTACCTCTGCTATGACAGTTTAGCTTAAACACTTCCTGCAAAGCGAGGTATGCTGTCGCAGTGAATTATGTCTGCTCATGTCATCATGAGTTATGTTATTGTAGCACGAAGGTGCATTTTCTTTACGTACCTGTCAGTGTGGAGAAGGCTTTGAAACATCAAGACAAGTGTTTCTCTACCAGGGTGCTGTTATAAAAACATATTCTGACTTTGCAGATTTAATAAAATGCTTTAAAAATAAAAAGATCATAGCTGAAACTCAAAAAAATGAAGATCATCAGCCACCTCTTCAAAATCTGCCTCACATGCCACTTTCCTCATGTCACAACTTCAACATCTGGTTAGAAAATGACTTAATTATGACTTAATTTATTTCAGTATTACACACAAATAGCATACAGTGTGTGTTTTTCATTATGCCGCGATGCGTGCAGTTATGAGAGGTTGAACTCCTTCATTATTCAGCCAGCGAGGATGCAGAGTGTTTTATTTAAAGAATCAATGCAACCAACAAGAAAAAGTTATGATGAAGTTTGATGAAGAGATAGGCACAAAAGTTAAGAGGCCACATATGCCTGCAATCATACTGCCAGCATGCACAGCCATCATAAAATGAAATGTATGTCAGTGTAGTGAGCTCAGTTTTAAATACATGTTAGACTGGGTGAGATTTTGCATAGTTTTAAAGGGTGCTATGACTGTGTACACTGATTCAGACATAATGTGGATCAAATTTGTAAGAATATATAAGTGAACAGTCCTGTGGTCAGCTGCTGACTTGTCCAGGGTGTACCCTGTCTTTTACCCAAGTCAGATGGGATAGGCTCCAGCCCCGCTGTGACCCTGATGAGGATAAGTGGTTACATATAATGGATGGATGGATATAACTGAACAGTTAAAGAGATAAATAAGAGATAATTGTTTTTTTTATTTTACTTTTTTGACAAAGACTTTAATGACTTTAAAGACTTTACTGGTTCAAACCAATACTGGGAGCTCTCTGTGGAGTTTGCATGTGTGGTTTCTCTCCAGGTAATGTGAGTGTGATGAATTGGAAACCTGTCAGTAAAAACCTGCCAGTACCAGCTGGGGTCGGCTCCAGCCCCCCGCAGTCATGATAAGGATAAACAGTTACAGAAAATGTATGGATTGGTTGGTGACTAGTTAGAAATTTTTAAGAAGACTGGGATGTGGTTTTGCTGGGAGGCAGCTGGACTCAGTATTTCTAAAATCCAGGCTGTGGCCCTGCTGAAATGTAGTAAGAAGTAAAGTAACATGAAATTAGTAAAGAACAAGTAGATATGAGTTCTTTTCCAGCACTAAAAGTTTCAAATCTGAAATGTGCTAAAATATTAAATATGTATAGCACTCTGGAAATGGTCAACAATAAAGTTAAACACATCATTTGTAGTATATAGTATATAACTTAGTGAAAAGTTTGATCCTTTAGCTCAGGGGTGTCCAAACTTCTTTTAAAGAGAGCCAGATGTGACTATGTGAAGATGCCCGGGGGCAGGGGTGGGGGCCGGGGCCACTTGGGTCAGCCAATTGGCTACAGAGGGCTAGCAGTGTGTTTCCAGCATGGACACATATTATTGGTCTATGTTTGTCATTGTCACTCAATCATGAGCCCTGACTGTGCTGTCAATCACAACGCATACCAAGGTGGGCGGGACCCCGACGGGACCCCGACCCCATGGCATGGGCCGGAGTCGCGGGACGGGCTGTGAAATAAAAAATGGATAAGCGATAAGCGTGAGAAACGCCCGGGTGGCGCTGAAAAACTGCGACTTACAGAGCTGAAGTCTGTGGAGGAGGAAGCTGCTCAATGTTCGCTATTTGGGGCCGGTCACCACCCCGGCAGGTGCTGCTGGGCCGGGAGACGAGGAGTGGAGGCATTCATGGTAAGTAACGTTAGCCTGGGGCTGGCTAGGCTACATATTTGAGACATGTTTTACATTGAATGTCATGTGACCTAATTAACCGCATACCTGTGACAACATATTATTAGTTGAAGGGCTGTGACTGTGACGGTAGTTGCAGTTAAATATGCCGAATTGTGATATTATGGGTTATTATTGTTAAGATGATTTAGCTAAACTAGCTAACGGCAACGGTCTCTCGTTGCCATAGCAACAGTAAACATTGACATGGGCTAATGAGCTGTAAATAGAGATGCAGAATCAAGCTGTATTGTAAATACAGATGAGGTACTTGCAATATTTGGTCTGAATTTATTGTAATCTTTCAATTCATTTATTCAACTATTTATTACTATATATATATATATATATATATTAGGTATAATTTGTGTGTAACTTTAATTTCTGTGTAAATGTCTTACTGTTTTACTGTAGTTTTCTAATGGCTGTGTATAGTGCTGTCTTGAGCATTTTCAGGTATTGTCACAAAGATCTGACTTTTTGCACTGGTGTCATAAGATGCAAGACGACAACGAGGGCTGGGCTGCCCGGAGAGAGCCTGGTGGGGCGGAAGGAGCTCGGAATGGGGCGCTTCAAGCCCCATTCCGACGCGGCACGTCCGCGAACAAAACTAAACAGTAGCGGCCACTTGCAGCAGCGCAGGGATACAAAAAGAGAGAAAGTAGGGCCAAGCGATTACGAGGTGGGACTTTTTCGAGGACATCGGTTTTGTGGTGCAAATAAATCACTCTTTTGAACACATGCTGTTTTGAGAAGAAAAACTTTTTATTTACGTGTCCCAGCAAACCTGCTGGACTACTTTCGTTGCTGACCAAACCTGGACAGAACTCGGCCCACAGGACACTGTCGGGGGTAAGTCGGTGTGGCTGTGCGACACTACTGACGGGGATGCCATACAGATTCATGTCAAAAATCCCGAACTATCCCTTTAAGTCATCCTCCATGACAGACATTTATTCACAAAGTGTCACTACATCACAAAAAGGCTGTATGGCTACATACTCGTCAGTACACAGATACTCAGTACAAGTTCTGTTTGCTGTTTCTTGCAGGTCATGAATTTGGGAGAGTGGAGCTGGCCAGCTGCGGACGAGGACGTAGGGCAATATATACATGTGCACATACTCGTATATGAGAATGCATATCTATTCAGACCTGTAATTCATGTCTTAGACTTTTTCACACAGCTATAGATATTTTTTTTTTTCAGTTCTCTATTTATGGTTTCATAATGAGCGAGTCACCGTTAAAACAAATGAGCTGCTACTGCCTGTAATATGTCTCTATTTGGATTATTTGTCAGGACATTTTGTTATTATTGTCTCTCTGTCTGGTTTTAACTAATGCTGGGCTTACACCAAAAGGTTTTCACAGTCTCAGACTAAAAACTGAAAGGGTGCCATGAGGGTTCTTCCCATTAGTCTGTTGTGATTTGACACTATAATGAATAAAGACTGATTGATTCCTGTAGCTGTCAATTTTAGTCCTTGAGTTCATAGTTACTTGCTTTATTTGTTAACTTCTATCAAGGAATATGACTCTCCTTTGTAGTATGCATGAGAGAAGATGTTGCGAGATTTGTGGACTTTGTGGTCTACGTAATGTCTGCTGATAATGTAGTGGGTTGGTCTGGACAGAAAATGCCAGGGCTGCATTTTTGTCCCAGTCCACCCCTTATTATTATTATTATTATTATTATTATTATTATTATTATTATTATTATCATTTAAGTTTCAAACACCTCACTCTTGCTCTTGTCTTTAACAAAACCATTCAGAAAGTAATATTTTGTGTCAAATTAACAGGTACATAACACAGCAGTTATGTCCTTAATGTTACTGTTTAGCACATTCAGATGCTTCATTATGTCAACCAAAACATCCAAATCTTCCAGCCATATAGTATTTGACAATCCTAGCAGGCCATAAATAATATATTATGAAAACTAAGGTGTGCGGCGCATGAAATGTCACCACGGGCCGTCATTGGACCCCAGGCCGGACTTTGGACATGTCTGCTTTAGGTTCTCATTACCACAAATAGCCACTGTAGCCTGTCAGTGTGTTTTTTCACTACATGTGCACACAACCTCCTTCTATATGAAAGAGAATGTTTGAATACAGTGTGGGTACTCTTGGCAGTGAGTAGGACATGCTATAAATAAGAACCACAGGCTTCAGGAAAATGGACCTCCACTGTTCTGGGTTTTTTCCCAAACATTTCTATTTTACTCCTCATTGTTGAGTTGCAGACTGCCTATAGGGCAGTACTGCGTTCCTTGTAGCTCCGCTCTCACTGCAGCATCTCGCCAAATGAGCTGGCACCACGCTGCCTGACACTGTGAACTCCACCTGCCTGTCTCCACCTGTGGATGACTGATGTGTTGTTTTATACACTTCTTAAGCTGTCTCTCACTCATACACCCACGAGTGTCACTGCCTATGCCGTGCAAGTCAGATCGCTGCCTTTCACTTGTTCCCGTTTTATCTCTTTTCCTTCCTTCAGCTGTTGGTTCCACACACACACGACAGTGACATGCCATAACATTTGCATTACAATTTAGATAAGGTCTGCTAAATCCATAAACCAACGTATGGCCTCGTTTCTGTGCCAGTGTGGAGATTGCAACATGGGTGGGAGCAGAGTGAGGCCGTGCATTTCTCCCCCCGAGGAGTTGTTGTCAATTCTTTAGCGTGAATCATAATGAAGGTTTGTGATAGCGTGTGACGGTGTTATCAAAGATAGCACTGTTAAGCTTTTCTCTTGAGAGACACAGAGAGAGCAGCTCCAAACGCAGTGTCAATCACAGGGGCACTGTGTCTTGGGAGATGGAGACGGGGAGAGAGGGGTGGGTGGTGGTATGATTATCTTTCACAGCTCCCACCCATATCTCCACTCTCCACATCTGCCCAATATCTCCCCCCCCCCCCCCCCCCCTCTCTCTCTCTCTCAGTTGCTTTATTCTTCAGTCTTCATGACTCGAATCCACAGTTCATGAAAATTTCAATTACTGCGCTTCTGTCGTGTCTGAAGACGCCTTCAGAACCAAGACTCCTCTCGCAGCCGCCGAGTGTGGTTTATTTAAAGCAGCATTTGTTATTTTCTTTGGTAGAAATTTGACCCCTCTCAGATAAAAATGGGGTACTACTTCGACTGCCTGTGCGTAGTACACAGGAAGATGCTTGGTTAGCCTGGTTCTGTCCAAAGTCACATTCAGGATCATGCAGGGTTGTAGTTTAAGCTGGGTGTTGTGTTCTGTTCTATTACCTAACCCAGCATGAAAATATAAATGAAACCGATTAGTCTGCCTGTGTATATATCACTATCAAACTGTATGAGTCATGACGCTGGCAGCTCTTACTGACAGAACCTGTCAGCATGTGAACGGTTAGCAGTTATGCTTGTGAGAAAGTTGGTTTTCTAAAGAACTTACTTGCTCGTAAAAGAAAGCGGAAGTGAAAATGCTGCGTTCATGACGTTCATGGTGTTGAAAGATGCGCTGGACACTGAATTAATTAGCCTTCTTCCTGATGCAAGCACCTCTGGTACGTGGCTGCATGCGCGGGCCCACATGTCGCTCCTTCCATGTCGTACTTAACATAACATGTCACATGTCAAAGTGTTGAATCTGTGCACAAATAGAATTCTCCAATTTTCAGGTCACAAGTGCTGGGTCATCTGCCCAGCACTTCTGTTCAGCATCTACAGTACAGTTAGAGTTATAGTCAATAAATCCAGGTTGCTCTCTACAGTGAGAATGGTAACAAGAAGACTCTGTGATGTCATGCAGTCACTGTGCCAGGCTGTTTGTTTATCAGGAAGCAGCTCCAGCACGGAACTCCTCCTGAAACCACAAATTGATGTTACATGTCTGTTTGTGTGCTGATTATATAAATGAGATGTGTGTTAATTAGCAACCTGTAAAGGTGCTGCTATTTTTTTTTTAACTTTGCAAAAGAGCCAATAACCCTAACCACATCCAACTCCTCACACAGATATGACACACTGATAAGACCTTAACCCTCAAGTGAGGTTCAGTGTGATGCAGCAGCATGTTTTATATTTATATTTTGTCATTTTGCTAACGCTTTTATCCAAAGTGACTTACAAAAAGGGAAACAATCACAGTGTGACAAGGACATGTTAGTGCAGCAGAAGTACTGTGACAGTAGAGGGAGATAGATTTATCATGTCCAGTTGTTGGCAATGTTGGAGAGGAGGTCCTCTCTGAAGAGCTGGAGGTCTTCAGGAGGTTTCTGAAGGTAGAGAGGGACAGCCCTGATCTGGTAGGAACTGTTAGGACGTTCTACCAATGGGGAACAAGAGACGAGAAAAGTGTGGCAGAGCCAGGCGTTGTTCATTGGAGGAGATAACATATGTCTGTATGAAGGCATTCAATAGATGGGTGCAGAACTGAAGACTACTTTGTAGTCAGCATTAGAGATTTGAATTGAATGCATGCCGCCTCAGGAAGCCACTGAAACTCGATGAGATGGGTAACGTAATCTTTTGGGACGATTGAAGACCAGGTGTGTTTCCATGTTCTGGGTCATCTGAAAAGGTTAGACTGTGCAGGCTGGGAGACCCGTCAGGTGGGCATTACAGTAATCGAGTCATGAGATGACCACAGCCTGTGTCAGGAGTTGGGTCTCATGTTCGGTCGGGTAAGGCCTGATTTTTCTTATGTTGTCTTTTAGTTCATTAATTCCAACTTTACATTACATTACAACTTGTGTGCACTTAACTTTGCTGACCATTCTACAAAATATAGCATCAGTATTAAATGTATATAAAGTGTACTTCCTTCTCCAGAGGTGCATTACTGTTGTGCTCTGAGCAGTTCTATTCCTGTATGCTGTGTGCAGTATGGTGTGTGTGGTGTTTTGACCAGAATTATCAGTTTGAAAACTTTCTTCTTCATCTAGCATTTTTTGTCCATTTGTTTGTTTGTGTGCACATTCCATCAGTGTTTCCAGCTAAGGAGCTTTTCATCCTCCAGTGTTGCCTCCAGCGTTCAACTCCAGTCCTGTAGGATTTATGAAACAGATTTAAACTGAAGTCCACAACATATAGGATCCTCTCATTCAGTTTACCTCAGTGCATGCCAAAAACTCATTGAGGTTGAATAATTTTTCATTTCCAGCCAACTCAAATCTTCCATGAAAATCCATCTTCCTGACATTCACTATTGAAAGTGGCCACAAACAGCAGTGGGAACACTGCGGCACAATGTACACATTCATATTTATATAAGTCAGAGAGTCAGGTTTGATTCTGTCTGCAGTTGTTTGACGCTGAGTGTCACAGAACCTTAACTGAAGAGAGGAAATCAAAATCAATTTTTTGCGCCTGTTCTCTCTGTGTCTGAGGCTGAGGTGAATGAAACTATGCAAGCATGAAATTCCCTAATGGAAGCCGTCTGTTTTCAACCTTGACTGTCTCTTAAAGAGCCACAGATAAGAGGAAGAGGAGAAGAGAGGCCTGAGAAGTAAAGCTACAGTTTGATGCCTTTAAGGGCTGCAAGGGGAGAGGCAAACTGATGAACAGGAGAGCCACATGGTTTTACTGCTTTAAATTGACTGGTGTTCATATCTTAGTGGTTTCATAAAGACTTTATAGCTTCACAGTAACCAGGGATGTCGTGACGGGTAGAACCCTGTAAAGTAAATATACCTCTTTTATTTTTAGAACAGTTTCACAGAGTTCAGTTTAAATACATCCAGTCTGTCATTACACACTTTAATTAATTAAATATGTTTAAATATATTTTGTATTAAAGCAAAAAAAAAAAAGAGAGAGACAAGACATTGAAGCATATTTATTCAAACAGAGTAGCTTTCCTCAGTATCACTGCCTCTGTTAGCTCAGAAATTAAAGAACCATCCCTCTTAGAGGTACGTGATTATGGTTATTTTAAATATCACTCAGTGTATTTTTACTTATTTAGGACATTTTATATCTTTAAAGGGAGTTCACAGAGAGATGACAGAGAGACAACAAAGGCATTCCATCTCATGATAACCCCTGCAGGCCGCCAGGACACCCCTGAATTAGGCCATCGGAAAAAAAATTCAAGACCACCAATCACAGAGCAGAACTATGAGGGCCTAAAACCTAAATGTTTTTCAGTAATTTTCCGAAATAACATTCCCAGCAAGCAGCAATATGTTCCTTATTGGAATAATCAAAACAGAAAAGTTCAGTCCGTTCATTCTGACATATTTCAAGATTTAATCATCTAACATGCAGTACAGCAGCCCTGGAATGGTTAAAGAAATCAACAGTGAATAAAATGTTCACTGTGCTGTCAATACGTGCCAGCATTCCATCAGTAAACAAACGCTATGAGTTGTGTTTACCTGAACAGTACTCAAATAAGTGTTTCACACTGAGCATGTGATTTAGTGTTTTGTTCTTCTCATGAAAGGACAACATTTTGTATCTTAATCAGGTTCAGTTCTCCAGCTCTGTCTCTCTCACACACACACATACACACAAGCAGACGCCTGCAAGCAGCCACAAAGACGAGGAGCTTGTCGGCCAAACTGGAACTGAGATGAAAGAACTGGACTGGTGGTCCATGTTGTACTGTTACTACTCTACTGGTGATGTAAGCAGCCAGTTGTTCAATGTCATGTTTTTCATAAAAATGTGTTCAGTGTTTTGTTTGATACTGAGTTCTCGTGTCTTCATTCATTAAATTCATGGTGGCTGATTAGCAAACAAGGAACTGCTGAGCAAGGAAAAGATGCTGATGAGGTGCTGAGGTGAAAACACACTGTGATACCTGGTGGATGTAAACGTACAGGAAAGCAACAGACAGAGAGACAGAGAAGTGAAAATCAAGTTAAAGTTAGCATATCCAGTGATTTCAAGACTATAGTTTGATTTTTCTATGATTTTCTGTCCATTTTGCTCTTTGCATTGTTTTGCTTATTGAAAAATAGTCAAGAGTTTATCAAGCCTGTTGCTGGCAACAGGTAACCGGTAACTGTTTTTCTAGTTGCATATACGCATCTTTTCTTTATATTGTAAGCTGTGTAGTATGCTAATTCCAGGCAGCCGCTAACAAATGTATGCATGTATATGTATATCACAGTATTTTTTTGCACTTTATCTTCACACTGACTCTTCAATTTTATCTGTTTCTACTGTTCATTGCTGCTCTGCATGAACCAGATGGCAGTTATAACTCTGCTGTGGTTTGTCGCTTTGTGTTGCCAGTGTGGCTGTATGTACTGAAGTGGTGTTCAAATCAAAATTAAAAAGGAGATTAAATGTGAGCGGGGCACAAGTTCCAATCAGAATTCTTCTCTTTGTGTTGTAGGAAGGACAGAACGAAGCTAAAGTTATTTCAGCCTGCAGTGTCTTATCTAAAAGAAACCATCTCTCTCTCATACTGATATGAATAACTCAGCCAATCTTAGATCATAAATTAGGCATATTAATATTAAAAGATAGTTTCCTCCAAGACAACATATAGAGTCCAGTGTGTCAGATTTAAAGGGGCCCTATTTATTGAAATGACAATGTAATATGCGCAACTATGTTTTCTTTAGTATATAATCACCTGAAAAAAGCATTTTATGTTTTTGTCACCTTAGAATGAGCTTCAGATGCTGCAGGTCCTCTTCTACAGAGTTCCCTGTGTTTCTACATCAGCCCAGAATGGACAAACTGGCTCTTTTTAGGGTTTTTCACATTTTTCGTGCACTTTGTGGCCGCCATAGTTCTCCTTCATGCTAGGAAGGAGAGAATAAGGCAAAGGTTTCACAATCAGCAACTACAGCTCTACACAGTTTAATTAAATGTCAATGTTAGTCGAGTCAACAAAAATTAAAACACTTAAGATGATTTGCTGTCATAACACAGCTGGTGTATCTTCATAGTCAAAGTATGAAACTTTGCAGCGTTTTGTTTTATGATTATTTAGAATCTACTGTGACATCATTATTAATAATCGGTGCTAAGTTATATAGTAGGTGAAAATAAGGTGCCAACAGGCTTTCATCCCTCACATCACACGAGATCCATGTTATTGTATAAATGTTGTTGAGGATTTCCCTCATCAGTGCTTCATAACAAGTGCTGCTGGGACTGCAGGGAACCGAGGTGATTGAACCCAGAGTTCCATTTTCTCCAGTGAGCTCTGCGTGGTGGAGCAGAGACAGAGGCAGAGCAGTCCTAATGGGAAACACAGACCTGAGTATAAATATCCACACTGCAGCGCTCTCTGTTCGTGTGTGTGTGTTGCCAAAGGGGAGGAGCAGGGGGGTTTATGCCAGCACACTCAAGGCTATGGTGAGGGTAATGAGAACCATGTTGGTGGGGGTTAGACCTTACAAAATGACTCATTCCATAACAATGCTCAATACCCAAAATGGAGTGTGGGATCATACATGTGATCTCACAGCAGTCGATTCACGTCTGCATGAAGCTTTTTGTTTTATCTTTTACAATTTCATAATTTCAATAATCAGCACAAAAAAACAAAAATTAAACAAAAAAAGAAACAGAACTGGACATAATATGAATATGGAGCACGATATCATTTCATTTTTTAACATTACCCTTAACACATTTGTTGTTGATGCATTTGTTGTGTGGGAGGAGGTCCCTTCATCTGAGTGGCTGTGACTCAAGAGGCAGAGCAGGTTGTCCTGTAAACCTTAGATACTCTCTGCATGTCCAAGTGTCCTTGGGCTTGGGTCTGGGCCTGGTCCTTGGGATAATGAACCCTAAATTGCCTCAGAAGGCTGCGCCATCGGGGTGTGAATGTGTGTGAAACTGATTAGTTCCTTCCTAATGAGCAGTTGGCACCTTGCGTAGCAGCCTCTGCTGTCAGTGTGTGAATGGGTGATTGTGATATGTAGTGTAAAAACATGTTGAGTGATCAGTAGACAAAAAGTACAGTGGGACAAAGGTCCTCTAGTTTGATTCTAGGTGTGCAACTCAGGTCTGACTGAGACACCCTCAATTTCCCATATTTTTATAGAGGCAAATATCTCCCTGTGATGGGAAAAAGCTCTGTAGTACTGCTGGTTTCACTGGGAATCCACATTCCTGTCTGAAGCTCAGTGTGGTAGCCAGCATTTTTTTCAAATCTCTGGAAATGAGTTGTGGTCCAGTCCCTCCAGTTCTCACCAACACCCAAACAGACGACTGGAAGCAGCCACAAAGACAAGGAGCTCGTGGGTCCAACTGGAACCGAAATGAAAGAATTGGACTTAACATTTGTCAGGTGGTCAAATAGGACCCCAGTGGCAATGTCCATGTTGTACTTTTTCTGCTGGTGATTTTAGCGGCCAGTTGTTCACTGTCATGTTTTTCCATAAAAATATGTTCAGTGTTTTGTTTGATACTGAGTTTCTTTTCTTTTTCTGCCCTGTAGATTTATGTCTAAACCTCATCAGGCATTACATTCATGGTAGATGATGCCAATGAGGAACAGCTTAACAGGACATGACAACAAGAAGAGTAAGTAAGTAAGTGAGCATACAGGAAACCAACAGAGAGAGACAGAGAGGTGAAGGTGGTGAAGGTCTGGAACTGTAAACCATAATGTCTAGATCATGTGATGTCTTAGTAAATGTGATACATGTTAATTTATTCGGTTTACATTTCCAGGCCTCGAATGGTTAAACTTACTTATAACATGTTTCAAAGTAGCTGGCATGTTTAACTGCATGCAGATGATAGCACGCTGTGTCTTCAGTGCGTATAAAATAGAAGAACAGTTTCGTAAGAGGTGGGTAATGTAACCGTGGACAACGTTCACATTACTCCAGTATTTGTCTTCTATGCTTATCATAGTCTGTGAGTGGAATTACCACATGTCCTATACTGTTTCATAAAAGCAGTAAAACAATTGACTGTAGTTCTCTGTGGGACATATTGCAGCTTTTCCATCTTTTTGAGGTCAGACATGTTGCATTGCATCTTCATGACATCATGGACTGATAATGATGTAACACATGGGATTGGACATTGGGAAATCATTTTCCTTGCTCTTGAGGATGATTCCTATTAACATTGGTACATTTTATGGAAAGTAGAAAAGCTGACTGTGTTCTGGTTTAATAGTCAGCCAGAGAGTAGATTTGCTTATTCTAAAAAATGGGGGGCATGGAGGAAAAGGCTTCAGGCCAGAATTAAACTGGACTTGATGGTACTTTTTTTTTCTGTGTGGACTTTTTAGGTAGTAAATGAAAAAGAATAAAATATTCATTAGATTAATCAATAATAAATAATCATCAGTTGCAGCCTTACTACATTTAGTTTGCATGCAGTCAGTTTAGAAATTGTAATTTAGAAATAGTAAATTGTTTTGATCCTTTTCCACAACGAATGTAGATTGGAATAGATAGATAAATAAATAAATAAATGAATAAATAAAGCAGTCAATTAAAAGGACAGAAATGTTGATCAGTGTTTATAGTTCACTTATGATGCATCTCTGCAGACTGCAGACTCAACACCACCTTGTGCAGCAGCCTGAGATGAGACGAGGGCGAAGCCTGCCTCTTCAAAAAGCTTTATCTCTCAGATATCATTCTTGGCTGAGAGGAAAGAACTTGGACGGAGGGAGATGGATTGTGTGGGTATTAACACCGTGTGAGGCCTGAGCAGGAAACTCTGCCAGAGTGTGGCTGGCAGCGTCATCACAGGCTTGGGAAGTGAACAATCTGCAGTGTTGTGATTTATACAGAACAGCTGTCAAGGGGGGGTCGAATCATAGCACAAGTAGCAGTCTGTGACTTTCAGCAAATAGACAAAGACCTATTTATTGTGTTGTGTCTTCTCGATTGGAGATGGATGTGCTTTCTTGATGAGCCCCCGAATACTGCAGCCCTTCTCTGCGAGAAGGGGGGAGATGAAGGGAGAGTCGGAAAGAGAGACTTCAGAGCGGAAGAAAAGAGAGGGAGAGAGCAAGACGTGGAATCCCAGGCCGGCACCAGCCTTTATTAGTGGCGTCCCAGTAATATAACCACCTCTCAGAGGACGGCCATAGAATTTCCTGTTCCTTCCAAATCTCGGCCAAAAATGAGGCCATCATTACCTCTGGTGAGGAGAAGCCCCGCCGCAGCCCGTAGAGAGGAGAGAGAAAAACACAGATTGAGCCAGGCCGGCTTCACACCAGACCTGCAGCCCTGCAGCACGGGCAAGGAGCTCTACAGTTTTTTGGCCTTCTACCTCCATAGTTTTTTCCATGTGACGTCTTCTTCTTCTTCTGGCCCACATAATTCATGCCTCACTTTCCCTTTGTCTGTATACTATGTTCATTTGCACTCCAATCTTTTCTTTTGCGGGTGCACGCAGGCATTTCCTAAATAAACAGTTTATTTAAGAGTTTCTTCAATTCACATGGAGCCCTTTGAGACACTCGAAGGCACTTAACAGAAATGGAGTAAATGAGCCAAAACCATAGTAGGAAATGGTTTCACTGGCGAGCTGAAGTTTGGGTCTAAGACCAGAATCTCCATTAGAGAGTTTGATTCTACTGAAATGCTCTTTGTAACTTTTACACATATACATATACATATACATATACATGATACACTATGGATGTAGCTATAAAAATGTCATCAAATCAGACATGTCATGCCTCCTAGAGAATCCATCCAGCAGTGAGGAGAATATTCTCGATATCTAAAACATATGTTTTGGAGGTATTGGGATTTTCCGCTATGGATGGAACAGTTAGCAGTAACAACAATAGAAGGATAAGGATAAGTAATAAGTAACACACAATCTGTGTGTCCTCACATTATAGGTTATACCTCCTGTGAGTCTCATGAGTCTTTTACAAACAAAGATAAAATATCTCATCTTTCCAAAATGTATTTTATCTGAAATTCCTTCCGAGTGGTTTATGGAGAGATCATGGTTTTGGTTAAATGCTGTGTTGAAAAAGTAAACATGCCCTCTCTTGTCAAGTCAGTGTTGACCTTTTTTTATTATTTGACCAGGACCATAATCTTTGCTTAACCTCTGGCCAAGTGCTTGAAAAATAACCATAATCATGCTTTTCTTGAACTGGCAGATATCATAGTTAAACAAATAAAGATGCTGACAGTGAACTTTTTGCATATACATGAGGTTTCCCTCAGTGTTTTACAGTAGAGGCCACGTGCCTTGTATTCAGTAAAGTCATAAGAAATTATTACATTAACATCAAATATTCCATTATATAATGTACTATATGATTAATAGACATCATAGAACATGACCAAATGGTACTACATCTATTAATATGTAAAGAGATAGACAACATGACAGCTTCACAAATAGGGAAGCCAATATATCTTCTAAAATCTTGACCTTGGCCCCTTTGGCCACTTACATACCCCCTTTCTGGGGGTATGTAAGTGGATGGGACATGGGCAAAACGGTAGAGTACACGTATCTAAATACATCTAAATACATCTAAATACATGTTTTCCCAAACCTGGTTTCTGTTGTTTCAGGTAGTTTTGATCACCAATTTTTTCATGCTCTAAATAGAGGGTTTCATCTGAGCCCTCCAACCCTAGTCACTACTGTGGAGACTCTGGAAATTACATCACTATTGCAAGATGGCAGTGGCCCTACCCCAGTCTTTAAACATGTTGATGTTATATCACACAGCAACAACAAATCAACAATTTGTTCAACAATTGGCATTTAGTAAAGTGAGACTACAAATTTATTATTTATTTAATCAAGAAGACACTATAAAGACATTTTAATGTTTCAGTAACTATCTTACAACTATCCTAAGTGCCTTTGTGGTGTTAAATGGTAAATGGACTGTACTATATAGTGCCTTTATAGTCTTCTGACTACTCAAAGCACTTTTAGACTGCAGAGCTCATTCACACACTGATGGCACTGGCTGCCATGCAAGGCGCCAACTGCTCATTCCTTTGGGGAGCTAATCACTCACTCCGATGGCGCAGCAACTTTAGTATCTTGCCCAAGAACACTTCAACTTGTAGACTGGAGAAGCCAGGGGCCAAACCACCAATCATCTGATTAGTGAATGACCCACAATTGGTTGGCAACTATGATCTAGCCAATGCCATTAGCCTTCGGTATTTAATCCCCTTTCTTACATTATCATGTTTTTGTTTACATTGTCTTTATGAGTGAATGGATTGTTTGTTTGAGACACAACTAGTTTTTTTTTTTTTTTTTAATTAAAGTTCATAGCTTCAGTGAAGTGTTCAGATATTGTATAGAATTTAGCCTCAAAGTGTAAATTTAGAGAAACTGTATTTAAAAGTATGGAAGTGTTTGGGAATGTAGGCTGGAATTCAAGAGTTTTGGAAGTTAGGAAGAGTCAAATGGCTCCAAACCCTGGAGTCTTGTTTGTTTTTGTTCTCTACTGTTGGTAGCCTATATGAGTGCCCTCTATTGGGTGTGGGGGTGCCTATCCAGTGTCTGTTGTTGTTAGACGTATCATGAATGGATGAGTGTAGTGTTTGTGTGGAGCACAGGCCCTGAGGCTCTGGACACTCACAATGACAGGAAATTCGTTCATCCATCTCCCACTGAAACCTGAGACCTGCGCCACTGGCACAATACCACAGCCCAAATCTCTGCACACAAGCAGCCAATTACCCATATATCTAGATTAGACCATTTCTAAAGAGAAGGAAGCCTGAATCAAACTGTGCCAGCACTATTTCCTCTCATTATCCAGTTGTAAAATGAGCCTGCTCACTTGATATTTTTCTGCCCTGAGGGTCAGGAGATCTTTCCAGGTCTGTCTCTAGCTCTGAACTGTGGCTGCAGCATTCTTCCTGATTCATGAGTAGACGACCTGCACAACACACAAAATAATGCCTCAAAAATACCCATTGGTTCATTTGGAAACACCCACTGGTTAAGCAGTTCTAAGATTTTCCAGTGTTCTGGCCAGGCCCTACAGTTTTAAGGTGATTTCTTCCAGCCTACCCACTGTTTCAATTCCAACAAGCCACATCTGCATAATGTTCATGGCCATTACCTTTCCTCCAGCACCACCATAATCTGTTTGACCTCTATGAGCTTTAATTCTATAATAATTCAGTTTGTTGCCATTCAAAGAAAACCATACATCTCCAGGTTTTGTGTGATTGTGATCTTTCTATTGTTCCGATACTGGAGGATTAAGGCCTCATTTCCACCTGATATCAACAAATGATCTGAATTTGTTACCTGACCAATGAAATCCAATTCAGGGTCTTTGTATTCACATCTGGTACATAAAAGTTCTCATTATCTCTATTCGGCCAACATTGTGATCTCGTTGGCGAGAGCTTGGTGAAATAAAAGGCTGAAAGACAGATGCCGAGCTGGGCTGACTGCTGTTGGACTAGTCAGTAATATTAGCTGGCTGCTCTGTCTTGCGTTGTTGACCTTGGTTGACGTTTGGCTGTTAGCAAAGCTGTCAACTCGCTGGTTTTTGATCATAAATAATGTAATAATAACAAATACACGTGTACAGCTGTCCATATTTTCCACAGTGGGATTACACTCTGAAACTGGGGGAAGTGAGTTGCAAAAATACAATTTTCTACACAATGTCACTTTAAGCTAACAGTATCAGGTGATGTCAAATTATCTTTCAACTTGCTTGTCAGATCTTTTTCAGAAGGAGTTGGTAACGCTCTGCAGATCACAGTCACAGCTAAATTCCACCAGACACAGATGCAACGTCACAGTAACCAAACTAATTGCGGCCATTCTAGTCAATAGTTTCAGAGGTGTCCCAGAAGCCCATCTCCACTGGGCTCACACAGCAGCCAAGCTCTTTTAGTGACCCATCAACTCTTCCTGTTCAGTAGCATCATACTTATATTTAGTCTTCTGCTCAAATATCTAAAAAAGATTTTTTTGACCTTGAAAAACTGTTCTTTTTCTACCCATCATTTGAAACGAACACTGCGGTCTATATTCTAACCCTGTTTCACATAAAACAATAATTTGGTTGCCTCATTTTTCTTTCATTCTGCCATATAGGGCTCAGGCTACAACAAAGTGATTGTGAATGCATTTGGGAACAACATCAATGGTTGTAGAAAAGTATACACCAAATTACACGTTACAAAATTCTAGCCAAGGAAAATGAGTTTGGGTTTTTGATGTAGCCAAACACAGAAAATACATAATGTACATTACAACCATTTTAACATTTTGTTCTGTTTAAAGCATTAAAGGGTCACTGGACTCTTGAGACTCCCCGCTCTGCCCTTATAGCAAACACATGCTGAAGCTGAGATTTTAATGATTTGGACTGTATTTGAACCTGCCATGACCACTGCTGAAAAGCCATTTCTCATAGTCCATTTTAATTAACCAAGGAGCTGGGCCACCGCTGCACGCAGTGTCATGGCAAAAGCTGCTTGAACTGTAAACCATGCTGGCAGGATTTGGGTTCCCCGGCTTCCTGGATTCAATTATGTTCTCCAAAAACATTCACAGCAGCCACACAACTCCTACACTGGTTGGTGTGTAAAAACAGTGAACTCAGTTCAGTTGAAATACTGTATGTTGGTCAGGACTAGGAAATCACTGGTGACGGTCATTTACAGTATATGTAACACTACAACATCCAGGTTGTTTTTTAAAGTAAGCCATCAGTTTTACTTGATAAGAAGGGGACATTAAAGCAGCATCTACTGTTCTTTGGCCACTAAGGGGCAGTGGGACAACCTGTAAACACAATGCTAACATATCATGTTAATAGTTGTCTATTCACACAAATTTGGCAGACGTGGAGCAACACTGTCATTAATTTAGTGTCACTTTTCACTCTCCTTGTAGCTCCTTAGCTAATAAATGCTCCATTGTGTTCACCAGCTAGTTGTAAACTGTGTCTGTCTGGTGTTTGGTTGCGGGGCAGGTGGTGTGCTGTGGGTTAATCAGAGCTGAGAACAGCTACCATCTGCTGGAAACAAGGTTGATGAGAGCAGTGAGACTGAACCAATCCATAAAGTCACGGGCAGTAAAACGAAAACAACACATTCAAACACTTTGTAGAGCTGAAGAAGCTTGCACGGGTGGTCACAATTGTCTGATCATACACAAAGTGACCCCTTTCACATGCATGTAGTTATTTGATAACACAGAAATATTGATTGTTGCTCTAAAGTCATTATACACACATTATGCATTGATATTAAGAATTCATTAACACTGAAGCAGCTATATTATTTTAACACTGAATGTCAAATCTTAACAGAAAAGACAGAGAAGAGATTCTAAAAATAATAGATACATAGTACAACCCAAACCTTATCATGCCAGAACCTTAACCCCACCCATAGAGAGCAGTGGTAACATATAATAATAATAGTGCATTAACAATTAATAGGGAGGGTTCTTAAGAGAAAGTGATGAACTAGCAAAGAAGCACAAAGTGAAGAACAAGAGAGACAAAAGGAAGAAAGAACACATCCATACACATAAACACATACATGCACGCGCACACAGGCAGCTGGAAAGAAGATTGGTTTATGAATAAATATTTTTGACTCCTAAAGAAATAACTCCAGAGCTGAATACATTTGTATACACAATGTGTTTCTGCATGCAAGCCGCATGCCTCTGAATGTGATGTTACTGGGGTGTAACTCAGTTGGTAGAGCAGCCGCTCCATGTGTGAAGGCTCAGTCCTTGCTGCAGCAGTCCAGGGTTTGAATCTGACCTGTGGCTCTTTCCTGCATGCCACCTCTCTCTCTCTCTCTGGATTCCTGTCACTCTTCAGCTGTCTCTATCAAAATAAAGCTTGAAAAGGCTAAAAAAAAAAAAAAATTCCCAAGATCAAATGTATGTATATAAAATTGTAAATGTATACAGCATATAAATTATGGACAATGAAGGTTGTTACTAATGTTACAATCACACTAAATTACTGTTTAACAAATTAGATAATTAACAACCTTTCCTTTGAACACGTGGGTTATCATGTAATTTAGTGTGTGTGTGTGTGTGTGTGTAACGGATGACTTTTTTAATTAAGATGAACAGTTCAAGTTTCCATAAGGGAACTCCATGTGTTGTGATACCTGAGGGCAGAGTGGGGTGGGGTAGGGTGGTGGTTGGGGTGGGGGTGAGCTTTAAACAAAGTCATTCATTCTGGCTGTTTCCTCTTTGGCTCAGGGAGGTGCAGTGTGGTGGTGGTGGGGGGTTGTTGGTGAGGGGTGAGAGGGCAGCTGCACGGAGACGTGAGAGATGAGTTGTGTTGTAGCTGGTGGCCCCGGGCGTTGCAGGTCCCCAGACAGGCTTAGAAGCTCCACTGTCTCCTGTTACCAGTCTGTGGATGGAGATGAGTGAGTCAGGGTCAGAGGTCAACAAAGCTTCCTTCTCAGTGTGTAGTAAAGCGTGGAGGAGAGAATGAGTTCTGATGGATCCATTTCAGCCTGTGTTGTTGTTCCTCTCAAAGCTTTATGGGCTTTTATTCCCATCGGACTTCAAACACAATACACTCACAGGAATATCACCTCCTTTTATGAAGTGCAGCAAAAAGGCTCCTGTGGGTTCCTGCGACGACGTCTGCCATATAGGACGGTTGTCCAATCCTCCATTTCAAAAAAGGTAAAACTAAAAACACTTTGCCAAAAGGGGAGACGAAAAATCACAATAAAAACTGAGGCTTCTTTTAATTAAAAAAAAAAAAAAAAAAAAAATTATTTATTCACAAAATGAAATAAAACAAAAAATGAAATGAAAAATAATATATATCAAAAGGTTTTACAAAATACAAACTGGTGTGCCAGCGACGTTTCGACCCCGCAAGGGTCTTCTTCAGGCTGCACACCACAAGCTAACAACAAGCTAAGTAAACTCTGTATGTTGTGTTGTCTCCTCTAGAGTCCGAATAGAGATAGGCTGTATCCCACCAGCCTATCTCTGGACAAGTCATCAGTTCACCATAGGGCTAGGGAAAAAAAGCCATGATGCCAGAAACATAGAGGTTTTACTTGTTTTTATTATTATTTTTTTAATTTTGAATTTAGTTTTTGGCATCGGAGTCACAGACATTCAACATAAGTGCTCTCTGGAGTCCTCACACTGTGCAGCCTCCTAATAGTCCATGCACCTCATTGAGATGACCTGAAAATGCCTGAATATTACTAATACATTCAGCCCAAGTGCCGACCTGAGCTGGGTGTATTTGCTTAATCCTGTTAATCTAGTTGATAGCGCTGCAGGGAGGGGCCCCAAGGTGCCGTGGGAGACCCTGATTGGGTGTGATGTCATCTGTTTCTGCTACTTAACTGGGCTTTGCCTTTAAGTGCTTTCCAGTATGTTTGGAGATCAAAAGCCACACTCGCCAGAGCAGCTTTAATCACCTCCTCTGCTAGGGGCAGGTGTGTGTGTGTGTGTGTGCAGTATTGGTTGTGTGGTACGGATATGCAAAGGGTTGCTGGCATTTCCAAAGATAGCCAGGCTGACATTTCTATTGACTTTGATGTTGATAATCCCTCACAAGTTCCCCAAAGCTAACTGATATTTTATGTGTGCATGTGTGTGAGTATGTGTGTGCGCAGCCACAATGTATGTGTATTAGCTAGCAGGTTGTTGGGTCAGAATCAACATTATCAGTGTTTACCTATGAAAATGTTCCAGACTGGAAAGTAAATGGGTTAGCATGTTTTTTTTTTCTTCATGTGATTCAGAATCCAGAATAACGTCAGGGATTTTTATTCACCTTCTTTGATCCTCATGATCTCCCCACACACAAATTACAGTTAAAGGACATGACATCACAGTTTAAAGGGCATTTTAATGCCGCGTTCAGTTCTGGTCAGGCGTGGGAGGTCAAACATGGAAATAAACACCTCATTAGGATCCGTGCGTTCAAGCTGTGAGGGTGGAAAACATTTCAAATTCATGTTTATTTATATTTGAGCATGTTTGTCTGATGACCTTCCATTTGACCACCCTGACTGCTTGATGAGGAAACGCAACATGATTTTATTTCATCTTTTCTCGTCTTGCATAAATAAGTGTATACTCCAATGAACAACATTGTGATGTTCTCACCTTGTCTTGAAGTCCTTGTTTTGTCTTATTCTCTGCCTCTTTTGCTTTTCTCCCATCTGTTGCAGAAGACTGCACCGAAGTGAATCCATGCAGACACGCGGAGAACATTCAAACTCCACACAGAAAGGCTGACCAGGAACCTTCTTGCTGCACCACTACACCACCAGAATTATACACTTACACTTTGTTTTTTCCATATTTCAGTTTGCAAGCTACTGATTTGGCTGAAAAGGCATATCTTGGTGTTCAATGGGACTTATAATAGTAACTGACAATAATTGTGTCTTGACGTTTAACGACATGCTGTCTTTCTTGTCTGTGTGAAAACATACTTTCCATCAAGAGAAACCTTCAGCGTTCTTTGCTCATTTTCAATGAGAAATACTTTTAATACAGTTCTAATAAAACTGATGTTATAGCAAAAAGCAGTCACTTCTCAGACATGTCATCACACGCACCTAGCGTTAAACCACACCTGTAGCTCATGCTGAAGCTGCCAGCTGCTGATTGGTCTGAACAACACAGACACAACGCATAACTGGCAAGATGGATTCTTACTCGATCTCAGAAGTCTAGCAGGGTTAGGTGTTAGTAAATGTATCAAGAATTGAATTTCAGACAGTCAGGTTGTCTGACTCACAAGTTAAATCTGCTAAATAATACACACGAGACACATGAAACAATGATTATGAACAATACAAAACTGGAGGAATAACTGGAATGTGCCTTAAAGGTAAAAAGAAGTTGTCTTCACATTAGCGTGACAGTAGACATACTGCTTGACGAGCCTCATCCAGCTCGTGTTTACCTTGTAAACTGATGACATCTTCCTTCCTCCTGGAGCTGTGTTTGTCTCTGTCAGAGGTTAATGGAAGTGTGTCATTAACCCTGCAGGGGAAGCAAAGGCCTAAAGACTTAAGGAGTCAGTCTATGTCACCGTCTGAGTAGCAGACAGCAGATCTGATCATCAGATGGCGGCAGTAATGACATGATGGGAAAACACACAATCTTCTTCTCCAGCTTCGCTTATCTGTGGATCATTGAAGATGCAGCTGTGCTTAATGGCCGCCTGCTGCTTCACTAACTCCTAAAAACCAGAAACATGCCGAGTGTAGTGGTGGGTCAAACCCACAGTGAAGACCTTTGGCCTCTTTGTTTATCTCTGGACAAAAACTTTGAACTATTTGCAGTGAACTGCACACAACATTCATCACTCCACATTCAGCTGGTTCAACAGGCGACACTGTCAGTTATGTTTGTTTGCATGTTTCCCTGAAATAAACTCTATATGGCATATCTTCTTAATAGGCTCTCAATAATCAGTTAGTGAGACTTTACCTTTCAGTGAATAGTGGCCACTGTTAGTCTGGTTCCATCGCTCACATCTCACATTTCTTCGGGATGTCAGAGGTCCGGTTGGACAAACAGAGAGTTCAGCAGATTGAATGAAAAGTCATTCTCCAAGCTGGTTCAATTAATTAATAACTGAATTAATAAAAGATAAACATTTGTCACTGTGCAGGCAGTAGTAAGCTGATTTACAGAACAATCTTAAAAGCTGCATATTTCTTAGATTAAAAGCTGCTACCTCAGCTTCCATGATAACTGGTGCTGATTTGTTAGAATGAAACATAACTATTAAACTCCCCTTTCAAACAGGACATTGTCTCATATGAACATGCATCAGACTGAATAAAATGAAACATAATAACAGTGTTATTACCAGGCCAGGTTTCTGCAGCTATATGTTGTAGTTACAGAAATTTTAGCATTTTGACTGTCCTCAATTTCCCAAGAATATTTCCCAAGAGTCAGTTGTTTGGCCAAGACAAGCTGAGTGAATGTGAGTGGAAAGGGGCCCTCAAACTTGTCTCCTGGAGATGTATGGTGTGTTAATGAATTGGTGAGTTGAAGCATCCTGTAACAGCAACACGTGCATGTTACCCCGAAACCCCACCAGGCACATTGTAACTGTGATGCTGTTCTGGTCCATCCTGCACGCAACTTCAAACCCCACCGCAAGTGTTTCAGTTTAGCAAGCCAGATTTTGTTTACTTTGCTCATATTTGGTCATTTTCCTGTGCGTCTAAATATGCTTCTACCTGTGAACATATGCTGCATAGTTAATTTGTTTAGCTTTTGTCTGCTTTTATGACCGGCAGTTTGCGCGGGTAGCAGTTTTGAAAATCCACTGGATTATCTATGTGTGTAAACTGACGCAGGCTGCTTGAGGCGTCCATCAGAAATAGAACAGCCATGTATTTCATACCGCTTCGCTTAGCAACACCAATTCTGTTCTCATATTTGTGACCAACAAAAAAATAAACAATGTATTCTGTTAATTTGCTTGTTAGTCTATACAGAACAGTGGATAACATTGGATAGAGACACATTTTTACTGCAATTTCACTTTTACATTTCTTTTTTTCCTCCCTGGTCGGGACAGTGGTATTATAGTCCCTTAGTCCTAGTGTTTACTCTCAGTGTTTCCTAACCTCCATTTAACAAACATATTGAATGCATTTCATTCTTCATCCAACATTTGTAAAAATGATATTCCTACAAGTTTGAATCCTTTGTTTTTATCTATGTTCATCTGCCAGCAGTCCTCTTCTTCTGCGCCTACAGTGGAGCTGCATTTCTTGGTGTATTATCTCCACCTGTAGCTCCATTGTGCTAAAAGTGGTCAAAAACCCTCCTGTATGTCTTTAAATATCACACACTGTGTGGTTTTCCAGACAGAGTTTGACGTTCAGCAGCATTGTTTAATAGGTGATCTGCACACTTAGCAAACTGTGTGGAAACGTCGTCATTCATGTCGTAGTCTTTAAACACATTTTCTTTACAGCTCCTTCTAAACCTCCTCTGGCTTTATCTGCTGAGAGCAGCACAGAGGCTGTTCTCATTTCTCTGTTATGTGCTCCACTCTGCCTGCACCTTTGATGCCGACTTCAGTACAGTAAATACAGCGAGGCGATGTTTTCCAGGAGAGACAGTACACTTTGCATTTACATTATCATTAGTGGCTGTGCAGACAGAAAATAAGCAGTATTACAAAGAGGAAGGAGAGTACAGTTAAACAGAGTGTGACCACCTCTGCACTGTACCCTCATATTAGTAGGTGAGGGCCTGACAGCAGTCGGTGCTAGTCTGTGCTTGTCTGTTGATGTCTGTCTTCCATACTGCAGCCTGAATGAACAGGTGTTGGAGTTATCAGAGCACAGCGAAGGCCTCGTCTGCAGCACAAATGAGTGGTTTCCTCGACAGGTCATCTCCTGCTGGAGGAAGCCCTGTTATCTGATACACTCTGTCCCAGCCTCTCTTTCACCTCTCTTTTATTCCACCTTCCCTCCCACCGCCCCTCTGTTCATAATATCTTCCTTCCCCTCCACCACTACCACCCACCTTCTACCTTTTTCTGCTGAGAATGGAACACTTTTAGGGATTCAGTTGACTAGAGTTCATGATTCCTTATATTTACGTGTTTCCTGTAAAATGGGTCAGATAGGGAGGGACTTCCTAGTAAGTGTGCATTACATCCCCACTGCTATGCATTGCAAATAATGCTATGAGCCAGAGTGAATGACAAAAGTAGCAGTTTTGGAAGAGGCTGTGGAGGCTTTGTATTCCCTGTCAGACTGGTAGTACTTCAGTAGTCCATTGTGGTCTTCCTTGCCGGTTTAGCTCCTGGCATTACAAGGGTGGAGTCAGTTCAGTTAGGTACATGGCTGACCAGCAGAATGACGATGGAAAAATTCACTACTTAGGGATCTTTCCATCAGGAAAGTCTGCTATTTCCTGTTGGTCTTAGAGGCTCTGCTCAAACCTGATCCATTTCAGGCTGAGCCAGTCTGAGTTCTGTTCTGACAACAGCAGATTTAATGGACTGTACTTATATAACGCTTTGCTAGTCTTTCGACCATTCACATTTTTGGGAGCTAACCATTCACACACTGATGGTGCAGCCTTTGGGAGCAATTCGGGGTTCAGTATCTTGTTCAAGGACACTTCGACTTGCAGACTGGAGGTGCCGGGAATCAAACCACTGCTAATCTGATTAGTGGACAACCCACTCTACCTCCACAGCAAGCAGTTAATAAGCAGTTAGCTACTTTAGCAAGTAGTTCGGCTAAAGCTATCTGTCCATCAGGAAACTAAATCACAGAGAGTTGCAGCTGGTGCACAGGTTAGCGCTAGACATGTGTGATGAAAACACTTAAACATCAGTAGTGATTTCATGGGGACCTCAGACATCAGACCTACATTGACTTTTAATAACATTTCTGAATGCAGTCACATCACAGGATTCTTTTGATATTCTTCATAAAATGTGGACATATGCTACAAAAACATTCAAGCAGACATTTATTAAGACAGTAAATGTTTTCCTTTAGTTCAGCATTTACTGCAGCCTGACATGTTGTGCCTGTCTGGAGAGCCAGGGAGCACAAAAGGCTGTTTTTTTTTTTTTTTTTTTTCTTTAAATATTGTTTGAGGAGAGTAAAGGAAACTGAAGCTGCAGCCGTGCGTTCATCCTGGAAGGAAAATGACATATGTGAGCTGATGTTGTCAGCTCAACAAAAGATCAGTGATTAAATGAGAAACAGGTGAGATCACGGTCTGCTTGATAACTATAAGTGGCTCCTTCAGTCATTGCGCTGGACTGGAGCTGCTGAAATCCATTTAAAAGTCATGAAAAGCAGGCAGGAGTGAACATAAGCTGAGAGCCACGCTAAAGTAACTGCAATCCTTCTTTATTCTGCGATCCTCTCTCTCACTCACTGTTTTGACCTTGCTAAACCCTCTGCAGTGTGTCTGTTACAGCATTGCTACAGATTTCACACCTGATTTTCTCAGATGTTAAATTTCAGATGTTTCCTCTGCCACAGTGATCAGTTTGCAGTGATAAATCAGGCCTGTTCACATACATTTACATTCCCTCTTCCCATATTTTGCATCACCAACAAGAAAGCCTTTGAAATACATTATTATTACATTATTACATGAGACTAAACACGCAGTTAGGTGTTTAACAAGGCAAAAAAATCAGTAAACTTTGCCATTGGCCTCCTTTTTTTCATAAAAATATGAAGAATAAAATGTCTGTTTTCATCCCGTAAATTGCTCTGCATTGTCTCCAGATGTTTTGTCATATTTGTATCAGTTTTAATGTTTGGCATCCATGCCCCATCACTCCCTTTAAGGATGCAGAAGAATGGGAAGTAGCAGAAAGAACTTGCTATGCTACATGAGCAACAGCATCTCCAGCCATGTTTTCAGCTGCGGTAAAGAGCCACACCGGCAGAGTTATGGTCGGCATGTGCTTCCACAGTGCTGCTTGCAGACGTTGGCACGTTTTCTCTTTTTCAAATCCAACTCCCTACAAGAATCAATCAGCTGGTTTCACTCTGGGCTTTGCAACAGGTGATTACAGAGGTGTACCTCTCACTTCCAACCTATGGTTACCCACAGCATGCTTCTTTGAGCTGATCCACACAGACATTTGTGCATCTTCACAGAACATATTTCCAGCCTGAGAAGCATGTGTGAATTTAAGTATTAGATGCTCTGCAAAGGGTGTAACAGGTGTGAGGAACGATCACAGTCTCTGTCCATTCATGGTTGGATTTAGGTTAAATTATTTTGTGTGAAGTTGAAGCAGGAAGTAGTGCACTCCCTTTGTCTCTCTCAGACAGAAGCAGTGATCTGTTCAATTTATAGAGTGCAGCTGCCTAGACTCAGGTTACAGCCCAGCATTTCAAGCTGCTCTCCTCACAGTGGATATGTAAGGGAGGGGAGGAATAATGGGGATTGTGGGTGGAAGTAAAATGAGAGACACCGGCGCTTCACTGTGTTGCAACCTGACATTTTTAACACTAGAACAGGCAGGTCAAGGTCATGTGACCCTTATATAAATAAATAAATAAATATCTCTGCTTTCTCTGACCACATGATTGGTTAGGCTTTCACCATGGCACAGTCTTAGTGCTTTGATGTATTAATCCTTCTAGTATATAATGTGCAGTCAATCAGTCTTTACCGCTTGAAGAATGTAAACGAGTGAACCAGTTCAAAGATCTATGACATTGCTGGTTCAATTTTATTTATATAACATCAAATCATGACCGAGTTTATCTCATGACACTTCCCATATAGACCAAGTATAGACCGTACTCTACATATAGACCAAGTATAGACCGTACTCTATAATAATAATTCTTTTAGAAAGACTCTCGAATAGTTCCCACCATGAGCAAACAGTTGCAAGTAAAAATTTCCTTTATATTGACCTCCTGCAGCCAATTCCCTTTTATTATATATATATATTTTTTTTGCTTAACTTCCAGTCTTGTCCTGGTTATAGCAAACATCTGGTCAGCGTTCTCTGTCCCGATTGGTTCACACAGCCTGCTATAAAGCTAAAGTTGGTAAAATATGTCCAGACTTTCGTGTGATCTCACACCGCCAACTAACTTCTTTTTAATCGCGAAATCTCTACATAATGGTTAAACTTAAATAATGGTTAAAAAGTTAAACTTATAGTAAATTTGATCAACAACAAATGCTCCAACACCTGGAAACTCATGGAACCTTGTCTAAGTTCTTTGGACCGTCTTCTGTTATCCCTGCTGCCCCTTTTGGGACTCCTGGAATCTCTGAAACTTCTCCAAGAACTCGAAGAAAACTGCTAAATCCTCTTGAACCCCTACCCTCCTCCCCTGCTCTCAGGACCTTTGCAGGATCTGGTTGTCCTCTTTGAGAAGCCCGGATCAAAAGGAATGTTTGTATAAGAGCACGAACAGGTGGGCAGTAACCATCAGTGGGCCTTCGGGGTTAAATCCTTCCAGTTGCATTTAGAGAAGGCGGCCTGTCGGCTTGCAGCTGTTGCACCACTACTGCGCCACGCATGCTGCAGCAATGTAACTACCCTGCCCTCATCTTCCCACACCTCTCACTGGCCTGCACCCCTCTCTTGCTCATTTTCTCACGCCTCTCTTTCCTCTGATCAGGCCTCTGGCAGTAACCCCAGGACTTCTGGATATGCGGTTATCTTTCATCCCGCCGCACTGAGCTTGCTGCAATGACAAGTATCCCTATCACATAGCACGGAGCCGGATGTTTCAGCACGCGGGAGGAAAAGGCTCCCGTGTGTCGGGTTGTGTGTGAAGGCATGAATACCTCTCACCACCCTCATGGCTCCGGAGATGAGACCACAGGCAGGATGTTGTGTTAAGAGCTTATAGATGCAGGCTGATGATAACTGACTTCCACTACTGTAATTGCACTCTAATTACATTGCACTTTGTGTCTGTTAACATGTGTAATTACATATCTGTGTGTCCCGTCATATGTTTACATGTGAGGCCCCACAGCTGACCTGGAGAAGAGTACAGAAGTGAAGCGACGGAACGCTGGAAGTGAGGAAGTTGGAAGTGTCTGAGGTAACTGTGATCCTCCGCTGCCAGAGATTTATCCAGCTCTGTTGTTGTGCTTACCCGCGGGGCTCAGCTCTCCATGTTACAACACAACAATCCATCATCCTGTCAAACTAGAGAGACAAAGCCAAAAGACTATATCCTCTATCTACCAAGACAAACCTCCAAACCTGTTCCTCTGAGTACATAATACACATGCTCTTTGTTCGTAGCCTTCATTATTTGTGTGGTCTAACGATCCCATGGTTCATTAACATTCTTAAAGGACCTTTGCTGCCATCAGTACAATAATGAACATTTTTTTGTGTCAGTTGTGCATGGAGTGTAGTGTGCTTAGCTGACCTCTGTAGTCCGCTCTCATCTCCACTCGAGGCTATCATCTTGAGGCTACATTAGCCACTACTTCCATAACTCACCCAAATCTCAGACCATTCTGTCAGTGGTTGACTTGCATCCATTGTGAGTCAAAAACTGTTTTACGAGTCCAGTGATAAATGAGTGAAGTACTTGCATATGATTATGGTGACTGCTTATGGGGTGAAGTAAATCCATGTAAATCAGTTGTTTTGGAACTTTGCTGAACTCACAAATTTGCAGCGTTGACCAAAAGAGTCACTTATGACAAGTCAACAGTACAAATACATCTAACCTGGTCTAGTGTGACCACACCTCAACAGCCTTTTTGAAATCTATCTTCTGATGGTGAAATCTGCAGCCAACAATTTCTGTACCATCCTAAAACAATCCTGCTCACTTTATGCAACAATTAGGCATATCATGGAAAGTCTAGCATAGAAAGAATTCATCCTCTTGGAAGTACAAATATGCTGCATGAAAATCCAGGTCAGGGGTCAACAAAATTATTAACATTCACCCTCCTGTGACCACAGGAATCTTCATAGCAATCTGGTCAGAAGTGACAAATACCAGAGACTTGGACACATTGACTGGCCAGTTGCTTCAGTGTCTGACATATCTGCTCCACAGTTAACCTCTCTCTCTTTCATTTTACACCTCGACATTAAACTCTTCCCACATTTCCTCTACCTTCCCGTGTGCCTCTTTAACCAGAGGGAGGCATCATAAGGCATCACAAGGCTCATGTTTGTTTTTTCTTCATCAGAAACTAGAAGAATTTCAAATACAGTTGAAATTAGATAGTGTTTCAGCTGTATGATGTTTCATTCTACACACTTTACCAGCTGAGCATGTTGTAAATTCTGTTCTGTTATGGTGTCCATTGCTGTGATTTGTAAATCACAGATTTGTAAATTCACAGCCCTGTGGTTTAGCAGTCCTTACCAGTACAGTATATTGGACGCGCTGGAGGAGTGAGTGGTGTACAGTTGAGTGTTCTCTGAACTTGGTTGAATGATATCATTCACAGTCGGCTCCTGTGGGAAAGGCTTGTCCTAGATTTAGCCGGGCGTTTTGTTTCACTTGATGTTGTTTATGTCCTCTCTCAATCCACTGTGGACTGCCACGCAGCATCATGTAAAGATACCAAACATAAGGTCAGCACCACTGTGTGTGTGTGTGTGTGTGTAGTAATCATCTCAGGTTAGCACTGCCATGTTCAAACATAGTCACACAAATGAATTCTTAAAGTTGCTATAATCAATCAATAATGCATCAAATGACAATGTGAAAGTGGTCACTTGTAGTGATGCACCTGCAGAGAATTACCACTTGAATCTGCAGCTACAGCTTTACAGAGTCTTAAATAGACAGATATTTAGTTGGTAGAGCCATCTGTGCAGTCCATCAGGAAACTGTTTGTGTACATTGATCAGTGAGGCCTGGCCCTCAGAAATACTAATTTTTTACAATTTAATCCTTGTCTCATCTTGTCAGTAAACAGTAAATTCAACAAATTCAGAGCCCCATATCACTATTGACCAAGATAGCTGTCATGCCATCAAGCACAACGGCGAGAAGATGAAGCGGTGCTCACATGCACTGGTTGCTCCTGCAGAGTTGACTAATCAGAAGAAAGTTCATGCAGAAGATTAACTGAGGGGCTGCATGACAGGCCAGTATATAAGATAAGGATGTCCTTGAATACACATCATGTGTGCATAAGAATATAGCTGGAAATTAGCAGAATAGTTCCACTTTAAAGGATTGGGCATTCTCAACCTCCACATATTCTCTTGTATCTCTCTTTTATCATGTGACTATTCTGTCTATCCTGCTCTGGAGTCTGGATTTCTCCCTCAGTATAAACATCCATAAAGCCTCTCCTCAATGAACAGACTAATGTCTGTTCATGATTTATTGATGTTAAGTCCAACTCTTTCCTTCAGGTATCTGTAGGTGCCTCAGTGGCCAAACTAAGGTAAAAACCGCAGCACTTTGAAGAACAGCACACTGTGACATGTTTGAAGTTCATCATCAGGTAAAATACAAAGGGGTTTTGTGAATGGTGTGTTGAATTACTTATGCTGTGTGCTCTCCAGGCTCCGCAGTGGTTTTTGGATCCTGATGAATGGATAGCTGATTGTCTTACATCACAAATACATGTTCAGAGAAGAGCTGGAGTTTGAAGCTCAAAGACAAGAACTGAACATCAAACCCCAACTGAAGGCTGCACGTACACTCCAGCGATGACTAAAGTGAAACTGCAGAACACTTGAGTGTGTGAAATTGTTTGTTTGCTTGTTCTACTTCTCTCCTCTTTGAATGTGAACATGAGGGACCAGCGGAGTACAAGCTAATAGCACATATGGGCAGCCCAAGCAGGGAAAAGAGGCTCGAAAACAAAGAACATGTCTTCAATCAAATCAAACTTTATATGCACAGAACTAGAACTAAAAGTACAGGCAATGTTCCTCTGCAGTCAGATTAGCAACTTGTCAAAGCCAAACCGTCATCAGACGATAGCTGACGGGTTCTGAGACTGTATTTCAACCAATGCAATCTGTTGGAAGTGGAGGTCACGTGAGTGCTGGATTGGGGTGCATGCTCAGCGAAAGCAGGCTCAGGTGTGCTAATGAGGCAGCTGACACAGGTGTATTGAGTATCGTGAGAGAGTTCACTCACTGTTTGTACTTGGCTTGAGGAGGTTCCCTTTATCCTTTGTTCTTGAGTGTGTTGAGTCAGTTTGGTTTATTCCCTTTATTTGATACTTCAAATAAAGGGAATAAATGTTTACTTTGTTATTCTAAGTTGTATGTCTCATCTCAACCACTCAGCGGCACCTGACCGACTAAGAGAACGACGATAAAGGGTTTCAAACTGAGCCTGCTGATGGTTTCTCTCTCTGCACTAATATTAGTTAGATCCAGTGGATTCAACCACTGCCTCTTTTGCTCTCCTCATGGTCTGTTGCAAACAAAGCCCACTCAGACATGACTGATCAATACTACTCCTACAAACAGAAACCAGAACAAAACCACATGCCAAACTCTTGGCCGACAGATTCCCATACATATGCAGAAACCTGTTTATAGAGATTACAGAGGAAGGATCCCTCTTTGAGGATGGGCAGACCTGTAGCAGATGTCGTGGTATGTCATGTGTTTGGTTCCCAGCTCCTCTGTCTGATGATCAAATTTAACTCTAAACAGAAACAGAGAAACCCAGAGAAACCCATAACACAATGAACTCTGCTAAAGTTACACTTGTGATTGATTCCATTCACCCGGGCCAGAGTCCAGCCCCTTCAGTAACATGACCTCTGGATCAA
This sequence comes from Nibea coibor, assembly GCA_023373845.1. Lineage (NCBI taxonomy): Eukaryota > Metazoa > Chordata > Actinopteri > Sciaenidae > Nibea > Nibea coibor. The sequence continues at coordinate 3,139,346 of CM041726.1, forward strand.
AGAGGGCTAACAGTCTCAGGACAGTGTTCAGAGTCGGTATCAGAGCTGCGAGGGGGACTTGTTCTTTTTCTGCTGCTGCTGACATGAACCAGTGGAATGCTCCTGCAGAGAGATAAGGTAGTGTGGAGGGTGCGTCTAAATTTAGAAACAGATCAAGAAAGATTCAGGTCCTACATACAGATATTAACATCACTGGGCGATTCCAGTTCACTTTGTATATTCAGTGTCTGCATGGTTTCCTCCCATAGTCTAACACAGTATGGAGCAGAATCTTGTTACAGAAATAAAAAAAATGTATTGTAAACTCACACTCACACTCACACAGACAATAATATCAGTATCAGTGGTGGAAGAAGTAATCAAACCCCATTGTGAAAAAGTTAATTTATACTGTTAACTAGTTCCTTTGAAGTGCCAGGATTGTGAAAATGTATAAATACAGAGGAAATGAGCCTCACATCGGTGTAACAATTGTCACGTTGTGTAGGGGTGTTATTTATTTATGTTCATTTAGTTCAATCAATTCAATTATTATATATAAAAAATATGAGCATAGAACCAAAGATTACAACTACTACAGCAAGTGAATGGTGAAGCATAGCACACACTTGAACATGGCATCAGTGACCCCTCTGACCACCAAACTGCCTTACGGAGCCAAGGCCTGAATTTCAAACTATGAATTTATGTAATTATTCATTATGGACTATTTCCAGGACAGAATTTTACCAAAATCTAAAGTTACACATAAAAGCATATTTCTAAAGCACTCAAAAGACCAAATGACTGAGGATAAATGTAGCTACAGACACTCATACTAGCCTACAACATATTTCTGGTCAAATCAATCAAATTATATCAATGTAGCATATGTTTAGCATGTAAAAACATTTACTTGTAGTCAGGTAGAATTATAAAGTAGCACAAATTGTAAATGATCGATGGTGTGGTCAGTCGTACTACTCTAGTATGTGAGTTGTAGATAAGTGAAGAACTCAGTCCACAATTGTTTCAGCTTTGGTTATTCCATCTTTGCTGCATGAGCTTGATACAACATGATTTCTGATTTTCAAATTCTACAACTAACTAATGTCAACGATAATTTACAGAAGAAAGTAAGGAATGATCTTCTCAAAGAAATCTTCAGTCAAACTGATGTGATCATGTTGTAATTGCATTCTAGAAATAGACTATTAATGTGTCACTGATTGGCACTGTAACTTAAACCTAGTATGTTCTTTTGTCTCTCTCCACTAATATGATATTAATGTAATCTGGCAGGAATGCTACCTTACTGGATCTTTTGTTCTCACTTCCACTACATTTCCTTGTTTGTTTCCGAGTGCGCGTGCGTGTGTGTGTAGAGCCATCTCTTCTTTGTTTGAGAACTGTTATTTCACACAAGTCTTCCACAAGAATTTTAATGTGATGAGTGACGGGACCTGCAGGAGTAGTTCATGCATTTGCCTCAGGGAGCTTATGAGAGCTGTCACTAAGGATTAGTTTGTTTGTGAATTTGTATTAAGGTGTAACACATACCTCAAGTCAGTCAGTCGGTCAGTCCAGACTGTGTCTCTTCAACCTCGCAGGCTGAATCCTGCAGACTTTAGTGACAGACTTTCCTTCAAGTGAGGTTGGCAACCTGTGTTTTTAGAAATATATTTTTTCGTGCTGCTCAATGCGTCCAGACATTCATTTTCCCCCCAGGATAAATTGTAATAACTTCTCGGATAAGTACCTCATACAACCTCACTTCAATAAATCTGAACTATCCCTTTAAATCACAGCTGTGGCTCAGATCTCATGTGCTGGTTAGAAATCCTTAGTCTCGTTTCAATATAATATATACTCATCTTTGCATTTTAAACGGGACCTCCACCAGTTTAACAAATAAAGTTAGTTTAATAGTTGTGGGGAGTGCTACACATTCAGGGAAAACAGCTGTTTAACATCTTCTGTGGCTCCAGAGGAGCTTTTCAAGACTGAGAAAGTAACCCTGATGAGGTCATTAGGATTATCTTAACATGGGAAATAAATCCATAACAGAAGGCCTGCATTATGAACTGAGGGTGTGGAAGTTGAAAGCCGTTAGCTTTTAGCAGACACACTGGGTCTAGAGAAAAGATGCTGATTGAATTATGGGAAATGTATGCTTTTGGTATAAAGAGAATACACCCTGTGTTGTAGAATGAAAAAATGAAGCCACGGCTAGACCAAGGGGACAGGGGTGACCAAAATTTCCTCTGGGCGCCCAAATGGACAAACTTACAACTAATCAAAACCTGTGATGGAGGGGAGTTAAAAGTTGAAATAACTGGTAATCATTGGGATTGTGTTGCATCAGGACAGGACAGAACAGAACAGGGACTACATAATAATGTACACCTTGCCTATCATGTAAGTGATGGTTAGGATTGGCAGAGTGATATCCTCTCGTTTCAGGTCACTTGCCCTTCCTCATGTGTCACCGGTCCGAGTGCCTTCCCTGATTCCTGATTGTGTCCACCTGTTCCCCATTACCCTCATGTGTTTTATAGTCTGCGTCTCCCTTTGTCTTGTGCCAGAGTGTCTGGTTCGTGCCATGCACCCCAGCCAGTCGTCACAGTCCACGTTTTTTCCTTGCCTTGCCTTTTTCACAACGTTAAGCCTGTAAGCCTGTATTCTTTGCCTCTTTGAGAGTGATATTTTGTTTGTACATTTCATAGTTTAGCATTGTAGTTCTGTTTACTTTCACAGCCCTTTGTTAGCTGCCATTGGAGTGATTTTTGGTTGTTTTTGTTGTTTTAGTTTCATAGAGTCCAGCTGAGCCTCCAGTTTTAGGAGTGTGTGTATTTTAGTCTTTCTAGACCAGAGTTTAGTTTTCATAGCTTTTGTTTTCCTCCTAGCCGAGCAATTTCTGTTGATTTATTTTCTCTTTGATTAGTGATTTCTTCCCTCCCTTTTCAGTGTTTTTTTTTTCTTAAGTCTTAACTTCTTTTAGAATTCACAGACTAATTTCCATAGCCTGTTTGTTTGTCACACTGTCTGAGAGATTGGAGTATTTAAATAATGTCTGTCTGAACTACTATTGCTCTGCATCCGAGCCCTCATTGAGTACAGGCCTGACAAAGAGGAAGTGGTCTCAGGGTGCTACACATTTTTAATTACATTCATTTGATCCAGACCATTGAAATAAGACGTTACACTTACAGTTTTTTCCACTTGCTAACACACTGAAATGACATGGATAGCACAAATATTTAAACTGACACACACGGAGCAAAACCTCATCTCAAATCTCCAAAACGTTAAACACATTTTCTGCTTTACACACATTTTGCATTTCAAAATAGCACTTTTTAAGTGTACTGAACGCGGTTCTCTGCATAAGACACGACAATCTGTCATAAAGTCACATGTTTGATTTCAAAACACTGCCATTTAAAATGACACTACATGAGCTCATTGGCCACAATATGTGCCACCTGGCCAAACAGGTCTTGTGTAATTGTTTAACACTTTAATCTGGAAGTAAGCAATAAAAGAGCACAGGTGAGCATTTTTTTTTTTTTTACAACAATGGAAGACATCGCTGAGAGAGGAAGAGGAAGAGGGAGGGTGAGAATGAGAGGGGGAGGAAGAGTGAGAGGTAAAGCAGTGCTGTCTAATTATGTTCCTTTACTCTTTATTATTATGTTTATTATTTTTTCTGCATTGTATTTTTCAGCTTACTGTTTTGTGAGCATATTTTAGTTTACTTCAATGTAAATGCTGCTGTGCATATGTTGCACTGACTTGTTTGGTGATAAATACATTTTCAATATTTTTTCAATACTACATTTCAATAGCACGTGTGTATCTGCAAATATTTCTGTGCATGTGAAACAATGTGAAGAATCCTCTACAGTTTGAACTATGTTAGTATTATGGCAAAGCATACTAAAGATGAGAGAGCTTTTCATTGTGCGCAACAGTGTGTAGTTGGTTAGACAAAAATCTGTAATATGAATGAAGTGTGTGCCATCTGGTGCAAAAGTTTGATTTTGGTTGCAGTGATTCATTTTTCAGGATATATGAGGTATTTTGAGGTTTGGGTGTGTGGTTTCTTGAATTGTGTTAGTATTTTGATAAAACCAGCCGAGTTTGCAAAATTGTGTTTAAGCAATTGAAAAAACTGATGTGGACTCGCAAGTAACACATCGATTATCATTTGATTGTGAACACTATACAGTATGACTATATGTGTATATATAGAAATAGTACAAACAGATCAAACAGGACAAATTAGGCATTTTGTACATGTTTGTGTCACCATGGATACCAAATTACTTATAAAGAGTGTATCAGCAGATGGATTTAATAATAGTTTGCTTTTAAATTAATGATATAATCACTTCTTCTGTTCCAAAACTCTGATTTCTTTGATTTTTGCTCCATAAACTAATTACACTAGAGTCCACCTGGAACCAGATGGTTTCAGTCCTTGTTTGGTCTGCACCATAATGAACTGTGTAAATGTCCAGCTCAATATCACTCCATTACTGTCAGCCTGCAATCCAGCTGCCAGAAGGAGAAAAGAGACTCTTAATGTGGCTCCCTTTCTCCTCATCCTGTGTGTGGATGGTCAAGAGTAATCTGAATCAAAAGTCACTCTATATGTGCCTCTCTGTCTCTCCGTGTGTGTGTGTGTGTGTGTGTGTGTGTGTGTGTGTGTGTGTGTGTCCTCCCCTGTTTAGAAGCCAAAATGACTGCAGTCTCTAAATGGACAACACTCAGATTGCATGTGTGGACAGAAACCAGACAAGACTGGAGATATACTGTACCATGGCTTTACCACAAAGTGTGTGTGTGTGTGTGTGTGTATATATTGGTTGAGTATGTGCATGCATGAGCATACTGGTGAGAGTAGCTTTGTGTGTGGCAAATGTCATGTGAGAGTAGAGTGAAATTAAGTCTGACCAGAATTATAGTGTATTGCTTAATCTACAAGTGCTGCTGACGCAACCCTCTCATTACTTTGACTAAATTAATCTCAGGGCATAGGCCTGAATAAAGAAATTGGGGTGTACTACTCTGCTAAACCTCTGCATAGTGCCATCTCTGTGTCACTACTATAAAATTGTTAGTGGTTACATGTTGGTCGACTTGCAATACTCCAAAAACACAAGAGTGAAACGGCACAGAAACAACACGGGAGTGTGCGCGGGGAGATTCTTTGTTGTAAATCAAAGAAAACCAGTTTAACAATGAGCAATGACTCACTCAACAACTAGTAGGCATTAGGAACTCAATCTGGATATGCAGTGTACAACCAGAGCCAGAGAGAAGACCTTTCCAACATGTGCTGCTAAAAAGTATCTAAACACTCAAATGTATTTAAAGAGCTTGATTCAACACATTGTTGCTGACTTAGCCAGTCAGAAATATGAGAGAACTGTGAATATGCATACCTAATGACCAATCACTGACCCCCACTGACGAATGACCAATCACTGGTCCCCAGTGTCAGGGGAAACCATTTCTTTTTTATTGTTCTAAAAAATTCAACTTGACAATTCAGGTTTCAGTCCCACAGTCTACACAACAACCGTTGTGACTTATTTAAAAAGAATCTATGCATGCTTATGTTGTGACATCACAGATACACAAATCAGTGTCACATAATCTAGAAATCTTTTAATCAAGTTTCAGCTGCATTCCACTGAAATAGTTAGCAACACACTGCTGCTAATTTGTCAAAGTGGTCAGTTGTGGTACTGCAACCAACATAAAAAAAAAACAAACCTTGTGGCCCATCAGAGGCCTCTGTAAAACTGCTGATGGGATGTGAAGCTGCAAACAAGTTCATTTATTGTTACTTTTTAGAAACCTTGCTGTGGTGGAAGTAAATCCATGAAATTCTTTCACATGTGGTTCAACTTTAGCGAACAAGCAAGCAAACTTACATCGTTGAGCATTATCAAACAAAGAGGTCCAAGACAGAGTCTGACAGCTGTGTGGCACCCGCCACTTTTATATATTCCAGAGGAATAATACATTGTGTTTATGGTGTTGACTTGTCTGGTTAGCAACCAATATAACTGGCTAAGTGAAAGCAAGAGAGCTAACTTAAAGAGATATTCTGACTGGTTTGCCAGTTAGCATTGTGAGCAGTCGCTGTGTTGCATGCTCCCAGTAAAAATCTCTTTCAGAATGGACTTTGCTCTGCCCACTTTGTGGTGTGACCAGGCTTCAAGCTGTTGCCATCTTGACAGTCCTGACTCCACTGACAAAGGGGTAAAGCATGGGTTACTCAAACAAAGTCGGATTACTGAAACCAGCTTCAGCTCCCTGTGATGGCACCTTTCTGTCTGCTCAAGGGCCTATGTCTCTATTTATCTAACAATCAATACTAATCTAATTTAAACAGTAACCTATACAAAAAAATCACCCTCAGTGAAGTTGTCTTTAGAGAAATTAGCTATAGAGACCAAAACTGCTTTTTGAACCAGGCTGTAAACATGTTTATTTCTGCTGTGAAGCTGGACATTTTAGCATAGGGACTTATGGAGCATGGCCATTCAAGCAATTGCAGTTCTTGACATTATCATGTTGGCTTAATTTCATAGCCATGGAGGTTTCTGCTTGTTCAAATGACATTTTGAAAACAACTAATCAAAGAAACAGATTATATGTCCTGTGCGTAGATGAGCATGACTACATGAGCATGTAGTAAAAATATAGTGGCTGCAAAACTACCAAAAACCCAAAAAAGTCTATGTCTATGTACTCTACTGTAGGAACAATGGTGCAACATGGCACACTCTGTATATATAAAAAGATATGAAATAGATCCTCCTAAATGTTAAACACTGGGCAATTTTATATTAATTTCTTTATGTTACTCATATGTGAAATATTTTAGCTATACTATACATTTTTATGCATTGAATGATTACAGCATATTCTACCACTTGTGTTTATACGGCAACATTTAATGCTCTCAAAACCAACCGTACACCCACACATACATTTGACACACACACAGGCATATTGTAATCATTGAAGACAGTGATATGGCAGGGCTGCATTCTTCCAGCCCCGCTGAGCCTTGCTGAGCAGAGTAGCAGAGAAATGTCTTAGATCACTGTACTCTGACATGTTTGGCTGACCTGATAGGAATTCACTGATAAGAAAAAAAAGATACAGCACACCAAGAGGGCCAAGCCGAGGGTGTGAGAAAACACACAGGAGTGTCAGCCTAAGCAAAAACAACACAAACAAGCCGCTCACATTACAGTCGCTCTGTCTCATACAGATTTTAACACTTCTGTATGTGATTCTCCAAACGCTCTCCCATGCAACGCTGTGTTACATACGACACACTGATTTTCCTAATGACTACCTGTGTGAGATAAGAGCAAATGGCAGTCAGAGGATGGTGACTGATTGTGTGTGTGTGTACGTATGTACACGCACAGAGTGTGTGTTGGTAGGGAAAACAGAGCAACGTTGAGAGCGCTGATGGGATCTGTCAGCACAGCCAGTCACTGACAGGGAGACTGAGAAACCTGCCCAGTGAGACATGGCTCCTCGGTGTCTCCTCAACTGGAATTCCTGGGAATTCCAGCCAGCTCAGATTGTTATCAGATCCGAAGACATCCTGCCAGTCAGCCAAATTATTTTGTTCGTACTGTGCAAAATACACTGCATACCGGAGATGAATTAATCACTAACAAATTACACAATGTGGGTTTTTGAAGTCCTTTAAGTCTTTTTTACTTTTGTGATTTTTATCATTACGAGAAGGTGTGGTGGTCTAAACTATTCTAACAAAGGACTGTCCAGAGAAATGTCTGCAATACTGAGGAGAGATTTTAACCACAATAACAAAGTCTTTAGTGTTTTAAGACCAATCTCATCCAACCTCCGAGCTCCGAGGAGCTTTCTTGACCTGGCCATCTGGATCTGAGAAGTATATTGTTACTAAACCTGCATGAATCGTCCATAAGGATGGAACATGAGGAAGTGATTTGGGATAGCAGAGTACTCTGGGCCAACTCTCTGCAGACTCCTCCTGTGCATGGACCGGATCCTTTTCAAAACCTCTCTTGTCTAAGTAATCAGTGTTGTTCTGATTTCAGAGCTGTAAAAAGATAAGTGTGCTGATATTCAATATTTTTTATTGTCAACAAGTTCCCTGAAAAGCCCAACGATGAGTTCCTCTGTCATAGAGCTCCATTGTTGTTCCTTCATTTCCATGAACACACACTGTTTGTTTTGACTCAATCATACACAAATGTGCCAAATACTCACTAGAGAACCAAGCGTGTATTAATCCACAGTTGAAAATAGTGCCCAGCAAATATACAGCTTTCTCCTGTTTGAGTAAGGTTTGATTGGAACTACAGTGCCCAGCTGTTTTTCTAAGTTTACACAAATTTTCATCTTTAGTTGAAATAAGCAACACACAGGGGGATGACTGAGAAATGGACTAGAATATTGTTGTTGGGTTTTTTGTTGTTATATGAAATTTATTGACAAGAAGAATAATACAGAACAACATTTACCTTACTGAGTGAGCCATAATCATTAAAAAGTCAGCTGAAGTTTCCAAATGGCTAAGGTTATCACATTAGTAGGCTAGCTATTGTCAGTGTTGTAGTCAGGACTACCTGTGTGTTTCAAAACAGACCAAAGACCAAGATTCTGAGTTAAGACCAAGGCTACACTAACACTAAGACCAAACAGTGTATTACCCTACTTAGCTAGAACTAACATGGAGCTAATATTTTCCAAATGCCTTTGGGTGAGGCCTATCAGAAAGTGTTGCAATGTAGACTTTAGATACTGCATACATACCTTACTGTACAGCTTCTTCTCTCATCTTCATTATTCACTTCCTTAAAGTGGGTGGACAGTGACTGCCTTTCATAACAAAACTTTCAAAAAAGAGAGTGAAATTATTGGTTGCATTGGTTGAAGCAAGATGTCTTACACTCAGTCACAGTAATGCTGTTAACAAAGTGATACCTGTGTCTGTGGTCTTGAATGCTCTTTGTTTGAGACTGTTAATTCCAAGACAAGACCTCCAAGAAATGAGATGAGTCTTGAGTACTACAACACTGGCTTTAGCTGCCAGTGTCACCCATCATTTGTCATGTCAGTTGTCAGCAATGTTTGAATTTCTGTTCATATTTTGACCATATTTTTTAAAATCACTACAAACTTTGATTTTTATTGCCATAGTTATAAATTGTTCATGTGCAGTAGTGTGATGTGTACAGATTATGTTCATGTACCTGGATGCTGTGTGTGTGTGTATGTGTGTGTGTGCGCGCGCATGCATGTATGTTCTCATGATTCCCACTAATGATGGCAAAACAATCAATCACTGTTGGAGGCTTAGACTTGTAATCTATAATTCATAGGCATCTCCACAACATTTTGACATGCGTGCAGATTTCTGAGGTGAGCATATGTTGCTGTGGTAACGCACACTTTGCAGTCTAACTGATCAGAGGTTTGGAAAACAATGCTCGCTTGTGCGTTCCCTTTCTCTGAAATGAAAATAAGAAGTTGGATAAGATTTAACATTATTAAAAGGGAGACACTCCCCAATGATTCCCCTTCATAGCAAACACATGAAGATCTTATTAAATGACCCATGATTCTTTGAAACCAATGCCTTCTCACATCATTGCACGTAAACAATGTTATTCAAGCCTCATTACGTCCTCAATATTTCCCAATCAAATATGCTTTGATCTCCGAGCAGCTGAATGTGTGTTTACCTGTAATGGATTTCATTTTGGAAAGCCAAACAAAAAGAGTGTTTTGTGGATGTGATTTGTATGCACTCCAAGATTGTTTTTTTTTTCCAGGCCTACCTTTGATAAAACTGACCGATAAAAGGAAACATTTACTCGTCTGCACGGAGTCCAAACATTTCTTCGTCTTTCCAGCCCCAGCTGCATATGTAAAGACACTACTGGATGACTGATCAGCCTTCCTGTCTATCTGGCAGCAGATCTATTAGTTCAGCTGCTAGGTTGACTTGGACAGATGACACGCTGGCTCCCCTCTTCACCTTTGTGAATTTCTCATTTGGTATGGATGTATGCACCAGGACATCTGGAGGCAGCCCCAGAGCTTACAGGCCAGTTCTATAATAGATACCTCAACAATAGACAGGAAGGACATGTCCAATAAGAGCATGAATGAGGAAATGTATATATGACTTTGAATTATATGCAGTTAGCTGTCAGGACGACCCGGGGAACGAACCCGGGTCTCTGGTGTAGCAGGCAGACGGTTAACCACAAGACCAAGGGATGGACTCAAATGCAGAGAGAGGCAGACGAGGCAAGTCAGTTTAGAGAACTTTACTGAGTCAAAAAGGTGAGGTTTCAACAAGGAAAAAATAGGCAGGCTCCGTTCACAAAAAAAAAGTCCAAGGTCCATAAAAACAAAACCAAGGCGTCAAAAGGGTACTTGAGAAACACAAGAGAGACTTACAAGACGTGCGCACTTCAGGTTGACAATACCAAGACTGAGCACAGAACAAAAAACCAAGCAGGCATTTAAAGGGAGTCAGAACGAGGTACAGGTGGCAGTAATCAACTCAAACAAGGCATGGCTCAGGTAAAGGTGACTCAGCCCATAGAAATGGGAAAACTGAGGACATCTAGTGGTGAGTTCATAGAAATGTCCCAAAAACCTCACAGGACCCCCCCCACTAGGGACGTCTCCGGACGTTCCCACCCGGACGATCAGGGTGAGTCCGATGAAAGTCCGCAATGAGGTCCGCGTCGAGAATGTTCCGAGTTGGCACCCAGGACCTCTCCTCCGGACCGTAGCCCTCCCAGTCGACCAGATATTGCAGGCCCCTCCCAACACGGCGAGAATCAAGTAGGCGACGCACTGTGTACGCCGGCCCCCCATCCACCATCCTTGGAGCTGGCGGGTCCTTTGCGGGGGGAGCCAGAGGGCTGGTGACAACCGGGCGCAGGCGGGACACATGGAAGGTGGGGTTGATCCGCATGGACCGGGGGAGCTGCAGGCGGTAGGCCACGGGGTTGACCCTCCGAATCACCTTGAAAGGCCCCACAAACCGTGGAGCCAGCTTGCGGGACTCCACCCGTAGGGGAAGGTCGCGTGAGGAGAGCCAGACTCGTTGCCCCGGGTGTAGGGGTGGCGCAGGTCGGCGGTGGCGGTTGGCCTGGAGGCGGTATTGACGTGCAGATTTCTGTAGGGCTAATCGGACCCTTCGCCACACACGTCTGCATCGTCTGACGAACCTCTGGGCTGATGGGACGGCAACTTCTGGTTCCTGACACGGGAAGAGCGGGGGCTGGAACCCGAACTGACACTCGAAAGGACTTAGACCTGTAGCAGAAGAGACAAGGGTATTGTGAGCGTACTCGGCCCAGATGACATACCCGCTCCAGGTAGAGGGATTGCTGGAAGCAAGGCAACGAAGGGTGGTCTCCAGGTCCTGGTTAATTCTTTCCGTCTGTCCATTTGACTCGGTGGAAACCAGAGGAGAGGCTGACTTTGGCTCCAACCAACTTGCAGAAAGCCCTCCAGAACTGAGAGGTGAACTGAGGACCACGATCTGAGACCACATCCAAGGGTAGGCCAAAGGTCCTGAAAACATACTGGCAGACGATCTCTGCAGTTTCCGGGGCAGAGGGAAGCTTGGGCAGAGGAACAAAACGACAAGCCTTAGAAAACCTGTCAACGATGACTAAAATCACTGTGTTACCGTCTGATGGTGGGAGGCCAGAGATGAAGTCCATGGAGATATGTGACCAGGGACGGCTGGGAATGGGCAAGGGATGGAGGAGGCCTTGAGGAGCAGTGTGTGGATTCTTATTCTGTGAACAGACAAGGCAAGCAGCTACAAAAGACTTAACATCAGCATTCATTTGGGGCCACCAGAACCGCCTTCTGAGGAATTCTAGAGTTCTGCGGGAGCCAGGGTGGTTGGTTAGCCGAGAAGAATGCGCCCACTGAAGGACTTGGCCTCGCACAGCGGATGGCACATAGAGGCGATTGGGAGGCCCGTCTCCAGGGTCAGACTCCCTCTGCTGGGCGTCTAGCACCACTGTCTCAATTCCCCATCTAACTGGAGCCACGATCTTAGCAGGTGGAAGAATTGTGACAGGAGTTGGCTCTTCTGTAGACTTTTGGTGGAGTCTTGAGAGAGCATCTGGTTTCTGGTTTTTAGAGCCTGGTCGATAAGACAGAATGAAATCAAAGCGGTTAAAGAAAAGGGCCCACCTTGCCTGCCGTGGGTTGAGGCGCTTTGCTCCTTGTATATACTGCAGGTTTTTGTGGTCTGTCCATACCACAAAAGGATTCTGGGCCCCCTCGAGCCAGTGGCGCCATTCCTCTAGGGCCTTCTTGATGGCCAGGAGCTCTCGATCCCCAACGTCATAATTCCTCTCTGCATCCGAGAGTCGTGATGAGAAGAAGGCGCAAGGATGGAGTTTGCCATTATCTTGCCTTTGGGACAGTACAGCACCCACGGCCACCTCTGAGGCATCTACTTCCACAACAAAAGGAAGACTGGGGTTAGGCAAGGTAAGTATTGGGGCAGAGGTGAACCTCACCTTCAGGTCCTTAAAAGCCTTCTCAGCTGCAGCTGTCCAGGTAAAGGCACCAGATGTTTTCTTGGTCAGGTTGGTCAGTGGGGCAGCCACTGTGCTGAAGTTCCTGATGAACTTGCGGTAGAAGTTGGAAAATCCGATGAAACGTTGGACCTCCTTGACTGACGTAGGTTGGGGCCACTCCTTCACTGCCTCTAACTTCCTGGGGTCCATATGGAGACTCCCATCCTCAAGGATGAAGCCCAGGAAGGATACCTTGGAGACGTGGAACTCGCACTTCTCTGGCTTGACAAAAAGATTGTTATTTAGGAGGCACTGGAGAACTGATCTAACATGATGTACATGTTCATGGAGGGATTTAGAGAAGATCAAAATGTCATCTAAATACACAAAAACATAGCGATTCAACATGTCCCTGAGTACCTCATTGATCAGCGCCTGGAAGACTGCTGGGGCATTGGTTAACCCAAAAGGCATAACAAGGTATTCATAGTGCCCCGTAGGGGTGTTGAAGGCAGTCTTCCATTCATCGCCTTCTCGAATACGCACCAGGTGATAGGCATTTCGCAGATCCAGTTTGGTGTAGATTGTTGCCCCCTGAAGCAGCTCAAAAGCAGTGGACATCAAGGGCAAGGGATAGCGATTCCTAATGGTTACCTTATTCAGACCCCGGAAGTCGATGCACGGTCTGAGCCCACCGTCCTTCTTCCCAACAAAAAAGAAGCCAGCACCGGCAGGCGAGGTTGAAGGTCTGATGAGACCAGCTTCCAGAGACTCCTTAATGTATGTCTCCATAGCCTGTGTCTCTGCTGGCGACAGGGAGAAGATGCGTCCTCTTGGAGGAGATGTTCCTGGCAAGAGATTAATGGCACAATCATAAGGTCGGTGGGGAGGTAGTGACGTGGCCCTGGTCTTGTTAAATACCTCACTTAGATCGTGATACTCGGCTGGGACTTGGGATAACTCGAGAGGACTTGGAGGTGTAGAAACAGGGGACTGGGGTCTCGGGAGGAGGCATGAGGACTTGCAACCAGGACCCCATTCAATGATTTTTCCTGTTGACCAGTTGATATGGGGGCTATGGTGGGCAAGCCATGGAAAGCCTAGTACAACGGTAAACTCGGGAGAGGAGATGAGGTTAAACTGGATGTTTTCATGGTGACCGTCATTAGTAGACATATTAACAGTAGGTGTTAAGTGGGTCACAGTACCTTTTCCGAGAGGTCTTCCATCTAAGGCTGTGACTGGGATGGGGCACTCGAGACTGGTTAGAGGGAGGCGAAGGCTGCTGGCCAGGGAGGAATCCATGAAGTTCCCAGCAGCACCAGAGTCCACCAAAGCCTGCAGAGAGTGATGGTTTTGCCCCCAGGAGATGGTAACAGGGAGTCGCATGCAGGGGGATGACGCGTGAGGAGAGATTGTTGCCCCAGTCACAGTTCTCCTCTTCCTGGACGGGGCTCGGCTTTTCCCACAAGCTCTGGACATGTGGACCGGAAGTGGCCCTGGACCCCACAGTAGAGGCAACATCGTTCCCTCATTCGACGATCCCTCTCGGCTTGAGAAAGACGAGATCCTCCAAGCTGCATTGGTTCCTCAGCAGGGGGTGACTGCGAAAGACCTTGGGTAGGAACTTCAAGGCCAGTGGATGAATTCCTGGATGGCTGTCGCTCACGGCGTCTCTCCCTCAGACGGTTGTCAAGCCGAATGGATTGGTCGATCAGGGTTTCCAAGTCCTGAACTGGGTCTTTTGCAGCCAACTCGTCCTTAATGCAGCCAGAGAGACCATGGCGGAAAGCTGCCATCAAGGCCTCCATATTCCACCCGCTCTCGGCCGCCAGGGTGCGGAAAAGGACGGCGTATTCAGCGACACTGGAGTTGCCTTGGCGTAACTGGAACAGTCGGTTGGCTGGATCTCTGCCCCCCACAGGGTGGTCGAATACTCTGCGCATCTCCTCTGTGAATATTGCATAGCTGGTGCATGCTCTGCCCTGCTGTTCCCAAATGGATGTAGCCCATGCACGGGCCTTGCCAGTGAGCAGGGTTATTATGTAGGCGATGCGGGAGCGATCAGAGGGGAAGGAGGTGGGCTGTAGCTCAAAGGTCAGGGAGCACTGGTTCAGGAATCCCCGACAGTCTTTGGGATTCCCATCATACCTCTCTGGAGCCGGAAGCCTGGGCTCGGTGTGTGGGGTGCTAGCTGGGGTGGAACCAGTGGAAGGTGGAGAACGTGCCAGGAGAGCAGAGACATTCTGCTGAAGTTCTTGCAAGAGCTGCTCATGGCGGCTGTAGGCTGCCTCCTGTCCACGTAGACGGTTCTCATGGTGAGAGACCGTTACATCAAGGCTGGCCAACGCAGCATACATCTGCTCTATACTAGTGGGTGACCGGGCATGAGCATCTCTCGCAGTTCGGGTTGCTCTCATCTCTGCTGAGTCGTCTTCCATGGCTCAGTCTTGCTGTCAGGACGACCCGGGGAACGAACCCGGGTCTCTGGTGTAGCAGGCAGACGGTTAACCACAAGACCAAGGGATGGACTCAAATGCAGAGAGAGGCAGACGAGGCAAGTCAGTTTAGAGAACTTTACTGAGTCAAAAAGGTGAGGTTTCAACAAGGAAAAAATAGGCAGGCTCCGTTCACAAAAAAAAAGTCCAAGGTCCATAAAAACAAAACCAAGGCGTCAAAAGGGTACTTGAGAAACACAAGAGAGACTTACAAGACGTGCGCACTTCAGGTTGACAATACCAAGACTGAGCACAGAACAAAAAACCAAGCAGGCATTTAAAGGGAGTCAGAACGAGGTACAGGTGGCAGTAATCAACTCAAACAAGGCATGGCTCAGGTAAAGGTGACTCAGCCCATAGAAATGGGAAAACTGAGGACATCTAGTGGTGAGTTCATAGAAATGTCCCAAAAACCTCACAGTTAGCATACATTTTAACAGTATTGGACTCTTCTTGGTTGTCACACAGCTTGTGATATATATGCACAGGTCACCTTCTGCCAGAGATGCTTTAGACTAATTCTAATGTCTTAGAACAGATCTCTGATCTGCCAGCCAGGAGTCATTATCTGATTACCTTGGCAATGACAACTATCAGTTCAGTTGCACACGTATAAAGTTGGCAGTCAATTAGAGGGAATCTCTTGAGGAGTGAAACATGTAAATGGTTCATCCTCTGGGGAGTATGCAAACTTGGTAAAATACAATCCTGTCAAATACCCATAGCTAGTTCTTTTGGAATTCATGGACTAATGGTTTGGTCAGAGGTCCGCCAAAACCACCATTGCATTAGAATATATTATGGGAAGCTGACCACTCTTCCCTCCCTCCAGATGAGCAGCCTTTGCTATCAGTGTACAAATGTGTATGAATGGGTGAATTGATTTATTCATTTATTCATCATATGTACACTTTGTACATTGGCATTTTATGCTTATTGAAAAGAAACATTCACAAGGTCACATACATGCTGCATTCAGGCTGAATGCATCTTTTGGACTCACACAATAAGCTCTACATGTAAGAGTTCATCATTATTTATTCATCATCTATACATCTCCATTACAAAGATGTATTTGCTATCAGTTTGTTTACATGTTTCAGACCAGGCTGAAGATTATTTATGGTTCTATCCATTTGTCAGGAGATCAGACTCAATTCATTTTTTCCCTCTCTTTTATAATAAAGGAAATATAGTTTGGTTTTCTGTGTTTTCTTCATCTGCTTGCCTCCTATATGAACTTTGGCATGGCTCGAGATTCATCTCTTTAAGTGTAATTCTATAGTTCTTTCTTTACTCCAACTTCAAGAAGAATCACATGCTCATGAGATTTTATCAGGGAGGTACTGAACTCTCTGGGTAACCTGAGTGCAGATACACAGTCTAGATACACAGTCGGTTTGATTTATACTGACAGTAATCATTTTAGATTTCAACTCTACAAAGCATGAAAAGCAACGTATCTTCTACATATTTGATTCAATGTTGGCATGATTTTAAGCTGCCTTTTCTGAACATGCCATTGCTCTTTACTATTCTAACAGGAGCTTACTCAGTAAGTACAGGTGTAATGAAAGATGTCACGTTTGTCTTGTCGGTTTATGTCTGAGGAGAGTTTTAGGCTGTGTCTCAGTTCAAGAGGTCATTGTTACTTTGCACAGAAGTCTCCATGAAATTGAAAAAAATATATATTATGCAGCAGCTTGGACATAAAAATTCTGTTCGGCACACCTTAGCGCCATGATTTATTTACCAGTTAGCTCGGGTCTCATTAGTGTTATTCAACTTGTCATTCACCACAGATTCATGTACTGTAAGAAGACTAAGAAGACTGAAGTACATCGGCCACTTGCAATATCTCCAGAAGGAAAAAGCTAGAAAGGCTACTACAATAAGTGTGCTTATGAATGTAAAACTGTTTCGAATGTACTACTCGATAGATGGAAATTGGCAAGAGAGCAAACTTTAACTGGACGGAAATGTAACGTGATCGTGCCCATGAGGACCCTTTGGGTGGGCAGTCCACTTAATGTTAGCACATTAGCTATTAACAGTTAGTGGTTTAAGCTGCTTTGCAACATTTAACATGTAGGAGGATCCCATTGTAGTGCTAAGTTTATTTATCGAGGATGGTGTGAGTTAGGTAACTTGTGGTGCTTCTTACTTAATGTACTTTGTGTTTGTGATATTATAAGGCTGCGCTCAGAAATAGCCTTTGGGTGAAAAAATGCAGCCCTCTCATTCATTTGTATGGAGCCAGTCCAGCCAGGATGCTAATGCCGGTGGGCTTAGGCAAGACAATTTAGGGTACGATGAGTCTTAACTTCTGCTTCAACGCAACATCATTGGGCATACTGAGTCATTCGTAGCTTCTGCATTGTGTAAAGTAAGGGTTCCAGCTAGCTGTTAGGTACTTAGACAACAGTGACACTCCTGTCAGCAACAGGTCGTCCTGTAACCTCAGCATTATATATGTTACTTACTGATTTAAAACAATAGGCAATAGGATGGTTCAGGTCATAGCCCATGGGGCTACGCAGCAGGCAACAACATCGCAACCCCATGGGGATGGGTTTACCCATCTGTGAATCAGTAGGAATTTAATTGATATATACACAAATGTAAGGGTGCTATCACGACAGAAAAATAATAATTTTCCAAATAAGCACATCAGTCAAAACAAACCATGGATACAGTTTTATGTATATTTCCAGTTGAGCTTTAACATAGTGTTACAGTTAATGTTAATGTTATGGGGATCTGGGCAGGTGGATACATTGACCATCAACTCTGACCTTTTTCTTAAGTCAAAAAAGTCAGATTAAATGCATTATTCATTCTACTGTTGAATGATGGATGAATATCCTATACCTAATCCTCACATTACTCATTAAGAATAGTCTTAGTTTGACTTCCAATGTCAACTTGTCACTGACGTTTTCAAAAATATCCTTGTGACAATGGCAGCAATGCGAGGTGCTGAAAATAGCGCTGAGGCCATGACTTGTCCCCTTGTGGAGCTGAAAGGTATGTGCTAATTCATCTGACCTTCACAGGGCGGCAGAAGGACAAAAACAGAGTCACTGAAGGGGTTAGGGTGCCAAACTGATCTGGCAGAAGTTCAGAGAGACTCAATCCTTGCTACAAAGCAGGCCAACGGAAACCAATTTAGCCCACCCAAGGTCATGGCATCTAGGCAGCTGGAGCAAAGGCTTTCTTCCTTACAGTCTGCACTAATACTAATCCCCACCTCCTATACAATGGAGGAAAAAGATTTTCTGATGTACATTCTTGCATAGCATACAATATTGCACAGTACATACTAATGTATACACAGAATCATTATCTGTATCCCATTGTGTAAAATTCATAAAATCCTTCATGTTATTTGGGATTCTAAAGCTGCAGTACCACAGTTTCTCATTAGTCTTAAGGTTTCTATTTCCATTTGCTTTGACTCGTATAATGGGCAGTGGAGCTCTTTGGTCAGTGGAGACTCGTCTTTGATGTTCGCTGTGGTTCCTGAGTGATGATGTGAGATTGAGAGTGAAGCAGCAGTTTCCCAGATACACACACATACCACAACAAACACACTTGGATTAGAAGACAGCAGGGTGACACACAACTGAAGGCCATCAATCGGCTCTGTCCCGTCCAGCTGCCGCCATAGGCTGTTAATACTGAATACACACATAAGTGTTGGGAATTACTGATGATTTTTATATTCATAAAAACATTGCCAGAGATTCGATTAAAGAAATATTGCTCTCTGTGTTGCCTTAGAGGAAAACTCCACATTGAATTAAATGGAAATGATTATTTTATTCACGTATATTCAGTGTCTGTGTATGGTAACTGCAGATAAGTAAACTAAAATAACCGAATTAAAGGCAGGGTAAGATTATGATTAAATTAGAAGTAAAAACTTTAATTGTTCATCTGAGGTCTCCAGCATCAGCATTAACCATCAGCCTGCTGTTAAAAACATAAAAACAAATTGTCATTGTCAATTGCCACTGTAATTGTCAATCATTTTTAGCCCTGGTTCACAAAAAATATTTTCTATAAATCATCCAGTTCATCTTGTGGCTTACGGCACTAACATTATGACAAAAATCATAGTATAGCTTGAACAGCAAGTAGCTGTCATAACTGCTCACTATGAACCACATTATTTGTTTCCCGTTTACAGAGCCAGGTCTGTATACAACCATTGGATTTGCTCTCAGTGCACACAGAGTGGAAAGCTAGTGAACTGTCAAGAGATTTCCACTGAATATGAAATGATGTATTAGATTAGAATCATGACTCCATATTCAGTGGTGGAAGAAAAATGAAGGTTTTAATAATAAACACAATCTTGGATGATTAGTGTATATGACAAGAAAGAGAAAGTTATCAATTCAAACTAACAGCTTATACTGCAAATTATAGTTTCAGCAAATTTCAGTTTTCAAGATATATTTTCATGCACCACAATGTTGGTCAAGCGTAAGTTCTAGCCTGAAGATGATGCTAGTAGTGAGGTCAGAGGGTCACCAAAATAAAGTGAAAAAGTATTCTAGAGTCCATCCATCCTTCTATCCGTACCACATTTCAGGGTAATTTGACTTCCACTGGAAACTTCCACCAAGTGAGAAGTCAAGGTAGAAATTACAGTGCATGCTTTCTTTTCCTACAGCTCTCACCTGAAGTTAGTCAGTATATAACTTTCGGGACTGTTCTTTATCCAAGTCCGAGCACATTCTATTCTAACCTCAACCACATACAGACTACTGTAGACAGGAGGACAAATCTAGTCAGAATACTGTTTGGAGGGGAATATTGTTAGATATTAGATTACTAAAATTGTGGATAAGCCCGACCATGCTGTCAGACTCGCAAATTAGGTGTGTTTCCTATTACAAAGTCAGGCTTTGTATGCAATAGATCAAGTAGGACAAGAACCCACATCAGCTTTCCCACTCATAAACATGACCTGTTGTGTTGACTGGAACACATGAGCGAGTTGAGGGTACTGCATCTCACCACAGACATGCAAAGATTGGAAAACATGAAAAAAAATGGAGGTCATATTAATCATATGATTTGAATATACGTATATACACACGGACAAGAAAAGCTCCTCTGTTTGTGAACAAGATTATCAGATTTGGTCTTGAACTTGTCATTTGATCATGTTTAGCAACTTCAGGAAATTCACTATATAGAGAAATCAGTGGAGACAGATCCCCTGTTGTTTGGCTTCTTACAAGTGGAAACTGATACAGCCATTATTCTTGTTCAGTAAAATTATAAATAGACACGGTCCAGCTTATTGAATCAGTCAGATTGGGAAACACCAGGAGCATATTAAATGTATAATGAATTTGTGGCAGAATATTCATCCTAACAGGGGCCCATGAGAGAGACGGGAAGTCTGCTCCAGTTTTCTAACTGTTGTAATGCTGAGCTCAGTAACGAATCCAACTCATGTGGTGCTCAGTTGTTAAGGACAGGAAGCCAAAGAGGATTGTCTTCTTTAGTGCTTGTGACAAGTCATCTGCTGAAAAACAATAGTGACAAGAGCAGGCTGCAATTAAGCATTTTTTAGTGTTTATGATGAAAATGTATTAATAAAATTCTTTATGAATTACAAATGCTAATGCTTTGCTCTGTCTCAGAATGCCACCATTCTGAGACAGATTTGAGACAGAAATATCTCAACAACTGCTGGATGGATTACCATTAAATTAAGTAAAGACATTGGTGGTTCCCTTAGGATGAATTGTAATGACTTTGATGATCCCTTCACTTTACATATACTCCATCTTCATTTCATTACCAGATATCTGTAATACAAAAGACATTTTTATTAGCCCTTGCTGTACTTTGTGTAATTAGTGTTACTGTAGCATGATAAGGCAATAAACTAAGACTGTGAACAAGGTAAACAGTATACTGGTTGAAAATTGATATGTTAGCATTGCATTGTGCTAGTGTTAGCATTTTCCTTATCGCTCTGTTGAGTACAACATTGTGGAGACACTCTTTGACTGTAGACTCTTGCCCCCTGTATTTCTTACACTGTTGTCATGCTACAAATGGATTTGTACAGAGAGAATATGTGAGTCACTTGACAAAATCACAACATACACAATCCCAAATTAGGCTACAGCCCTCAGATAGCAACCAGAACACCCATCTTCAGCACAGATTTTTCATTTTAAACTCTGCAAGCTAATTACAAAGAGCTAAATAGGAAACAGGTGACGTTACAGGTTAAACAGGAAACTATTATGAAGACTGATCACCAGATGGCTGCATTCCATAGCTAAAGGTTATACATGTACTCTTCCATTTTAGACTAATTAACTTAGACTGATATGAAACACATTTAATGATAAGCCTGAGAGTTTGTAAGTGAGGTGGTCTTATTGTGTAAGTAGACTGTCATCAGTATTCAGTCTGATTTGCTAATCAAAGTGCAAGTGATGATTCTTTGTACGATTCTCGGTCCATTGATACTGGAAAGAGGTTAAAACAGATGGTCTTGTGATTTAGTGTCTGTCAGTGAAGGAATTATCGACTCAGTTGACTTGAACAATGTTTTGTTTTGGGTTTTTTCCTCTTTTATAAATTGTGACATAGACCACAGTGAGGGTGTGTGTACATTCAGCACACTGCATGTATCCTGAGCTGGAAAAAGTCATAAACTGCAACACACAAGGAGGTCAAGCTTTGTGCTTCTTCTTGTTCCAGCTCTAACTTCCACACACAAACGCACATTTTCACAGTGTTTCCTTTAACAACATTTTTTCCTTTGATATAATCCGGGGTCAGGCCCCCTGTTGCTATTAAGACCCTATAAAGCAGTGGTGCTGGTGCCAGTTTGGCACGCCATATCCCCCTGAAACCAAAGCCTGAGCGCTGCAGCCGTAGTTACCACGATGTACGCTTGTGAAACGTGTGATTATGCAAACCAGGCTGTTTACCTTGGATTACAATCAATATCTAGGTGCCCTGTGAGATTCGTATTAAAGTGTGCGGCAGCAGGCGGCTTCACCCTGTGAAGTGGGCAATGGCTGTGTGGAACAGCAAGCAGGACTGCGAGTGCCAGATAAAAGATGAATTATAGATATCCAGCCCCAGGGCTAAACGTGGAGGTGGGTGGAGTGCAGTGGCGGTTTAGGGGGGTAGGCAGTGCATGTCTTGAGTAATGACTCTCAGTGGTAGCACTCGAAAAGGTGAAAAGGTGGGCATATGTGTAGAAAGCAGATAAATTACAGGATGTATTTTGTAGAGATGCAGCCGCATGGCTCACTTATCATGCTGTGAATTATAAAAAAAAAAAAAATGGTTCAAGAGAGTGTTAAATGTGTGTCAGGGACAAGGATTTTCTCCAGTAGAACAGAATTACAATTTGGAGCTGCTCAACTTCAAACACATCGCAATACCTCCGAGAGTGACGGGCATGTAATTTCAACACTGTGTTAGATGTGCTGGCTCCAACTCTGATGCTGCTGGTGTGCAAAACTTGTTAAATGTATACCAGCTATTAGAATGACATGAGCTTCAGTGAGCTGCGCACAGGATGGTGCAGGCCAAACTCCCAGGTGAGCTTCCGTAGCTCCTCTTTGATTTTTCTGCAGCATGCAACATAAGAGACAGATATCAGTAATAAATCATCAGCAGGCCTCGGAACTGATTTGTTTTAACATTGCAAGTGTTTATTATTTTATCTAACAGCATTATATTTTATGTAAAAATACTGCAGATAAGCCCAACCCTCTAACTCTGTTTCTGCACTGTGTGACTTAACGCAGTACACGGCCAAGAACAAAGAGATTCTTTTTTGTGCCATGGCCAGTCAGGTTGAGCAGCCTCTCTAAACTTTCAGTTGGGGTGACGGCTGGCAGTCTGAGTCAGAACATCCTAGATATGTTTATCTTCAGATTTCATACTTGATCTTAATCCGTCCATAAGCAGAGATTATTTTAAAAAAGGATTTTTTTTTTTACATTACTGTACAGCTGTTCCTCTGCACGCTCCAAGTTCAACATGTCTCATCTTTGCATGCAAAGGCGCACAGAGAAAACAAAAGCTTCACCTGGAGGAGCAGATGTGTTCTTCCAGTTGGCAATGTCAGATTGTTACCTCATGTTAGGAAACAGTTGCATAGCAACCTGAAGCACACAGCACGGGATCATATCTTTATGTCTAAAGTTGTTAACACAAAAACACACTGCTATAGATGTGGTAGCTTCATGAACACATACATCTTTCTGCCCCTGAGGCTGGCTGATGCAAGTGTGACAGTTTCAACAGATGTGAATGTGACTGGGAAGTGCCACATGACAAAAAGTTGAAAGCTGGCCATACAGAGGAGGATTTTCTTGCTGTTGGGAGGACGCTATCTGCATACTCAGATCCCCGATTATAGTATGCATAGAAGTGAACTTGAGCGTCTGCAGCTGTTCACATCTGCATCAGTACTGAGACATGAACAAAGTTTATATCTTTCTGCAGTTTGTGCTTGTGCCTCATCAGTTCTGTAGGGGAACTTCTAAATAGTAGCAAACAAAGCAAAGAGTCACCGTTTTGATGACTTGCTACTTGACTTGACAGAAAGTAAATCACTTGGACTTGAGACACGATCACTCGGATATCTGGTCTATACTCCTTTTCTGTTTTCAGGTTAAACACCACCTGTGTAATGAATGCTGGTATGTGTGCACACACTGAGAATGACATTGTCATGATTGGTTGACAGCCCTCAGTCAGTCAAGCTCGCTTCGTGGCAGTACCTGATGATCTACAGATCAGGTCAGATTATCATCAGCATGTCTGTGCCAAAAGTCATTGCTTTGAGATTCAAGTTTCACATGTTAAGGAAAAGTCCAACTGCTGAATGCAAGCTGCATCTGTCAAGTAGTTCCATCCCCACGGGCACGGAAACCAAGTTTACTGGTGTGTGGTTTCTCACTTTTACTCTTGTAAACTTGGTCTGGGTTGAATCCGGATGTCCCTGTGTGAACACAGAGTTGGCATTAATGCACCTCCCACTCTTACTTTGTTTGTTTGAAACTTTGTTTCCACTACAGTCTTCTCCTCAGATAAATTGAGCAGTGCTGAAGCTGTGACTGGAGACGCCACTGTAGATAGATAATAATATGCAATGATTACCTATTCACAGCAGACCGAGCTGCTGCAGGATTAATGCCTTCAACGTCTTGCATGTGCAGAGCAAGGCTCATCACTGTTTCACTTTCCCACTGCGCTTATGTGAGGCCTGTGCAGAGAGAGAGTGTGATGACTGCTGCTGTGTTCTGTTCTGCTGTGCAAAGATGAGATATAATGTGTGTGTGTGTGTGTGTGTGTGTGTGTGTGTGTGTGTGTGTGTGTGTGCGCGTGCGTGAGAGAGAGAGACTGGGAGATTTTCCAGTGGTGAGGAAAAAGCTGAGCTCAGACTTCAAAGGTGTGTCAGGGCAACGCTCCACCAGCCTGCCGTAGATGCCAGCTCTGTGTGGCCATGTAAATTTCATGAAAAGTATCTATCGAGCTAGATATCTAGTTATCAATCTGGCTTTTTGCATGTGTGCCGTTTTTTACGTGTGCATCCAGTTCTTCTAACAAACATTCGAGCCCAACCACAAACACTCATTAAAGTGCAGATTACACTCATACATGTGCATTCACACGTTTCTTTCCCTCCTCTGTGGTCTTCTCATTGGTGTATTGTGTTTCTCTTCAGCTTGCCAGCTGTCAAATGCAAGCCAAAGCTTCACTCCACCTCTTTATTTTTTACCCCTCCTCTGCAGCTCTTTCACCCTGTTGGCCCTGTGTCTTCCACACCTCTGTAGCGTTTGCCTTTCCAGCTCTCTGAAGCCAGATCTTCTCTCTGGGGCTGGGCTGTCAAGGTGAACTGAGCCTGAGCTTTGCTTCTTTCTGCCTGAGAAAACTTGAAGCTCACTGAACACAGCAAGCGGGGCTGGAAAGTCTAAGAACATGATTACTCAAATGGAAGTCCTGCTTTATGTTTACTGAAGTAGAAGTCAATCGAATACTGAGTAAAAGTAAGAAAGTAGCTCACACGGAACCACATCTAAACCTTTAAGCCCCAGCCTGGTTTTTCTTAGTTTTCACCCTCATTATTTACAGGCTTGCAGCAGAATTGGCTTGTCAGCCGTGCTTAAAAGTTCTGGGACATAAAGAGAGTTGAAATAATTACAATCCACAGCAGAAAATAGGTAGAGTAAACAAGCTGAAGTTGAGGCTGCTTCTGCTGTCCATCTCTGTGCATGAGGTAGATGCCATGTAAAGTTCCATCTCCACACTCTTGTGGCATGTCGTGGTGCATCATCATGAAGAGGGTTAAAGTCAGAAGCTAAATTTTCACCGAAATTTGAGAAAATCTGCAAAAGAAGATGCAAATGATTGCTAGTTTCCATCCACAAACAATATATGATGCTTTTTGAGACAGTTCACCGAGAGGGCCAGTAGGGGGTGTCAATTGTCCAGCTGGTTATGCCAGTGGAAGAACAGGAAGCGTAATTAAATGATTGTCAGTTAAACCTTAAAGGGTGAAAAAAACAATGTAACATGTCGTTTTGTTTCATGTATATTCATCACTCCACAGAGATCTGCTGTTTTCCACTTGACCGTCCTCCCCCTGCTGTAGGCTGACAGGACCGTGCCCTGTGGGACACCCATACTGGTTCAAACACGCTGCCCTGCAGTCTAACCTGCTGTGACTGCCCAGGCTGATAGTCCACAATCCAGGACATTTGAAGAGCTACCTGCATCTTAAGGGAGTCTCTACAGACCTTTTAGATTCCCTGTCTCATAACTGAAAAAACTGATGTAACTGAGCTCAGCAGACACTGCTCCAGCTGCCAGTTAATGCCTCGACTCTGTGCTGCGTTGTGTTGGAATGACAGACGGGATGCCTGTGTCTATTTCTGTGCTGCTGTTTATTGTCTGGACGGAAACAGAATAAGGTCAGTCATACAGTTGGCTTGCCGTTACCTGCTCCAGTCCAGCACAGTTCAGTTATTTTAGCACCACAGCTCGCTCGGCAGTTTGCCAAGTTCTTTCCCTCAAAGGTCAGCCGCGTCAGAATGGTTTGCTGTTTACAGCGTGAATCAGCATGTCGAAGTTCATCAAAGATCCAAAGATGAAGTGGACATGAAAGATTCACACAGGTTTACTCTGTGGGCGAATTAAAGTGAATTGATTACTGCACAACGATTTCAGATGTTTTTATTTAAAATAAGGTTTCCATCATATTGCTACAACTGCACTTTGAGAAAATCTGGTAGGGAAATTCTCTGGAGAACCTTTTTATCCTGAAGAATCCATTTTGCTGTTTAAGGTGTACTGATTATTGGTTCTTTAAGTCGCCCTTGGCAACAACATGAACCTTTTTTTATGAACCTGAACCTTTAACTAAATGTCTAACCTATAAACTAACTCCTGTCTGTGAGTAAAAATTAGTGTTGTATATAGAGAGAGCAATTGGTAATGTCAATTCCTGAATTACACTTTACCCTAATTTATCCAATGTTGCATCATAAATATTATAAAGATGAATGGTTGATGAATCAAAAGAAGTCCCCAGCAGAACTGAAAGCTGTGAAAAGAGTGTGGATGTAGACAGGTCATGTAATGGTGTCATAAAGTGAACTAACTGTGGGCTTAGGTCAGTGCTTCTCTGACTTTTTCTGGTGTTTCCTCCTTCAGAACCTGAAAAAAGGTTCCATGCTCCACCCCTCACATTTTTTATCCATCATTAACACTGACAGGGTAAGCAACTAATGAAAGTGTAAAATGAATCCAGACTGAATGTTAGTGAAATAAAGAGCATCAGTAAACTCTGTTTGTTTATTTTCCCTACATACGTCTCATTCCTCCCCTGGTCATCCACGGGCCCCACAGGCTCTATGCCCCACTAGGTGTACCTACCCCACAGTTTAAGAACCACTGGCTTTGTCTGAATTATAGCAGTTCCTCTTTGCACTGTAAGCACAGATGTATATAAGCAAACTCTGTTGATGATAAAGAAGAAGTCTAAAGTGGAGCCTGTTTTGATTCCTCGCAGCCTTCAGCATGTGCTTTTGGGCTGAATCCATGACATCTGTTGTTACTTTTTGCTATATGGACAAGCATAAACACAGTGCTTGTCAACACTGCTGTGGTTTCATGCTAAGCCTCGCTGTTTAAAGCTATTACTCCGTCCTAGTATCTGATGGAATGGAGTGGTTTCATTTGATATCTGTTAAGCTCGTGTGTGTGTTTGCTAAGTTTTAGATTACAGCCGAGCTGATTTGTTGAGCTCTCATACTTTGGTGAGGCATAAATATTTGGCATTGCATTTGCTCTTGTTTGCAGTAGAGTCACTGAAACAAAGCACAGTTATCTGAATGGTTATGATATTAGTGGTCTTGTGGTGTGCGTCTGCAGGGTGGTCTGAGCCGGAGAATTCCTGTACTGAAAGAGCCCTGTGGAGAGCCCACAAATATGGACTGCTTAAAGGAAAGAATTTCAATATTATTGTTTTATTATTGTATTGATATTTTGTCTTTATAGCTGTGGAGTGAAAGAAAGGTAATATTTGTTCAGTCTGTTTATTCAACAGTCTGTCTGTACAACAAGTTCAGAGCAAAATATCGTCAAGTACAGGCCAGAGAAGCTGATCATAACCTGACCTTTCATCTGAAGTTTTCACTTGTACATGATCGTGATCAGGTAGCTTATCAGGCCACACCTGTCTTGTTGGAGGAGGGGTAATGGCATGGGGCTGTTTTTCAGGGTTTGCTCTAGGCCTCTTATCTCCAGTGAAGGTCTATGTTAACGCTTCAGCATAGCAAGGCATTTTGGACAGTGCTAAGCTTCCAACTTTGTGGCAGCAGTTTGGTGAAGGCCCTTTTCTGTTCCAACATAACGTGATGGTTTGATGAGTTTGGTGTGGAAGAACTTGACTGCCCTGCACAGAGCCCTGACCTCAACCCCATCGAGCACCTTTGGGATAAACTGGAGATTGCGACCCAACATCATCACCATCATCTGGTCCAGCATCAGTGCCTGACCTCATAAATGCTCTACAGAATGAACGGGCACAAACTCCCACAGAAACATCTTGTGGAAAGCCTTCTGAGAAGAGTGGAAGCTGTTATAGCTGTATATGTATATGTATTTGAATACAATGTCCCTGTTGGTATAACTGTCAGACTTCTAAATACATGAGCTGCCATGCTTTCTTGTTGTCTTGTGTTTTCAGTATGTAAAAGGAAGTTGACAGATTGAACAAACATGATACGTCATAGTTGACTGACTGCATTATATTCACACTGCATGCAACTCACTTTTTCCCCACATCCAAGGTATTGTATCCAGGCCCCAGCTACCACTGAGGTCTCCACCCTTTAAATCTTAGACTACTTTTCACAGTCTTAGTAACATCATTTAATGCATATCAAGTTATGGGATAGCTGTAATGATATGCACAAATAACATGATGCCAGAGTTTCTCAAACTTTTTCAAACTTTTTTTATTCATCTCTTTTTTATTCTCTCTCTCTCTCTCTCAAATCCAGCCATCCCTGTTCAACTGCAGAGAGTCCCACAGGAACCAGGTTTATTCCTATCTGGATTATTTATTGATTATTACTGTCGTTGAACACTTACGGTCTCGTGTCACATTTGAACTAAAACAGGCACATGTTGGTACATGGTTCATTCATGGTTGTATGCATGCACTACATGAATGAACCATGTACCAACATGTGCCAGGCTAGATATTTCAGGAAATTCAAAAATAATTTTTAATTACAATCCAGTTGTCTGAGTTTAATTTCATTCAAACTGTTGATTTGATATGTTTTTAAATGAGTTCATTTAAAAAGAATGTATCTCATGTAGCGATTCCTCCAAGTACCACTACAGGAGGGTCACATACCACAGTTTGTGAACCAGAGCACTATGCTATAGATCTCCCAGCAGGCCTGAATAATGTACATAAATATGGAGGATAACATTTACTCTTGGTTCCCATTAAAAAAGTCGCTGTAGCAACAATGACAAAGAAACTATCAATGTAAAAAAGTGAGGTAAAGAATATGACAGCTGTCTGCTGCTGTGCAAACTGATAGCTCGTGTTGTTTCACACAAAAAACAAACAAAAATGATCATTTACTGCTAAAGTCTATCCTAAAAAATAGATTTTAGTCGGCTGAGGACAAAGCAGGTGTGAAGCATGTGCACTCGGTTTCCATAGCAACCAGCCCGGCCGAGTCGGCTAACTGAGCCTCCTGTGTATGATGCAGATTCTCCAAACATCAGATTGCATTTGTTGAATTTGTTTTCATAAGACTGGACATTAAGCTGATTAATGGGACTCAATGAAACAATGAGAAACAAATCTGATGTCTTCAGCATCGCAGTGATCACATCCCAAAATCTGTTTTTTGTTAATATGATTTCAATCTGTGAGATCATAGGGAGCAGATAATTCAATTTTAAAGGGCCTTGAATTCCAAAGCACATTACTGTCATGACACATTGAAATATGCAAATAAGAGAGGATTAATGATCATATTTAGCTCTCATAGTACTGGCATTCCATATAAGTTACTCCTAAAAAGTTAACTTTAAGCTAACCCTATACTATACTTGCTAGCACAACAGAACTTTGGCAGATAAGTACTACTGTGTGAAAAGTATGAATATGTTAAATAATGTATTCATAGGTGCAAAGATCAACTCAACACACTGACTGTGTCAGGAGCTCATTAACTTAAAGTGTTCTTCCTTCCACCGTGCCATCTGTATCTTTCCCTGCACGCTCCCCCGAGGACTCTGGGTAAGCAATCATGGTGCGATAATTAGAAAAGACTGCACAGCAACATCTGCAAATTTACACCCATGATACAGAAATTCCAGTGAAACCACAGAGTATGTGTGTTATCATAACGTCGCCATAACTACCTTTGCTCGGCTGTAATGTGTGTGTCTGTTAATTGGGCTGGTGTCTAAACTAGCCGGAGCCTGTGTGAGGGTTCACAGGCGAGTAATGAAACGCAGCACGTTTGCAGCTCCTTCCATCGCTTTGTGCTCGTGATAGTGGCCTTCAGAGAGTAGACAGAGTGAATGTGTGTCACTCCACATATTCAGTATTAGCACCATATCCCCATGTCTGCTCATTAGCAGGCAGAGAGAGCACTCTCGGCCAGTTCTCATATAAACAAAGTTGGAGGGTTTTCAAGAAGTGTGTAATTACAGGCAGAGCAAGGGACTAAGATGTTAGATTCTTGTCAACACAGTCTTCTATGAAGTGTGTGTGTGTGTGTGTGTGTGTGTGTCTGCCCAACCAGTGACTATCTCAAGATGTTAAAGATGCTATGTGGAGCGTTTTGGGTGTATGAAAGAAATACTGTGTTCCAGATAAACAAAGCTGTGACCTGCCACATGCAGCAGCGGCTGGATGTGGATATACTCTTCTTCTTACTTCTTCTTCTTCTTACTGAGTCTTCATTGTCATTGGAGCACAGTGTTCTTGACTGAAACCCCAGTGCCTCCTTTTTCAAAGAGGATGCTGCAATCTGCTAACAGCGTTTGATGACAGTCAATATGGATTCAGATCAGGTAATCATGTTGAAACTTGTTAGAAAGAGGGAGTAGTTTCCAATGCACCATTTAGTGCCAATAATCCATGCAGGATGACGTGGATATAGCCCTGTGAAGGTCAGTGTTGTTGAAGAGTGTGTAACATACAAACTGGACCGGGTACATCTCTGTGATGTTGCCGCAGCTGTTTTGGTTTGCTCTTCACGTGGCTTCATATCCCACAACTAACGTTTTCCTCAGTTCATGTGCTTCTACCGTGAGTAAATATGCTTTGTTGTTAGATAGTTTCCCTTCTGTCTGTTTTCATGATCTGGCTTCCATCAAAAATAGACGAGCTGTGTATTCTCCACGCAGCAGAGTGCAGTCACTTCTGGGACACTTCTGGTGGAATCACAAGCATTGTCTAGAACAGGCAGACTGCCGCAGTGCAGCCTGAACATAGGAGTAACTTGTTCACCATCAATAACAGACCACAGGATTTGTATTACGTCTCACTAGTAAGCAGGCGTGGCTGTTCAGTTAGAGTTACGAAGGAGGACAGGTAGTGTCTCTACCTAGATTTCCAATCAACATGTCCAGGAGCGCTTCTAACTGCACTGTTATGTAGCAATCTTGATTAGAAATTAGTAAAACGTTGCAAAAAAACATGAGCAGTCACAAGCAAACAGTAAACTCTCTGCCTTCTTATTATCTAAACAACTTTATTTGGAGGTAAAACTGAAGGGCAGCACACCTAGAATGTTGCTAATAATCCCTAATTGCCAAGAAAATTGTACATGTGCACAATTACTGCAATTACAGCAGGTCAAAGTTAAACTAAGTGCAGGTCTTTAAACTGTGGTGGATGTTTACAATGGACTGGTCATGACTTCATTCTCTCCTCTAATTAAATTTGACTGAAAGCTCCTTTGCACGATGCCACAACCTTCATTGTGGATGTTTACTGCATGTCACACTGTGAGAGACGCTCTAATAATATCTCCATCTCTGTGTCAGACTGTACTGAATCTATTTGAGGCATGTCACACTGTGCGATGAACGCCTGGTGAATTGTAGCACTGCAGTGCTCGTGTCACCCTTCCGCGCTGTTCTTGTGTTTGAATAATTAACAGTATCAGATAAAAAATAATAATATTAAAACTATAAAATTATAAAACACTACATATATATGCCAGACTGAATGTATGTTTTTTTAGTTTATATATAAAAATATCAATATTTTCAGCTCCTGAAGTTGATGTAAGACAGAAGCTTGGCCCCTAAAGCAAAAATATAAAAGAATTCCACAACTGAAGAAATTGAAACAATAATGTCAGAGGTGGAAATCAGAAAAGGCAAAAAGACTTCTGAAGTCTTTCCTCAGGAGTGAAGATGGTAAAAATTGAAGCTCGGGCTGCAATACCTTCCTGAAAGGTTAGATGTGTCGGTGTCTTAACACATGCTTGAAAAGAAAATCTGAATCTTTCAAGTACCATACAAGAGTATTAATAGCCTACTATTTAACAATGGCTACATGCAAAATTTCATGGTACTATAAATTGGTGGAAGTAGCCAATCAGCAGCATGATAAGCACCATAGTGTTCTATGGATGTAAATGTAACGTGTCAGATTTAGGGCTCATTATTTACAGCGTATAGCAGAAATGTAATGTAATGTTTTCATTAGTCCATTTTTCTACAAAAGCCATGCAAGGATAAACTAAACACTTGCTCTAGATAGGGCAGCCACCATTTCTTCTTCACACGATGAAGGAGAGGGTGAGGCGTGGGGTTTGCAATCAGCACATACACCTTGAGATGACACTAAAACCCGCCAACGCTGGTCTTTTAACTCGAGGTCCACTTACTAGCTTTACTAGCTAACTTACTAGCGCTTCATTAGTCATAATTGTTGGTGACTTTGGTGAAGGCCACAGGTCCTAACTCTTTCCTTCTTCCTCCTTGTACCTTGCCAGTAGAGTAAAGCTGTCCCAGAATTCCATCTGCACTTCATCACTTCTTTGAAGAAAATCAAAGCGCAGTTTCATGCTGGTTTGATTGCCATTGACAGGAAATGGAACGTGCAGCTTGTGGTACCTGCTCAAATTAAACAAATGTTTCAAAATGAATCTGAATGAATGTTACACATAACAATCTGCTACATTATGCAGCATTGTGTCACAGTTGATAAAAGTGTTTTGATGGCTCTCGTTTCTTTCTCAAGCGTCTTTGCTGCATACAAAGGTCTGAATCCTTCAAACTCAAACTCTGTGCACCTTTGAGTTGATTTAAATGAGTCTCAATGTGAATGTCGTTGTGAGCAGTTTTACAGCAGTCTAAAGAGTGAAATAACATGGCTAAAGAAACCACAGAATCTAACTTTTCAGGCAGGAGACATTGAGCTGAAACAGATATGAGTTAGTAGCCTCAGCACATCCAGTTGAAGCAGCCTTTTTTTTGACAGGAGTACGAAGTAAAAGACAAGGAAATGGCAATATGATATGCTGACTCTCCAGCCCAGTAATCCCAGATGACTGCATCCCTCAGGGCGTTTCTCCTGCCTTCTGAGAGTCACTTTCAGCTTTGTGTTACTCTGGACCTTCAGGGTTGCAACACAAACCAACCTTGGTTGGTATTAAGCGCGCTGAGAAGGGAGTCGAGTTTGAATCTGTTTTGACTCAACAATGAGCAGCCTAACCTACCCTGTGTCACAAATACAAGCAGGATGCATTTCAGTCATCTCCTTTTGCAAGCTGTGGAACACATAATACCTTCTTTACGCATTTAAATACAAGTTGTCTGTGTAAAGCAAGAACTACAAGGCAATTATTCATTTTATTTGTGCAGTACTATTCATACAAATCCTGACACAAGGAAATCTAATCCGTAAAAGGATCAGGGACATACACAGGTTTGTTATTTCACATTCAGGCTCTGTTTGAGCAGCCCAAATTGGTCATTTTGTAGGTTGAAAATTGCAGAATGAAAGGAAAAGAGAGCCAATTGCTTAAATGGGGCCCCGGCCCATTGCTTACTCAAGTGGGGCCCAGACAGACAGACTGGCTGAGTCAGCAGTAAAATGAGCACAGTGGATCCTTGCGGCCCTGGTTTATCCTGGTCCTGGTCTTCACAAGGGAAAAAAACTGTAAATTAGTCTAATTTATAAATTAGAAGAAATGCTTTGGCCAGATTTTTACCACACCTACAAAGAAACACAAAAGGGGTCCACAGGGGCCACCCATTTGCTCTGAAAGATTATACTGTATGGATCCTACCCAGTTTCAGGCTGTGGCTAAAACCACATTTAACCCTTAAGAGTTCTCAAAGTCTATAAAAATTATTAGTAAAACCATCCCCTCTGTACCTATGTCATGTATATTTCAGCCCGATTGCTCAAATGTGAACATGCTGATGAGCAGACAAGCTGATAATGTCTGTTGTCTAATACACTTCGCTAATAGAACCTGGGCTTTTACAAGGACACACGAGTTAACAATATTGTAATTTACTGTAATATATTGTAACCTACACGCAGTATATGGATATGTACTCATACATGTACAATAGATTACAATAAAGTGGAAAATAGTTTTGCAGTTGCAAAAACCATGTTGTGAATTACAGCATGCTGTGATGAGGTGCAACATAGTCTGGACCTTACGAAAATAAGGAGACACTTGGATGTAGAAACAGATGGGATATCCCTTGTCTCTCTGTCTCACATACAAACACACATACACACACACACACACTTCTCCCGAGATGCAGTTTTAATCCCTTAAAGATCATGAACTCATGATTTCCCTCCCCACAGGCTGACCGCAGCCGGACCTTCGTCTCCCAGCTAATTGTGAACATATGTGACACTCGGGGGCCAAAGCCCAGCGCGAGATAAAATATGATCTGTTCCTAATCATACAGCAATCTCCATGCAGTGCTGGAAGACCAGAAATCCTATTGTTTATGTAATTTACATGTTTGCACATGGAAGGGGCCAAAGGAGGAATGCAGAAATTCACTGGTAAATGTATGTAACTACTTCAAGAGAACAGCTCTTCACAGACGTATGGGTGTTCTATAAATCATGTTTGTATATGATAAAACTGGACATGTGGACATGGCATTCGTGTATTTATTCCTGCTGCAGATAATAGATAGTTTTGCTCTTCCACACTCTCATTTTCGTGTTTGTAGCGTGACAATCAAGACCATTTTTTTACTATAAATTTCTCCGCACAGTGTACGACTACAGCATAGAGTCTACAGCTCTCTTTGCAGCATGAATATAATCATGTTTTCATTAGTGCATAATCACCTGAAAATAAAAATGTTTTTGTTACATTAGAATGAATCTTTCGTACGTGCAGATGCTGTGGGTCCTCTTCCATGGAGTCCACCGTCTTTCTACAGTAGTCCAGTAGACAAACTAAACACTGACTCTAGAGAGACTTTTGCTTTTCTTGCAGCCACCCTAGTTTCTCCTTGGTGCTAAAAATAAGAGGGTGAAAGGAGGGGGCTGTAATCAGTAACCACACTGCTAAATGCCACCATACACTGTATAAATTGTGGACGTCACCCATCACCCATAGGTGTGTGAAGAGCCCAAGTGGCAAACAAAAACTGTAGTTCATGAGCTACATGTGTTACACTGCTAATAAAGCAAGTTTGAACACATTCTAATAGAGCAGGAGGAGAAGAGTGACACAACTGAAGCAGCAGCTCTTTTCTAACAATGTTCACAAGTTACAGCTGCACTTCAGCCTTTGGCCATCAGAACTGTGAACACTGCGCCCTGAGCTTACTCCTGCTATAGCACTTTTCTCCCAGTTTCATTAAAACAGAGTCGTAAGTCTGAACAGCGCTCAATATGTTATGTTTCTCCTCTCTTTTGTTCAAGCTTTCTCTTTCTAGGTCAGTTCAATGCTGCCTTCAGGTGATAATGTGTAAATAGGCGCAGTTGTCTGTTTTGATATTGACCTGCGGTCCTGTGGGAGCTTCTCTCTCTGTTCTTTACTGAGATCCCAGGTGACTCAATCATTTCTCTCCTCACTGGAGCTGCAGGGCCTCTTGTTGTTCAAATGGAGTTGGAGAAGATGCTACATATAACTTAGCCCAGAAGAGTCGATTCTGACTTGCCCCACAGCGTAGCTGTGTGTTGAAAGGGACCACCCTGCTGCTTTGGGATCTTCTCATGTAGCCACACCTCCATCTCCAACATCCAGAGAAATGCAAAGCCAGGTGCCAGGCAGCGAGATGGAATGGAGGAGAGCTTTTATTTATGTAACTCTGCTGCTCATGGAGTCTAAGTCAAACCTAAAGTCAGTCAATATGCCGCCTTTGGCTTTGCAAGGTCATGTTACCTAACAGGTATGTGCTGTATGAGATGGATGTAGGGCTGCGTGAGACGAGGTTTGAATTGAACAAGATTTACAGTATGTGAGGTGAAGGGTTCACGACAACATAGTTTCATGAGGGGAGGGAACATGAGGCTGAGGCTCATCAACAGAAAAGACTCATCAAAGCTCTAAAAAAGGCCACGGCGGGGTCACGGCAGGCTGCAACAAGCTCATTTTTTATCTGAAGAGAGACAAGCTGACATTTAGTGAGTCAGTGCTACACAACACAAAACTGACAATGCTTTTCGGGGGGGTAAGAGTTAAAGGTGGGCAAACTGGACTTGGTTGTAGATCCATGAAATGGATTTCATCCAGTCTAGTTAGCCCCATCTTTACAAAGAAAGATGAATGTTAGGTATGTTTTTGTCACACCTGCTGCTAGAAACTTGGTGCAACCTCCGTGGCTATGAAGTGAAGCCAACATGTTTACAGCCTGGTACAAAAAATGACTTTTTATCTTTGTCTTTATAGCTAATTTCCCCGTTCATGACAGCTCAAATGGGGTGATTTTATTAATCTATATACTGTATAACAAACCTGTTGCTTGTTTGAACACCCAGGCTTTATTCAGCCCACCACCAGCTCTTTGTCAGTTCTTGGATTAGCTGGAAGGCAGCGGATGCAGGACTAGCAAAATGGCAGCAGTCAGCACCAGCACCACTTCAGAAACCTGGGGTTGACACAGTCTGTTGCTATCTATGTAGCTAATTGCATAACAAGTTTCAAGAGTTATAATTGTAATCACTGGATGTATTTTTTATACTGAGCGAGTATATCATGGTGGTATGACTGGTGCTAGGTCAGCAAAACATACTACTCCACTTGCTAGCTTCATCTAAAGTTTGGACTCCCTGATGAAGCCAAGTTGAAGGTTTTTTCAGTCAAACTACTCTTCCAATCACTCTTCCATCGTGTTTATACTATGTGAATGTTAAAGAGCCTTAGCAGTTCAAATGCTAAAACGCTCCACATTCATTCATTGATGATGATTCATTGCACTCAGTTTAGCCTCTGTTAAAGATATATTTGTTCATGTGCAGAACGCATCGTCATCATTCCATTAGACCTGTCCTCCTCATAGTGAGTGAATAATCTGTGCTTCACATCTGCAGGTCTGTTGATTAACTAACGTTTAATTAGATGGTTTGGATTCATTTTAGCGCTGAGTTGTAAAATACTGTGGGTTAACTGAAATCAGGCTTTTCACGTGAAGTCCATTTTTTTTCTTAGCCTCTTTTCTGGAACACCTTCTAGATCTCCAGCCTGCGCATGTAGTCAGAATATGGAAAGCTTATTTACATTCCTCCATCCTGCGGGAAGAACTGCAGAGGCGAGGCGGTAGAGAGGATTCTAGCTGTCTCTGTCCCTGTCCTCATTAGTGCAGAGCTGGTCTGTTTTCTCTCTCTCTCTCTCTCTCTCTCTCTCTCTCTCTCTCTCTCTCTCTCACTCACACACACACACACTCACACACACACACACACACACACACACGCTGAGCAATCTCCAGCTCTAAACAGGCTGACAGTTTGAAGATAGGCCCACTGTGCTGAGCAGAGCAGAGCAGAGCAGAGCAGAGGGCTGTGAGATGAGAAAGCCCCTGAGTAAAGGAGAATGCAGGCGAAGGCTTGTAATTGGGCCCTGAGTATCAGCTGCCAAATATCTCCTGTTAGTTCCCTGCATTTTTTTTCCCATCACTATTACTATGCTAATGCTATGCCATCCATGCATGCAAATGAGAGACGGGGCACACTTGGCAGAGTTCCTGCCCTCAGCTGGTGGAAGGCTATGCTCACTTTTCTCCCACTGATCACTGACACAAACACACACACACACACACACACACACACACACACACACACACACACACACACATTGCATTACCTTTAGCGGGTGTTCTCACTGTATCAATTATGTGTCACAGAGCTGTCATGCAGAATGTTTCGCAGTAGTGTTATTCCATCTTTGTGATGTACATTGACATCCAGCAATTTCTATAGATGCATGATGAGTTCAGAGAACACACTGCTTTAATGTGTTAGCTCTTTTTTCTTCAATCTATAGTCACATATTAGAGTAACAACAATTGGCTTAAAGTAGTTTTTTAATGCATGGAGCTGTCAGATTCTTTCTCCATGTCTTCCTCTGTGTTTGATTTTCAGCAGCTGTCACATCTCAAATATTTGAATTTCTACAAGCATGTGGAAGAACCATACACCATACATACTGCTTACAAGTGGGCTTCAGCCCTAGCTTCTACTCAGTGTTGAGCCACTCTTAACAATTTACATAGATCTGTGTCTTTCATTTGTATGAGGGGTGGAAGTAGTGATAAAGACTGAAAGTGAATTGAACAATCAAGTGATAAAAATGATAATTTTTTTTTTAATTTTTTAACTTTGTTAACATAAGTAGCATACAAATCATTACAAAAGCATTTCACATATATATTCTATGCCTATGCCTACGTCTATTTACTTGCTCACAAATATTAAGAGTTTTAATTGCTTTTTGGTTGTTAGAAAATTTAATATAAAGCGGCGGCCCGTGGCGTAGCAGGTTAAGCGACCACCCCACGCGTGGAGGCCACAGTCCTCGCTGTAGCGGCTCCAGTTCGACTCCCGCACCGGACGCCCATTTACTGCGCGTCACTCCTGTTCTCTCTGCCCCCTGTTTCCTGTCCATCTTCAGCTGCACTATCATTAAAAGGCATACAACGGCCAAAAAAATAATAAAAAAAAAAAAAAGAAAATTTAATAGAAACAATGTACTGCCTGAGCTCACTGTGAAAAGCAACAAAAGATGTTTTTTTTTTAATTTACATTTATGAGCATGAAATTTCAACATCAGTATGATGTTATTATTTCACAAACACTCAACAACAATGAAATGTCCTTGTTGTTTCATATATAATAGTTATCAAGTGAAAATTATGTTTGAAAATAAGAGACCATGAGATGAAGGCCTGCTGGTGGAAGGCTGACATTTTTATCTGTATTTTCTTCTGCATCTGTATCTTCTGTATGTTGTGTTTTATTTTTATATTGTATTGTTTCTGAGTTGATTTATGACTTGCTGTACTTCTTGAAGAGATGAACCTGTAGGCCTGTCCCAGAATTCTTTATCTGCTTGACCTATATTATTTTAACCAATAGGGAATTTTAATTTTTTTTTAATAAAAATTAGAACAAAAGTCTACTTTTTTACAATGGTCTTCAGTAACAGCTCCATTAATATTTAACTTGCTAATGTTATTGTTGGTGGAGTGATGGGTCTTTGCTGGGTAAGTTAGTTGTGCTTGAGACAGTCTTCAATTCTTCTGCTTTCCTCACTTTGACTGCTTGAGCACCACACTTAGACATATTACTATCTCATATTTAAGGAGTTCCCAATTAGTCCTAAAAGAGTTTTCATTGTTTACTTTAGACCAGTAAAATGAGATCTCTAATCCTTTTTTTCATTTCATTATTTTGTAGTATAGAGCAGTTAAGTTTCCAGTAACTAGAATGAGTGGCAGGTGTTGAACCAGTAGAGACGTTAATAGAGATGCAAATACCTTTACGATCAGTTAAAGGTGTTGGGCAGATGTGATTATCAATATTATTCTTGTCTAAACTGTCAGAAATAAGCCAATAGCCAATTTGCTAACATGAAACTCTCTTAAACGTGTGTGAGAGAATCACATGACTTTTTCAGACATTAAAAAAACACATTAAAAAATGACTTTGAGACATGAAAAATGAAACTTTGAAACAGCTTTTAGGATTCATTCCTGCAGCACTGTCGCTTTTAATATTAAACTCAAACAAGTCACAGAAGTCCTACTCAGCTCTCTTCAGACAGACATATTGCACATGTAAAAATGTGATCAGTTGTTCAGAGTCATTGTTTAACCCCAGTGAGCTCTGTTACTGTAATACGGTCACTGGGGTGCAGTTTCACAGAGCTCTTTGTTGGTCTTCCTTATGTTTCAAAGACCTATAATGCAGTTTCCGATCCTGTCTCTGGTGTAACATTGTATCTGTATACATCCCGAGGATGAACTAGCAGTCTTTCCCACCTTGTGTGTGTGTGTGTGTGTGTATGTGTCTGTGTGTGTGTGTGTGTGTGTGTGTGTGTGTGTGTGTGTGTGTGTGTGAGCATGCACTGGGCCAGCTGGTAAAGCTGGGAGAACTTCTCTGCAGAGGTTGGGCCAGCTGCTGTCTGAAGCTCTCTTGTCTTAAGTAAATTATGACATGACGTGTTGACACCCTAAACAATAGTAAAGAGATATTCCCATGGTGTAGGATGCCTGGCCTCCGGGCTGAACACGCCACACACTGTGTGTTCCCATACAGACAAGACAGAGCTAATTGCAAGTTAGTCAAGTCAGGATTACATAATGAAAGTAAAGGCTGTTTACTTTGGCTCAGTGCAGCACTTCATCCTATCTGTAATTTACCTGCATGAATACACCTCATACATGATCAGTATTGTGACTGCAAGTCACTTATAATTAGTTATTATTTTCTACATTTTCTCTTTATTATTGTTATTATTATTTTATACGTTTGGGTTTTTTTTTTTTTAATTCTTTGCACTCACATCTTTGTCATGTCTTTGAAACTCTGGAGCTCTCATCGACTTTTGACCATCTGAAAATATGAAGTACATCATCGACATCGGCCATCCTCACCAACAGAACCTGAAGTTAGTAAAGATGGCTTTAAGCAGAATGATGTCATCACTGCTCAGGACATGGGCGCCATGATGAGCATAATCCGTGCATGGCTGGAGAACCCGCTGAACCTTGAGAGGTCTCCATCATTACACCCTGGATAGTGAGATTGTCTCAAAGTTTGAGCATAAGGAGGAGACTCAGATCCTCACTGTGGAGAGTGTCCTGCTTCACACTGACAGACCTTTGTATGACGAGCTGAACCAACGTTACTTTATTTCCATCCCATATGAAGAATGCAAAAAAGGAACTACACAGTGCCACAAACCCCTCCAGCCTGTTCAACGAAGCCAAGTTTACGAAACACTGGTCAATATAGTAATCAAAAAGTAAATGAAGTAAACAGATTGATTGATGAGTAAAAGTAATAATTAGTTAAAGCACTGGACTGCAGCATATCTCATCTTCTGTTCCCTGAATTTGTGTATATCCAGAGCTCTTTTCTTTCTTCTACAGCTTCAGACACTAAAAGGATCCTCAGAGCTCCTTATTTGACAGTTTAATATTTATTTTTATATTTCACCTCAGAGGCCTGAGCACATTGTAGGTATCCCTTCAAATACTGAGGGATTTCTACTCCTGCACCACAAAGACTGGGAACATCACACTCTCATGACTCTCCTATTTTACACTGTAGGAAGTAAATAAAGAAATAATAAATAAATAAACTGACTATGACTGTACCTGTATGATTACTGTATAAATGACAAAGAAACTGAATTGATATCTGTAATACAGACCAAGACGCTTTCAGACGGGTTATGGTGCAACAGTGAGGCAACAAATGAAGACATGCTGAGGCGATAAGAGCAAGAGAAACATACACTTAGAAATATTTCTATGATCAGAGTTTGACAGAGATTGGCACAGGGCGACGATAAAAGATTAAAGATTGCATTGAAATCTACAGCCATATCACAACCATATTTCTGTTTCATTTAGACACTATTAACTGTTTCTATGGTGATTCTATGAGTATGTACACACTGCAGAGAAGCAGCAGAAATGAAAATCCATGAACATGTTCATGTTTTCATTCCCGTCATACAAAGGATGTTTCCACAGCACACAATAAGAGCGGAGAATGTGGCGGACTGGGGGGGACTGCTCTGATATCTGGCTCATTTGAAGTGTTGATAGGCGAACAGCCACAAAAAGCTGAGTTAATAAGCAATTTAGAGCTTTAAACCCAGTCCATGATGAAAGTTTAATGATATCAACACAAATTTGCTGTCATAATAATCTCCCCTTTTAATCATTTCCCACTGTCAGCACAGGGGCTAACAGAAAAACAAGCCTAATCCACCTGATTGACATCTCCCACTAAATTGGCTTGGAGAAGGGACTGAGAAAATATGTCAGCCAATTAATTAAGTGTTTTTTTTTTCTTCTTCTTCTTTCAACTTTTTGTCTGGAATGCAGAGCGGCTGAAGCCGGGGTCAGAACACATGGAGGCAGTGTTGGTGTGTTGCTGAGGTCAGTCAATGGTCACTTGTGTAATCGGATAATATGTGGCTGTAAAATGGACTGCTGCTGTGACTCACATTTTCGTATAAATCAGAGGATCATCAGTGGAGAATCATTTTAGAACTTTGAACTTTTTATAAGCTTTCCTGTGGACCAAACTGTAAATCATTTCTTTATTGTTTTGACCCAGAATGGACTCAGGTTCTGTTCTTTTTTTGTGGGTAACAGAGTAATCCAGATCATATAGTGTCTTTCTAGTCTTCCAACCACTCAAGATACTTTTTCATATGCATTCACACGCATGTTCATACCCTGCCATGGAACTCATCAGTTTTTGGGAGCTGATAATTCATTCACATTCACATAGGAGCAACTAGAGGTTCAGTACTTTGCCAAAGGACACTTCGGCATGCAGACTGGAGGACCCGGGGATAGAACCACCATCTGATTAGTGGACGACTCACTCTACGTCTGAGCCACCTGCACATCTTTTTAGTCTCTCTAGTCTTTTTTATTTGTTGGAACGCTCTTGAAAAAACTGGAATCATTTTCTGTCTCAGGCCTGCAATGGCCTCCTTACCTGTCTGCCCACCTGAATGTGTTTTGGGGGAGTGGCTTTGGGGTGGTCTGAAGGGAGGAGTGGAGATTTTGTTCTGTTAGATACTTTCAAAATCCAGGTGTGTCTTACTATTGTCTCCAA
This sequence comes from Nibea coibor, assembly GCA_023373845.1. Lineage (NCBI taxonomy): Eukaryota > Metazoa > Chordata > Actinopteri > Sciaenidae > Nibea > Nibea coibor. Next base: position 3,182,278 of record CM041726.1, read on the forward strand.
TGTTACCTGTCTTTAAGAAGCCCAAATGAGGAAAGAAAAGTTTTTAGTACTGAATGACCCAATCCAATAAAGTCTGATTATGACTGGAAAAAGACCAATAGAGCCAGAACATATGGCATTTAATTTAACTTTAAAATTGTCGACACCAAAATTTTAATACTAAATGATAAACCGCAAAAGTCACTCATCTGAATAAGGGCTGAACTTGAGATTTCAGGAAAGTTTCATTTTCATAGCAGCCTTGTAATCATCCACATCCATTGAGGAGAACCGCACTAATCATGCACCGACATCAGTCTGTTAAACAGTCAGATCTGACCAACGACTGCGGTCAGTGGTCAAAGTGTGGAAACTGTGGAGCACTGTGAAGAACAAAATAACAGCAGTTACAATGCAGGAACACACAAAATGAGAATTTATTGTCCCAGTGCTCCGATAAGATAACATAATCCTTCGCTGAGCACCCAGAGGGATGATTTGGGTGATCCTGGGGGGTCTGGAGGCTTCCCAACACATTTCCTTTTCTAACTGCATTCACATGATTAGCACTCAGCTAATGAATATATGAAATTTGAACATTGTTTCATGGTGGCTTTATTTCAAAATAGGTGTGCACTGTTATTCAGGATAAGATTAATAAATCCATCCTCTAAATTATCTGGATGAGAATTAACAGGATTACTTCAGTTCTGATAACTGAATTAGTTCAGCCACATCTGAAGACAGGAGTCTTTTTCAGGGAACTAGATCTTATAGACTGCAAACCAGGACTCTTCACTTTGATATAAACACAACTTAGCTGCCAGTTGGTTTTATATTCCATTTTTATACTGACATTATTATACACAAACTACTTACATTACAACTTCAAGTATTATTAAACTATATTACTATATTAAACTATTTATTTTCCATTCCACATTCATTTTTTCCATCTGTAGTTTCATAGTTTAGTCCATAGTTTGTATATATTTTAATGATGTAAATAATATTATTGATTATAATGAAGGCAGACTGTTGAAGGAAGTAGAACAACGTGCAGTATTTGTATTGTGTATGACTCAAGCTTTAAGTCAAACACCCATGTTATCTACACACAGGAACACTACCAGCCAAAGATCAACACAAAGGCTCTCTCTGTGTATGAAGTAGAACTGATTCTTCTTCTTTGTGTAACACCTGAAGTGACTAACTGTTCACCTGCAGCTGCTTAAGTCAAAACACATCACTTTAAAATGTTTGCAGCAAAAGAAAATCTGAACTATTTGGGTCTGTTGCAACACCTTCATGGACATAGCTGCAGCTTTGGGGGATTGTTGACAGGAAAACTCCTTTGTCCTGCAGTGTCTGAGCTGATTTTACTAAAGCAACACTGCCACCTGATGGCGTGTATGAGTACAACATGCACATTTGCTCTCAATGGGATCATTCTAAACTGTAGTATGTAGCCTTGGGGATATCACCACAGTCACTACCATTGATGAGTTGTGTTTTCTGCTCTCTGTGGTATTGTCTGTGTGATTATTGATTACCACGGCTTAAAGGATGCATGTTTCAGCTGTTTGCTTTCTTCTAAAGCTCCATCATCACGCTCGATCTGTTGGCAGGCACAGCTGGCTGGAGTCCAGATGAGAGGAGTGAATAAATGAGGAGAGATAACAGTATCCTCTAAATTGGCAACAGGAAGTGGAGGAAGTTTTCCTTCCTTTGAGTGCCCACTCCCAGTGGGTGTTTGATTTAACTTCACAATGCTCTCTGCGACTAAAGTTTGATTGGAACAAAAAATATGTGAAACAGTAGTCTGTGTCTGCTGGTGCAGTTTTTTTTTAAACACACAATAGGTAGTATTTATCACTGTTTAGGGGTCTGGGACAGCAGGTTCAGGGAGTTTGAGTCTTAGGTTGCTCGTCTTTACCCTGAGTTAAGATCTTTAAATATAAAGAATGTATATAAAACATGTTTTTTCACTTAGCTGCACTGATTTAGCTCCATTTAGTCACAGGATCAAGTGGTTTTGTAACATTTATATCTTGTTTTCTGGCAGTTATGGTGACTGCAGATGAGAGCTTTTGTCATGTTAGGCACATATTGACTATTTCCTGGAAACAGTGCTCTCTGTTACAGATCTGCTATACACTAAAGATAATAAACTATCAATAGAACAGATGATGTTTGTTCATTTCTTTACTAGCACTAGATATAGTCAAATGACTAAATTTAGATCCTGGTCTCTTTGGTCGAAATGCAGGTGATGCTCCTGCCTTCTAAAAAAGGTTCATGACTGGTCCTTTGGGAAAGTTTCTGTAGTGGAACTGCCAATAAAATTTTATAATCAGAGTCTGTGAAGGTCCACACTTTCATGCACACTTTGATACAGGGGAAATCAGAAAAGGCCATCATAGTGTCAGATGCTGGATTATTTTAGGGGATCTCACTGAAACCTCAACAACTGTGGTTAACTCTTGTACCATCCTTGGCCATTTTTGTCCATTTTTCTCTTTTTTTTTTTAATTTGTTGATCATTTTGGCTGTGTTACAGCTTGGGGCATGAATTTTTGCAGAGAATTTTCTTTTTAATGAAATTTTTCAAATCCAGTGTCTTTTACTTTCATGTGTCTTTTATATATATATATATATATATATATATAAATAATATCAGGAGAACTCTAAACGTGATCTCAGTGGCTAAACAAAAACAAGAACACTCAATGCTTCTCAGCCTAGATGCTGAAAAAGCATTCGACAGGGTGGACTGGCAGTATTTGAAACACACACTGGGGAAAATGGGATTTCATACAGATTTTGTCAGCTGGATTGGGGTGTTATATTCGGGACCCGTGTCGAAAGTGCGGGTGAATGGTTATACATCAAAGAACTTTGGCTTGAAAAGAGGAACGAGACAGGGATGCCCCCTTTCACCTTTACTGTTCGCTATCAGTATCGAGCCCTTGGCAGAAATTATACGAACAGATTCTAGAATTCAAGGAGTATCGATAGGTGGAGTGACGCATAAAATTTCACTATATGCAGATGATGTTATTCTGTATATTACTGACCCCTTGAATTCAATCCCAGTTGTTTTGACCTGTTTAGGGGAATTTGGGGAAATATCAGGGTACAAAGTTAACGAAATAAAATCAGAGGCCATGATGCTAGTAGGCGAGTGGCCAACAGAGTTAGATAAAGATGTTGCATTTAACTGGTCAAATAGAGGATTTAGATATTTAGGCATTAAGATTACAACACAAACCTCACAATTATTTAAGGAAAATTATAGCAGATTAATCACACAAATAAAATCAGATTTGACTAGATGGGAGATTCTTCCTCTGTCCCTCTTAGGTAGAATTGAAACAGTCAGGATGAACGTACTCCCTCGACTGACATACCTCTTCCAGTCGCTGCCTATTTGGATACCAGCTTCAACTTTCAAAATGTGGGATAAAATGATTTTGGCTTTTATCTGGCAAAAGCGAAAGCCTAGGATTAGACAAAAATTGCTAGTAAGCGCAAAGGAAAAAGGAGGTCTTAGTTTCCCAAGTTTGAAACTATATTATTGGGCAGCACAACTCCGTTGTTTGGTCGAATGGATTGTACAAGACGAGGAAACAAACTGGATTGGTCTGGAGAGATGCGCATGCCCGCTAGTACCTCTTGAGTCAATGCCATTTTTGGAACTAAAGAAATGGAGAGTTTTGAAAATTGAAAATGAATGGATTGCCTGTACCCACCGGGTTTGGTCCCTGGTGAGGAAAAAAATAGGTGCACCTTTAACAATATCTCGTGCAGTAAGAATTGCTAAAATCGTTGATTTCTTGCCAAACAAGATAGATACTGGGTTTCAGATCTGGGCAGTGAAAGGATTAATAACCATAAACCAGATGTTTGATGGAGAAATACTTATGTCATTTAAGCAACTACAAGATAAATATGGATTGTGTTCTAAGGATTTCTTTAGGTATTTACAGTTGAGGGATTATCTTTTGTCACACACTGAATGGAACTCTTTGAAAAAACCACCATCACCTTTAGAACACTTTTTAGTAAAATGTATAGAAGAGAATAGTAAAAGGAAAATAGTATCTAATATATACAAACATTTAAGAACACATTTCTCTGGAAACTCTTTAGATATAAAGGAGAAGTGGGAACTGGAAATGAATGTTGTTATTGAGGATGAAGAGTGGGAGGTGATGTGTGAACAGGGTCATAAAATCACTCATAGCCCAATGTGGAAAGAATTAAATTGGAAATTAAAAATGAGATACTTCAAGACACCCTCATGGACTTCAAGATATGACAAAAATAATACCAATTTATGCTGGAGAAAATGTAAGCAGATCGGGGACCACACTCATATTTTTTGGGATTGCCCGATGTTGACTCAATTTTGGCAAGGGATCCAAGCAGAAATCCGGAGCATTCTGAAAATTACATTACCGCTGAACCCATTACATTATATACTGGGTTTGAATCCAGGGGAGGATATAGGGAAGAGAAAGGCCCAACTATTACAGATTCTCCTACTAGTGGCGAGGAAAATGATAACCCTGTGTTGGCTTAAACCTCTACCTCCCACCCTTCAACAATGGCGAGAGAGACTGAAGAATGTGTATTTGATGGAAAAGATAACTGCAAAACTTCATGTACAAATGGATTTGTTTTTGGTTCTGTGGGCCCCTGTCATCTCACATTTTGGATGGCCAAATAGATAATTTGGTAATGGCTGGTCGTAAGAGACTACCTTGGTATTGTGGTTTTTTTTTTTTTTTTTTTTTTTTTTTTGTTTGGTGGTGGTCTCCTGCGGAAGGTACTTTCTCCCCCTTATTCGGGGATTAGTTTGGTGGGATGTCCATCTGTGTAGTTTGTCTTGATTTGGGATTGTAGGTATGCTGAGACACTAATTGTTCCTGTGTTGTTGTGTTTTGTTTCGATTTTAGTGTAAAGTTGTGTGTTGTTTTTTATGTGCATAATTTTAAATAAAAGAATGTTCCAAAAAAAAAAAAAAAAGCATAAAAATAAAGACCTAATTAAGCAAACTTTTAACTACTTTAAACACAATTGCCAGTTGTGTTTTATTTTTAATTTTCAGTTTAATTTATTTTCAATTATCAATCAATACCTTTCACACAAAAAAGTGGAGAAAAAAGTGTGTGAGAACAAGCATGGCACGAGGGAGAGTGTCAGGGAGAGGAGACAGTGAGGCACCGAAGTGAAAAAGAAAACGAGGAGCAGGTTCATTTCAAAGATCCGGCTCTTAGAACCGGATCGTTCGTGCACGACACATCACTACCACAGTCGCACTTGGCGGACGGTCGCCAGTTAACGTAGTCACAAGTTAATACGGAACACCGGGTTAGCTACCGTTAGCACGCCGCGGCTCAATTAGAGATGTCTACGGCCTGGTTTGAATCAGGTGACAGTTCAACAAGTTAGTTTGCATGATATGTTGGTTGGCGTCCGTATGGTCCTTAAACTGCTACACATTAGACGACGGTGAACTTACACTTTTGACGTGAAGTCGTGCTCCCAGCTGCTCCTTTCGTGAGGTAGTCCGCCATGTTTTCGGTCTGCGGAGGCAGAGTCACGAGATTTGGAAATCCGTATCCGCCCAGATCGGGATCACGGTGATCCAATCCGCCAGTGTTTTGAAATACTCAGATAAAGTGAGCAGGATTTCCTTGATCCTTGACTGAGAAAAGGAGGATTTCATTATCCGGATTATCCTGATTACAAATTTTGAAATACCAGGCCCAATAAAGGAAGCTTTAGAATAATATTCCAAATGTGTTCGCTAAAGGTCCTTTCAGTTGATGAAGTTAATGAACATCTTTCCTTCCTGAGGTCATCCTCATAAGAACCAGTTTCAACAGAACATTTGATTGTCTTTACTTGAAGACACACTTAAACACACACACACACACACACACACACACACACACACCACTCTTGGACCCCCCAGGTGGTCACACAGCTCCATAATATAAGTGGCAAATATACAAGAATTTCCTGCATCAGCCTACAGTGTGAAAATGACTGAATCTGGTGGAATACAGTAAAAATGTCAAATATGACTACTTTTCTTCAAAATGAAATGCTGACATCCCAGAATGCATGGTTTTACACAGCAATGACAGTGAGATTAAAAAATGTGGTTTGAATGGAAGTCAATGGGCCATTTTTGACCCGAAGGGTGTTGAAAGGAAGTATTTGATATTACATGAAAAATACTAATGCAATCAAATCAATTTTGTGGCTGATCTTTGACATGTCCAAGACTCTATTCACCACCAAAACCCCATGCCCCTACTATTAGTTATATGGAAAATAATTCTTTTTTTGTGTGTTTTTTTTTGTAAAAAAAATAATGAATCCTTCAAATAGTTAAACTGGCATTTAAAGGGTTAAAATCCTGAAAATGATTGAATGTTTGGTAGTTTTGAGCAGGTCTGAAGTTGTTTAGGAGATTTATGAAAAAAAAAGTAGAAAAAAATATTAATGTATGAGGATTTTAGAGTGTTTTTTTGGACGTGGACACTTTTGTCCCGAAGGGTGTTGAAAGGAATTTTTTTGAAGGATGGTACAAGAGTTAAACAGCCACATCAATGAAAGAATAATGCTGGATTATGTACTGTCTTCACGAGGCCATCACCAGGGATGATCAATTAACAGTTATGCCTTGTTAAAAGTTAATTTGTGGATTTTTTTCTTGCGTTCCTGATGAGTTTGAGAGCATCAATTGTTGTGAGAGTTAGTGCTGGCATACATTAAAAAACCCTATTATACTGTATACTACTGTAGTAATCCATGCTATGAGAAGAACCGCTCTACTAGGTAAAGAGAAGAGAGAAACGATGGTCCATGATTACTTTAAGACATGACGGGCAGTCTATCACGATCATTTCATGAAGTTTAAGTGTGTCTTCAAGTAAAGACAATCAAATGTTCTGTTGAAACTGGTTCTTATGAGGATGACCTCAGGAAGGAAAGATGTTCATTAACTTCATCAACTGAAAGGACCTTTAGCGAACACATTTGGAATATTATTCTAAAGCTTCCTTTATTGGGCCTGGTATTTCAAAATTTGTAATCAGGATAATCCGGATAATGAAATCCTCCTTTTCTCAGTCATGGATCAAGGAAATCCTGCTCACTTTATCTGAGTATTTCAAAACACTGGCGGATTGGATCACCGTGATCCCGATCTGGGCGGATACGGATTTCCAAATCTCGTGACTCTGCCTCCGCAGACCGAAAACATGGCGGACTACCTCACGAAAGGAGCAGCTGGGAGCACGACTTCACGTCAAAAGTGTAAGTTCACCGTCGTCTAATGTGTAGCAGTTTAAGGACCATACGGACGCCAACCAACATATCATGCAAACTAACTTGTTGAACTGTCACCTGATTCAAACCAGGCCGTAGACATCTCTAATTGAGCCGCGGCGTGCTAACGGTAGCTAACCCGGTGTTCCGTATTAACTTGTGACTACGTTAACTGGCGACCGTCCGCCAAGTGCGACTGTGGTAGTGATGTGTCGTGCACGAACGATCCGGTTCTAAGAGCCGGATCTTTGAAATGAACCTGCTCCTCGTTTTCTTTTTCACTTCGGTGCCTCACTGTCTCCTCTCCCTGACACTCTCCCTCGTGCCATGCTTGTTCTCACACACTTTTTTCTCCACTTTTTTGTGTGAAAGGTATTGATTGATAATTGAAAATAAATTAAACTGAAAATTAAAAATAAAACACAACTGGCAATTGTGTTTAAAGTAGTTAAAAGTTTGCTTAATTAGGTCTTTATTTTTATGCTTTTTTTTTTTTTTTGGAACATTCTTTTATTTAAAATTATGCACATAAAAAACAACACACAACTTTACACTAAAATCGAAACAAAACACAACAACACAGGAACAATTAGTGTCTCAGCATACCTACAATCCCAAATCAAGACAAACTACACAGATGGACATCCCACCAAACTAATCCCCGAATAAGGGGGAGAAAGTACCTTCCGCAGGAGACCACCACCAAACAAAAAAAAAAAAAAAAAAAAAAAAAAAAACCACAATACCAAGGTAGTCTCTTACGACCAGCCATTACCAAATTATCTATTTGGCCATCCAAAATGTGAGATGACAGGGGCCCACAGAACCAAAAACAAATCCATTTGTACATGAAGTTTTGCAGTTATCTTTTCCATCAAATACACATTCTTCAGTCTCTCTCGCCATTGTTGAAGGGTGGGAGGTAGAGGTTTAAGCCAACACAGGGTTATCATTTTCCTCGCCACTAGTAGGAGAATCTGTAATAGTTGGGCCTTTCTCTTCCCTATATCCTCCCCTGGATTCAAACCCAGTATATAATGTAATGGGTTCAGCGGTAATGTAATTTTCAGAATGCTCCGGATTTCTGCTTGGATCCCTTGCCAAAATTGAGTCAACATCGGGCAATCCCAAAAAATATGAGTGTGGTCCCCGATCTGCTTACATTTTCTCCAGCATAAATTGGTATTATTTTTGTCATATCTTGAAGTCCATGAGGGTGTCTTGAAGTATCTCATTTTTAATTTCCAATTTAATTCTTTCCACATTGGGCTATGAGTGATTTTATGACCCTGTTCACACATCACCTCCCACTCTTCATCCTCAATAACAACATTCATTTCCAGTTCCCACTTCTCCTTTATATCTAAAGAGTTTCCAGAGAAATGTGTTCGTAAATGTTTGTATATATTAGATACTATTTTCCTTTTACTATTCTCTTCTATACATTTTACTAAAAAGTGTTCTAAAGGTGATGGTGGTTTTTTCAAAGAGTTCCATTCAGTGTGTGACAAAAGATAATCCCTCAACTGTAAATACCTAAAGAAATCCTTAGAACACAATCCATATTTATCTTGTAGTTGCTTAAATGACATAAGTATTTCTCCATCAAACATCTGGTTTATGGTTATTAATCCTTTCACTGCCCAGATCTGAAACCCAGTATCTATCTTGTTTGGCAAGAAATCAACGATTTTAGCAATTCTTACTGCACGAGATATTGTTAAAGGTGCACCTATTTTTTTCCTCACCAGGGACCAAACCCGGTGGGTACAGGCAATCCATTCATTTTCAATTTTCAAAACTCTCCATTTCTTTAGTTCCAAAAATGGCATTGACTCAAGAGGTACTAGCGGGCATGCGCATCTCTCCAGACCAATCCAGTTTGTTTCCTCGTCTTGTACAATCCATTCGACCAAACAACGGAGTTGTGCTGCCCAATAATATAGTTTCAAACTTGGGAAACTAAGACCTCCTTTTTCCTTTGCGCTTACTAGCAATTTTTGTCTAATCCTAGGCTTTCGCTTTTGCCAGATAAAAGCCAAAATCATTTTATCCCACATTTTGAAAGTTGAAGCTGGTATCCAAATAGGCAGCGACTGGAAGAGGTATGTCAGTCGAGGGAGTACGTTCATCCTGACTGTTTCAATTCTACCTAAGAGGGACAGAGGAAGAATCTCCCATCTAGTCAAATCTGATTTTATTTGTGTGATTAATCTGCTATAATTTTCCTTAAATAATTGTGAGGTTTGTGTTGTAATCTTAATGCCTAAATATCTAAATCCTCTATTTGACCAGTTAAATGCAACATCTTTATCTAACTCTGTTGGCCACTCGCCTACTAGCATCATGGCCTCTGATTTTATTTCGTTAACTTTGTACCCTGATATTTCCCCAAATTCCCCTAAACAGGTCAAAACAACTGGGATTGAATTCAAGGGGTCAGTAATATACAGAATAACATCATCTGCATATAGTGAAATTTTATGCGTCACTCCACCTATCGATACTCCTTGAATTCTAGAATCTGTTCGTATAATTTCTGCCAAGGGCTCGATACTGATAGCGAACAGTAAAGGTGAAAGGGGGCATCCCTGTCTCGTTCCTCTTTTCAAGCCAAAGTTCTTTGATGTATAACCATTCACCCGCACTTTCGACACGGGTCCCGAATATAACACCCCAATCCAGCTGACAAAATCTGTATGAAATCCCATTTTCCCCAGTGTGTGTTTCAAATACTGCCAGTCCACCCTGTCGAATGCTTTTTCAGCATCTAGGCTGAGAAGCATTGAGTGTTCTTGTTTTTGTTTAGCCACTGAGATCACGTTTAGAGTTCTCCTGATATTATTTATCCCTTGACGACCCGGTATAAACCCAGTTTGATCTGGTTTAATTATGGTACATATACACTTTTGAATTCGTTTCGCCAGTATTGTGGTTAAAATTTTTGCGTCGCAGCAGAGCAAACTTATTGGTCTGTACGAGGAACAGTTTGTGGGGTCTTTGCCTTCCTTTGGAATTATGGATATTATTGCTTCGGACCAAGATTTTGGAGGGTCGTTCTTCGTAAGGGCATAATTAAATACTCTTTCTAAGAGGGGCGTAACTTCACCTTGAAAACATTTATAGAATTCACTCGGATATCCATCCACTCCCGGCACCTTATTATTCTTTAAACTTTTTATGGTTTCCTCAATCTCCTTTTTTGTGATTGGATCCCTCATCGCTTTGGAGTCACTCTCAGTTAATTTTGGCAACTTAATTTTCCCTAACACAGTTTTGATCTTTTCTATCTTATTTTCTGACTCTCCTGAGTCATAAAGTGTCTCATAGTAAACAGAAAAGGCTTCTGCTATGTCTTTAGGGTGGGATATTGTTTCTTTAGTAACAGGATTCACTATTTTTGCCACCGTACGATCTGCTTGTGCCTTGCGCAGCTGAAATGCCAGTAGCCTGCTGGCCCTATTTCCTGCTTCGTAATACTTTTGATTGGCAAAACGTAATGCTCCCTCAGCCTTATGTGTCAATAAATCATTTAATGTTTGTCTGTGCTGGTTAAGGGATTTCAAAATATTTTCGTCTTTCTTCTTTTTATGCTCTTTTTCTAACTCCTGTATGAGTCCTTCTAACCTCCCTTGTTCTTTATCATGATCTTTTTTGATTTTGGATGAAAGAGCAATTAATTTCCCCCTCATCACCGCTTTAGCCGCTTCCCATAAGATGGATACTGAAACTTCCCCATTATCATTGTGTTCCATATATTCGTTCCAATCCTTTTTTATACTTTGAACTATCTCTGGATGATTCAGAAGTGAAACATTCAATCTCCACTGTTTAGGTTGTCTTTCACTCACTAAATTTATTGTCATGACCACTGGACCATGGTCCGATATTGTTATAGGTTCAATATGGCAATCTTTAACCTTATAGGCGTCTCCTTTTAACACACAGAAAAAGTCTATCCTGGAGTAGCCTTTGTGAACCTTTGAGAAAAAAGTATAATCACGCTCTTTGGGATGTCTTTGACGCCATACATCTACCAGCCCCAGTTCCTCAATCATATTGCTCAATATTTTAGTTTTCTGTAGTACAGGACCCTCTACAAATGGATGTTTATCTAACTTTGGGTTCAACACACAATTGAAATCCCCTCCCACTATGATGAATCCTTCGGCATGCATAGTCAAAAGAGCGGTAATTTCTTTAAAGAAGCTGGAGTCATCTTCATTTGGTGCGTAAATATTTACAAGGGACATCTTAACACCTCTGATTGCACCCACCACCAAAATGTAGCGCCCTTTCTTGTCTTCATACGTATTCTCTGCGATGAAACCAAGTGATCTATGACACAGAATTGCAACTCCTCTTTTTTTACCCGCTTCAAATGAAGCACTAAAAACCTGCCCTACCCATTCCCTTCTAAGCTTTTTGTGTTCTGTATCATTAAGGTGGGTCTCCTGGAGTAATGCGATTGAACAATTCAATCTTTTTAGCTGATTCATAATTTTCTTTCGCTTTATGGGATGATTAATTCCATTTATATTGTAACTAACTACCGTCAACTTGTCCATTTCTGTAACTTATATCTTAATCTAAACATGATGTTCTACTATCCTGATAGCATTTCTTCTTTGAACTGTACCTTAAATGGGATCAAACTAAAAACCAAAAAAATAGTAGTTATCCTTACAGTTTTGTTTGCTGAGAGACACCGAACATTGAAAACCAAGAAACCGAATAATTTTTCTGAACATAAAAAACAGCAGTAAGCTTCCAAGACACCAGTGGATTGCCCCTGAAAGGAATTGAACAGAGTCTTAACCTTACAAACAAACTCAGGGGATCCCCACTCCCGATCTTCACTGGGCAGAGAGAGCGGTCTCTCTGGGTAGAGTGCACAAAGTGCAGCGGCGACGGTCCACCAGGTTGTCCCAGGAATGTCCTCACGTCGCCTCGGTAGCGAAGTTCGCTTCATAGATGATGATCCTTTCCCCCCCAACCCCCACCGACCCCAATACTCCTCTTGTTTTCCAGTCCTAATACTATAGCCTGAATCCATTGCTCCCAGACTGCAATTTACATTAAACAAAGCATCCGATTTTATTCTACTTCGCAAGTCCAGTTACCTAGTCTCTTTCTATCTGTCATTATTTATTCATCATTACTCACGCCAGCGGCTCTCGCCTCTCTGTATTCACCCTGGACGAAGGCTCTAATCTCCGCTGGATTCAGCTGTTGGTTCTTCCTCCGGTTCTGCTGTATTGACCATCCCTCTCGTGTCAGCTCCCTTTCCAATATTTCCCGGTCCTCCATTGCTGTTTCGATGCCAAGTTCTTTCAATGTTGAGTGTGCCTCCAGGAGTGAGGGGAACAGCCTTGTGCCACCATCCAAGAAGAGTCTTATCTGGGCTGGATATGGAGACTGTGCCCTGATGTTCCTTTCTTTTAACTTTTTTATCACCTCTCTGACTTTCTTCCTTTTCCTTTGTAGGTCAGGCGAGTAGTCATGGTCAAAATAGATCGTATGCTCTTGAAACTGGATATTTCTTTGTTTCCAAGCCCGCAGCAGCACCTTTTGTTTCACATTAAAGTCCAGAAACCGCGCTATAATGGATCTCGGAGGCGCAGCCGCGGCCCTGGGCTTCGGGCCTAGAGCTCTGTGGGCTCTCTCCAGTTTAATGTCGACTTCTTCTTCAAACTCTAACGAAGTGCTCAGAAAGTCTGTTATAAAGGACAACATGTCATCCTTCTCCGCGCCTTCTGGAATCCCGTACAGCCTGATGTTGTTACGGCGGAGTCTGTTTTCCATGTCATCGCATTTGGCTGTGAGATTAGCCTCCCTCTGTAACAGGTAGCCCAGTGCCCTCTCCTGCCGTATACTTCTGTCTTCTGCTGTACTCACTCTGTTCTCTACGTCGGTCAATCTTCTGTCCAGCCTCTCCGTTCGTTGTTTAAGCTCCTCCATGGATGCCTCTACTCGGTAGAGAGAGGTTTTCAGCTCCCGAAAGGAGTCACTGTTCTCCTGTCTGAGTTTCCTCAACTCCGTCAGCATCGTCGACTCCCCGCCGGGGTCACCGGCGGATTTCAGCGGTGTAGCTTCGGCTAACGTTAGCTGCTTGGAGGCTGTTATTACTTCGTCATTTTTACCGACTTTCATGTCTTTCTTGCCTGTTTTCTGACTGGAACTCATTCCTTTAGCGACCCTTTCCTGCAGTCTGGTACTCATTTATTGTTCTTCGTTATTTTGTCGGCTAATTATTAACTAATTATTAACGGGTCAGGTGGAGCCGCGGGTCTATGCGTCTATCCACTCCATAGCATCACCGGAAGTCCATTTTTATGCTTTTTTAAATTTATTTTGTGGCATTTCTTCAAGGTTGAGTGTGTTTGTAAAATGAAGCCATAAAGGCTAAACATTTGATGTCATGTATGTATTTTGCATTAGTAATTCATTTTTTTCAGGCAGTTTTGCATTATTTTGGGTGATAAATTAATTAAACAGTTAGTAAGTTTTATTTATATATTACATTTTTACACAGCATGCACTGTGCACAGCATGCAAGTGCATTACATTGTCAAAAATGAACTAAAATATAACAAAATTTTAAAATATAAAATAATAATAATAATAATGATGAATTGATGATGAATATTAGTGATTGGAATTCCGTCTCTTTTTTGTGAGCCGGATCATTTGGCTCAGCTCACCAAGAAGAGCCGAATCTTTCAGCTGCCAAATGGCTCTTCATGTTACCACTTATAACACTTATTACTAATACCAATCATACCAATACCAGTCAATTGCAATAAATTGCTGTAGCCAATGGCGTTTACAGTTATAAGATCCCTTGTGAGTCTGCCATAAATTGATTGAAGGCCAAACGCAGTTAATGAAAGGTGATTTCTGCCTAAATAGGACTTGGTCTGATTCTAGAGCTTCATAATTTAAAGATCTGAGCTCACAGGACAGCTTGGAATTCTTGTAAAGGACCATTACAACACAAAATGCACATTTTCACCTGCCATAAATTGATTGAAGGCCAAACGCAGTTAATGAAAGGTGATTTCTGCCTAAATATGACTTGGTCTGAGTCTAGGGCTTCATAATATAAAGATCTGAGCTCACAGGACAGCCTGAATTCTTGTAAAGAACACAAAATGCGCATTTTCACCTGGAAGGTGAGTGTGTATGTCTGTGTGGTCACACGTTTACTCAGGCAGGCTCCACAGATGTATATGGACGTATATATATTTGTATTAGAGATTTATTAGAGACTTTAGCAGGAGCAGAGCCAGGTGTGGTCACAAGTAACGTGGTCATCCGTCCCGAGTCAAAAAGAGACAGCAGTCTGTCTGTCTGCTATATATGTTATTTTACCAGAAAATGTATTCAAGATTTTTCAATTCAAACCAGACGGACTACATGATTTAGTCACACAAATAAGACTGCAAGGACGAGACATTGCAACATTAACAGATAAGAAAATAAACAAAGAGGCGCCTACAAGGACAGCTACGTCATCCTTTTTGCTGTTTTCAACATCTGTCGTATCTACGACAACCACAGACGCATTTGGCTGACGGTCGCCAGTTAACATGGTCACAAGTTAATACGGAACACCGGCTCCATTGACTTCCGTGTTAAGCAGCTAGCGAGGTAGCTGGCTTTGTTGATGAATTTAGCTGTCTATGGTTTAACTTAAAGGGAACTAATCTGACGTACATCATACGTTAACTAACACCAACCTGTTCAGAGTTTATTAGCGTTAAGTCATAGGCTCCATGTGTACAGACCAGGCTGCTACAGTACTTTGGTAACATAACGTCACACAGTACGAGTATTAACTATACGGTTCATTCAGAAGTGTCAGGATGCTACAGTGATGTTGCTGCTGATGTCATAGACAAAGATATTCTCATACACCTTCTCTGTCTTCTACTTTCAGAGTCCACTCACAGCCATGTTCCACTCAGCTGTTAAGGACAACCTGGAAATCCTTGGAAACGCTTTAATTGTACATTTAAGACTAAGTTATTGGATTTTGAATAAAGTGCTTGAAACTGCTGAAATTGTAACTGCATTACTTTCATGGTATATAGCTTGGTCAGTGACACAATTCTGCCGTATATATAGAAGGCTCTCACTGAACATAATTATGGCAAAATATCATCTGATTTGCTGAAGTCAAATAATCAGTCTGTACACAAACACTGAAATACATTGCTGCATGTTTCAAAATCATATTCAAGCTATTTCCAAACATTTTAAAAGTGCATTTTAAGCTTCTGAAGGCAAATTTGTCTTCATTTAATCAGAAGGATGTAAATCTTAAATGCTTGTAAAATGCTTCAATATGCAGCATGATATGAACACTAAACACTGTACTTGTTACTCGTATTTTCAACAGTTTCAGAAAGTGTGGTCAAAAATATTTTACTCTGCATTGAATTTCTTACATTTAAGCTACTTTAATGATTTAAAAATAAAACACTAACACTTTAGATTAACTGTAATGAACACCTTGAGTAACAATATCTAGGAGAAGTGGAGCTGAGACTTTGTCAGCCTAGGTGAAATCCACCTCTGAGGTGGGATCCAAATAATCCTGTAATTTTGGTATCAAGTTGATCCAGGTATCTGCCTTAACTTTTGAAATACCCAAATCCAGCCCTTTACCTGGATTCAAGGGAGGATTGGATTACCAGATCCGGATTCTGATCTTCAGGATCAGGATTATCTGAATCTATGTTGAAATACCCAGTTTTCAGATCAGATCTAGATTTAATCCAATCCGACCAGGATAATCAGATCAGTTTTGAAATACCGGGCCCAGAGGGAGTCTTTTTGTACCGTATGCTGTATTTTTATGTGTTGGCCAGCAGGGGTGAGCAGAGCTCTGCTTTTGTCAGGTGTTTTCAGGTACTTTACATGATCCTTCCTAATAAACATGGAAATATCTGTCCTTATTTCAGAGTGTTATTTTATAGTTGGACATGAACAATAATAAATGCATTTTTTAGACTGTATCTAAACCAAGCAAACCAAAGCAGAGACATAAGATTCGTGATGCATGAATGATGTAACGTTGTGCTGTGACTCCATCCATGATGCAACCTGAAGTCGTCCTCTAAATAACTGTGTGATCTACGTCTGACGAGGTGATTGATTTGAAAAGCAGACTTTAGTACAGCTGAGTCTGGTCAAACAGAGGATGTGATTCCAAATGATGAAATGTTTGGTTGTTTGATACTTTCTGAAATGTTATTTATCAAATCAAATTTTATTTGTTTATTTAATGAGGAACACAAATAAGAATTAACAGACGTACATCACATATCATTTCAGAATTGAATACTGATACAAGAAATGTGAAACTGCTGCTGTGATACCAAAGTGTGATTTTGAGATGTTGATTTTCACAAAGGGTGGCGATGATTTTAAAATGTGTATTACCTGATCAGATCTGAGGCATATTTTTATTATAAAGAAATCAGTATAGAATCAACAAACAAATAATTATCTTAGGAAGGAAAAGTATATATATATATATATATATATATATATATATATATATATATATATATATAAATCAAAATAAGAATCATTTATACACTTGAGAGTTATCTTAATCTGCATATTCCAGATTATTTGATGTCTTCCAATTCAATTTGCAACAGTGTCAACCACCTTAATGTAGCAAGTTAGCATGCCTTTACTGATAGGCACTAAACAACTCAGGAAGTTTAAGCTATGAAAGGTCAAAAAAAAATCATCAAAAATCATCAATCCT
Source organism: Nibea coibor (assembly GCA_023373845.1). Classification (NCBI taxonomy): domain Eukaryota; kingdom Metazoa; phylum Chordata; class Actinopteri; family Sciaenidae; genus Nibea; species Nibea coibor. Next base: position 3,199,391 of record CM041726.1, read on the forward strand.
GCACCCAGCAAATCCTTCAGGAAACTGTATTAAGACAGAGTTTGTGTTACGTGCAGAACCATTCGTTTCCAGCACATATTCTGAGGCCACGAGGGCCTTGAACATAATCAGTTCAGTTCAGTTTATAAACTCAATTTAACTGCATCCCCATAGGGTTTCTTAATGCATCACACACTTGAGTTCAGTATGTTATGTGTTTATTTATGGTGGCAGAGTATTTTTTTATCTGTATGACTGCTTTGTGTTTTTGTCTACCCTGAACACAGACCGAGAAAGTCCAATCAATGGTAATAATTAAATGAATGATTATAAAATCTGAAACATCAAAGTTTTGTCAAACAGAAATTTGACCTGATGATCTGTGTGTGTTTGATATGTGTAGAGCAAACTGTTTGATATCAACTTTATACAGAAATTCACTTGTCCGGTTTAACACAACTTTTTGTATACTTTTATGATAATGAACAACTGATGATGGACATTTACTTTTCAATAATTTAATACTTCACTGAAAAACTTAAACTTAAAGTCTTAAATACACTTAAAAGTCCAGTGTGAAGGATTTAGTGTCACCTAGTGGTGAGGTTGCAGACTGCAACCAACTGAATGCTCTCCCTTCCAGCATGTTGGAAGAACGCTGATCTAGATATGAACTTTTGCTTTTTCTGTGAATTTGGCATCATTGTTAGAAAAATAGTTCAACATGGCAGACTCTGTGAAAGAGGACCTGCTTTCTCTGTAGATATAAAGGGCTGAACAAAAACACAACGATTCTTATTTTCAGATGATAATACACAAATGAAAACATACTAATAAATATAATATTTCATTGGCGCTACTCTTAAATCTTATACGCTGGACCTTTTAAACATTCCAAGATGGAAATTCCATGATGACAAATTAATATTGTTACAAATATTCATAAGTACAGAAATGTACCAAAGTACCAAACAATTAATTGCTTTAGGTATTACTAAGTAAGTGTTTTGAGCTCTGTTGTACAGATTCAAGTTGTTTCCAGGTCCAGCAGAGACAGTGATTTGAGATGAGAGAGGGGTTGGTGGTCTGCACAGACAGCAATAGATACACGACAGTGAAATTATTATAGCAACCAAATGAAATTCTCACAGCATATTGTGACAGGATATAACCCAAAGACATCACAACACAAGTGAACACATGAAAATGCTTTAAGTGTTGTATTTCCCTCCTAGAGAACTACACGCACCCTGCATCCAACCTAAAATCAGCCCGACTGTTGAAGCTCAGAGTTAACACTGTGTATTAGTTACTAGACTTCTTCTTATTAGACTTCTTCCTCTGAAAATTGACACTTGAGGACCTGATAGTCTGATTACAGGTTTACTGCAAGTTGAGTTTACAGTAAATATCATCACCATCGTCTGTGTTTTAGTGGAGATTTTTATGTTTCTGATGCTTCCCTGCAAAAGTATTCCATCCAACACATGAATAATGCCCCCACCCTGACAGCTCATTCAAACACACACAAACCATTAAGGCTAATGTATTTGTGGTTTTGCTGTGTGGCTGCCGGGCTGCCCGTTCATTATGTAGGTGGTGATGGATGTTGCAGCCATCGATTGACAGATAACCCGAGCTATTTCTAGTCAGAGGAGATTAGAAGGATTAACGCCGTCCAGGGTGAGACAACCACTCACCTTCCACACTGGCTCTGTGGACTCTGCTGTCTGCATGTGCCTGCTGTTGTTGACAGAAACAGCAGGCATACATCTCTGCATACAAAAGCCACCAGAGAGCCTCGAAGACTCACCACAATGATTTCACACAAAGTTACTGTGTTTTCTGCTAGCATTTTCTCTGTCTCAGTGGGAGTGAACAGTGCTTTCTAACAGGGGACTGGCTGCCCTGTTGTGTTTCCTGTAAACACAAGCTGTTTCTATCTGAGTCGTGTCTTTTTGAAAAAATAAAAATTTTGTGTATGCAGCATCACTGCATGCCATCCTCCTCTGCGGCTTGCATCTGGGAACTATTTTCAATGTTATGCATTTGGTTGTTGTGCCAAATTTTCACTCAGAGTCAGATTTCCGCTCCCATATTTACATGCATGTGCTAGAGAAATAAAATTCTGTGAAGCAGTTTTGGCGAGAGGACTGTATCTTTACAGTACAGAGCCCTTTATGTTTGTAACACAAGTGAGAAAAAATCAGTCAAATTAGTTAAGCAAATGAGACTTTTATTGTGAAATTTAAGCCCCTTGAAATTGTGATACCACACAGCATTTTATTTTGAAACCATCTATCTAAATATACAGTGTGTGTGGTTACATTTTTAAAGCTTCTTTTAAAACTTAAACTCAAATAAATAAAAATCAAGTTTCATTTCATATTCTTTCTTTCTTCAATCACATGCCCTGACAAGGGAGAGGTCAGATCAATTCTTGGCAGCTCTAATTTTCACCAGTTCAAATAAATAACTTCACATTTTCTTTACTTGTTTTAAGATTTTTAGAAGTGAAAATGTCAGCAGCTTGAGCGAAATTTAAAAATAATATATTATTGCAGACAGCACATACTGGAAATGTCCCCACATGTTTCAGAGGGATGGTTCTCAAAGTCAAATATTTCTCTGCTACAAATGATTCTTAATTTTAACATTTAGTCAATTTTTCAATTATGTACACAGTAGGAGGTCTTCATATAACAAAACATCTGGAACCAAGTGCTCCAATAACTGAAAACCATTCTGCAGCAGATTGTAACAACAAGGAGCAAAATGATTTTAGGTAATAACTAATACTTTCAAAAAGATGCTATGAAAGCAGACAGTGTCCTGTTAAACCACAGTGTGTCAATAAAGCACACTTTGAGTGCTGCCTGTTGTTTAGACTGTGGAGGCAGAGCAGAAATGTAGCGTGAGACTCTTTGCTATTATTGACGCTGCTGCTGACGTCACCCGACGCTTAGGTCCAAGTTTATCAAGTTTCCAAACACACACACCATCACACCAAAATAATCCATTTAGATTTCAAAGTAAGAGCCTGGCCTCTGTTTTGAGTTGCACGGATTAAACAGTGCATGAAGTGTTATCACCTATTCAGTGGACTTGTTATGTAGAATATGAAGTCAAGTGACTAATGATACAAATGACATCCTTTCACAACATCGCACAAGATGGAAAATGTATATTTAGAAACTCAACAAGGGGTTGAAAAGTATGCATAAACTGAAACAGAAGTTTACTAAAGATTAATGTGCAGCCTTGAAGAGTTGTTCAAGTTGTGTTGAGATGACTTTTGTGTACAGTAACATGGCAAACGTACTGTAAATACTGATATCCATTGTGTGCACAAAGCAGAAGGATCAGCCTGGCCCAGCTTGACTTTGTTTTGCAAGACATTTCAGTCATCTATCTGTCTTTGACACACAAGTGTGTTTTGAAGTTCCTTCAGTTTATCTCGAGAAGACTGCTGCCAGACAGCTTCAAACAGTGTAAAATCATTGAGCGTGTGATGTCTAACAGATCACATACATACAGGATGACATAGATGAGTCACATAGAATGTGTGTTATCTAGCAGGGGCTAACATCAGCAAAAACAAAAAACAGTACAACAGAATTTAATTTGAAGGTTCATGCAAGTATTTACGCATTCTGTTGCTAGTTAAAGATGTTTTCTTACAGAGCTCTATTTTTTCTGCTAACCTACTTGGGATTACAGTAATTCAACAGCTTCTTCAGCTGGGCTCTGGTATTAGACCTCAGTCCGGCATTATTGTTGGCTGGTATGCTGAAAAACATAAAAAACAAAACATATTAGGCTGTTATTGCTAATTAATTCAGTGGTTTGTTGGTGGTAACAAAAGAGTAGCAGGAGCAGTGGGAACTTGGATATGTTTAAATAAACGAGAGTGCAGGATGTTTTTATTAAATCAGGATGGACACTATTTTTCTAAAATATTTTCATGATAATTGTGACCTTATGTAGGCTACAAACCTACAGTTTCATTCATGTAAGGATATTAGAGACTGACTATCAGGTGATTTTATCTTCTCAATCTTAATAAGCCAATAGACATCCAGAGAGCAACATAAAAACGTTTAAAGCTTGAAGCAGAAATTGTAGACACTTATTATATTATATTATATTATATTGTATTGTATTATATTATATTATATTATATTATATTATATTATATTAGATTATACATTACTTTTATAATTATTATTATGATATAAGCCTCTAAAATGACAATTAGCACATCTCTAAAACAGTTTTAAAAAATGAAATTAAATGAAGTGGGCTCATTAAAAAAATGTTATATCAATCATGTCAATGTTGTTTGTAAAACGCCGCAATGGTTTTATTTTGAAACTTCTTAGCGGAAATCCTTGTGAGCTCAGCTAGCCTGACAGCTAGCCTGCGCACCGAGTCTCCTTGCTGCCGCTGATAAAACGGTTTCGTGTAGGACTTTCTCCTCCATCACTTCCTTCTTTCAGCAATGGGTTGTCAGGCAGGGAGGTGTGAGGAGCCCGGCTCTTCACCCCTTCACGCTGCTCAGGAGCCATGGCGGAGCGGACACTGAGGAGGAGGAAGCAGCGGTCGGAGCAAAGCGGCTCCACAGCAGCGGCTGAGCCGAGGACGGGTCCACGTTACCTGCAGCGCAGCCACAACTCTTACTGACGGAACACAATGGTGACGGCTGATAAAGTTTTACACGCGTCTTTAGCTCCTGTCACGGACGGCCGGTTCAACTTTTCTCTAACTTGTATTTTAATGTCGGCGGGCTCGTAGACGCGCAGACTTTGTTCTGCTCCCCTTCTCTTCTCTAACGTTACGTGTGTCCTGTAAAGCCATCTGCCTCCGGCGTAAATCTGGCGCACTGTCCCGCAGTGGCTCTTTAATATTTCTAAGCCGAGTCAGTGGAGGTTAACATGGGGGCAAAGCAAAGCAGCCCGACTGCTAATCCCGCTGCTAACGGACGGACCAGAGCCTACTCCGGCTCGGACTTGCCCTCCAGCACGTCCAACAGCAACGGCAGCAATGTTCGCAGGACTACCGCCGGGGGTGTGAGGTACCATGCGTACAGTGGAGCCTCGGGAGCCACGTCCAGCACCAGTCAGCACCACGGAGCCAGGGCAAGGACTGTGGCGGGCTCCGGGGGCTCCGGGACCAGACCTCAGTCCGGCATTAACATTCCGAACAGCAGCGGAGCCTACAGCTCCCAGGAGTCCGGCGGTAGCAGCCCAGAGGAGGCGGCGGACAGGGAGCGCTCCGGTGGAGGGCACGACGGTCCCCGGCTGTTGATAGGATCACTACCAGCACACCTCTCGCCTCATCTGTTCGGAGGTAAGAGGGCACATCGCCCGTGCTGTGTTGACACGGCTCGGTGTCTCACTGACACGTGATTGATGGGGGCCAGTGTTACCAAAATGTCAGTGTACACATGTAACATCATCTGTAAGAGGTCTGTACTGCAGTTAATACTGCATGGCTAACAAGTGTTCAGAAAGTAACTCTGGAGTCAGATTGACGTAATCAGAAGATGTCATGTGACAGCACCAAACATCCTTTAGCAGGCCACATCTGGAAACACATGCTCATTAAATAAGACAGACGCAGCGAGGTTTACACTGCTGAGGTCATGACCCTCAGTAGAAACATGTGATCACACTCCAAATTAAATGTAGCCCCCATGATGATAAACTCGTTGAGATAAGTTGTATTTATTCTTTTAGTAAACTGTGTTATGGATCTGTCAGCTTCATTTCCCACGGTCTGATTTAAAAATTGTGTCCGCCATGGCCACTCGTTTGTTTACTGTACTAAAAATATTATCAAATGGTTTGAGCCTAAAAATAGTGGAATCAGCCAATAAGATATCCACAGTGTGTTTGCTGACTTCCAGCTCTGAGGCCAAGCTACAGGTTTGTATAATGCTAATACTGATTAGTAAAACAAATTTTCAAACATGTTCTGCTTTCTCTCTTGTACACTGTCAACTTTACAACTTAACATCAACATCAGAAAGGAAGACAACATAACCTCAGCATCACTCTGAGAGCTCGTGTCAGGATTTTGTCAAGTGCCACCCTCCGTGGTTGTGAAGTGAAGCCATTGTCAAAAACTGCAGTTCCTCAAACGTCCACCTGAGGCTGGCCACAGAACGAATCAGTCTCCATAAGTCCCCATGTTAAAATGTGCAACTTCACAGCAGAAATAAACATGTTTACAGCCTGGTACAAAAAACAGTTTTGTCTCTATAGCTAATTTCCCCGTTCACGACAACTGTACTGATGGTGAATGTCTATACAACTCACCTGTACAAATGATATTAAGGCTTAAAGGGCACATATTCTGTGCATCAGCTCTTCAGAAGCCTGTGGAGGATGTTGCATTGTTTCAAGGCAGAGATATCTGATCAAAAAATAAAACCAAAAAGCCTATGAATCTGACAAATTGTATCATACCTTTTCACTTGATCCACACTCTTTGGGTCAATAACCAGACCCACAAGGAAGGGTTGTGTTGATATGACACACAAACAGTGATGCAGATGCTGGCTGGTGAGTGAGTGGGTTTTAATGGCATTCATGTGTGAGGATGATGATTCATGTGCAAGTCGAGTCAAACGTTGTTAAGATAAATGCTGTGAAGCTCCATGCGGAAGCCTTCTCACTGGTTCCATCGATTGGCTGTCGAGTGTGAGGCTGATTTTAGGTGTCCAGTCAGTGCTGCAGGTTTTGGCTGGTTGGTTGTGCTGTGCCTTGTAGTTTCTTGTTGAGCTGACAGGCGAAAGACAAAGGCGCTCTGCATTCTTTGAAGCATTTGAAGAAGACAATAGGCTCGTTTGAGATGAAGCTCGCCTGCTTGGAGAGTGGTTGAGAGCAGGTGGTTGCAGCTGGGGGAAGTGACAAAAAGCTGCAGTCAAGTTGGACAGTTTCCAACAGTATAGAATCTAGAGCAAGGCATGTTATCATCAATCAGTCTAATCCGTCTATTCAGCTTTTACTGAGTCACCAGTGATTATTGCTTAAATGATGTTGTGGGTGATGTGGTAATGTAAAGTCTGATCCTGAGTTAAAGAAATTCAAAGCATCGATCAGCTCTGGAAAGAGGAATACGAGGCACATCTTTGGTTTGTCAGTCATGATCAGAATCAGTTTGTAGAAGGAGAGTTCCTGTCCAGCAGAAAGCAGAAAGGTTGTGTTAGATCTAAACTATCTGGAATTCATTTATCCAGTTTTTGTGACCTCACATAGGATATCTTCTAATTGGACGATTACTGGGCAGTGTTTTGGACCCCCATACACATTTATCATCTTTCCATGTGCTAATCTACAGCATACATAAGCAGCCTGTGTTTAGCCTCTCTCCAGCGGCTCCCTGTCCACTTTGTCCTCTATAATGTGCATCATAATGCATCTTTTCCTCAATATTCTGCTGAGTAGCAGTGGCTACTAGTCTATTTATATTATATTATATTTCTTAATATACATTCATGAGTGCAGTCATTCAGATTGATCACTTCTGTTCCAAACTATCAAAATCAAAATGCAGATAGGTAGTTGACTCCCAACTATAGACAAGTTTCTTTGACTCTTCATCAGTGCATGGGGCTCATGAGGTCAACATTAAAAGTTGTTTTATTATTGATTTTTAATTACATTTTTTTTTTTTTAATTTTTGCAGCCATCTCTGACATTCTCTGAGTTTTGACACTGATTCAACACATCTGGCTTGTGTCAGGGATTTCTATAAATGCTGACATCATTATGTCATCATTACATCTTATACATTATGTATAAGATGTGCTGTGGGACAGTTCATTTCTCATCTGTAGAGTTAGCATCGTTGTTTCAGTTAGCATTATCAGTGCTGCTAGCTGCTGATCCTCTATGGAATTCATTATAACTAGCCAGAGCTGAAAGACAGATGAGAGCTAAAAACCTAAAAAATGCATCAACCATAGGTGCATATGAGTATTTTGACTGTTATCAAGCAGAATGTTTAATTTTTACATTCATTATTAACATGTAGTTCAGTGTTTCTCAAACTTTTACACCTTGTACCACCTCAGAGGAAATCTGCCTCTCCAAGTACCACCATCGTGATCGTGTAGGCTGGCCCTGTTCAGCTACAGACAGTTTTTGACTGTTGTTGAATCTTGAACAGCTCCAGAACCAGAGCTTTTTGGGTGCAAAAGTGGGTCTCCTCACCTGCATACTCTCCCTAATATTTCACTATACAATATTTCATATTTCAGTCTTTTTTTTTTTTACTATATTACCACACACATCACATTTTAGCTAATACCTGATTGTGGATGTATGCGAGTTGCATGACTGTGACGATAGAGCAGTCTGATGCTGAATCAAAATATTTCAGGAAATGTATTAAGTACTAAGGTAGTATTAAATGCTTCTAAAATAATTTATTTAAATAATTTATTTAATGAAAAAAATATAGATTTCAGAGATTCCTCCACGCACTGCCCAAGAGAGCTCACATACCGCCAGTGGCACAAAAACCAGTGATGTCGTACACAGGGGGGTTCTAACAATAAGACATCATGAAGAAGCACGTCATCATGGGAATTGTGTTTACAACAACCACCACTGAAAATCCATCTGATGTGACTCAGGTAGAAATTGTGAAACTTTTCTTGATGTTACATTTCATCACGTTTGCTAACTGCCTTCATCACTCTAACATATCCCATACATCTCATGTTTACCTGGAAGTTCCAGTAACTAGAGGTGAGCACATTACATGACTTTAACGAGTCACGCAACTCAACAAACTCAACACAGATCTGTTTCTAGACATTTAAATGCAGAAATACTCCATATTCTATCTGCACCATCTGCATCCTGGATGCAAACAAGAACATGCTATATTTACTCACAATAATTTCATGTCAGATGTTTGTCATAACACCGTCTCTTTAGTCTTACTGTTGATATTATTTTATCATAGTGCATTAAGGCCTTAAATAGCAGCAGGCTATTCATGTCAGTGTTGATGCAAGTGAGTGTATTCATTAGAACAAACACATGCATCCACAGTACATATGCTGCAGGTTGTGTACACAGTTAATGTGAGCGTGAGTCAGCAGACAGGCGTCTAATAATGACCTCAACTCATCAACTTTCCTTCCTCTATAATGGCACATGGACGAATCAATAGTATACACACACACACACACACACACACACATGTGCCTGCAGGCTGTGTTAGCAGGTGGTGTGTTGTTCTCTCTGTTAATGGTGCTGGTCTTAATTTAAAGACTCCTCCAGATTTAACGTCAGTGGACAGTCTGATGAAAATGCAGCAGAGCATCTCTGTGACGTTCAGTCCAGCCATTATCTGTTTGTTCACTGAGGTGTGCTGAACGCTGACAGAGCACGAGGCCTTTGAGAAATGTATACATTAAGTTTAAACTGCACCAAATCCACTCTGCACCACAACCAGATGAATGGCAGAGCATGACCTGTATTTCACTTCACTTCACCCATAAAGGTTTGCGTCTCTTCTCAAACACAGTGTAGGTGAGTAATCAGAATCAGAATCAGAAATCCTTTAGTAATCCCTGCAGGGAAATTGTGTTTGTTACAGCAGCTCCCAAACGGTAAGTTAGATAGTAAGTAAGAGCAAGAAAAAAACAAACAATTGAACACCATACAAGTTGGATAGTGACATCCCAAGAAAAACTTTAACACTATACACCTATAAGATATATAATTTAACACTATATATATATACACACTGAGTATAAATAACAGTTAAATAAAACCAATTACAGTAAACTACAACTAGTGTTTGAGAGACTGTACAGTGAATGTACACTTATTGTAGTGCAGTATGCATGTGTGGAAAATTGCTCAGTAATTGTGACAGTAATCTGCGTGGAAATGTTGTCAGGGTTAGGAAGCACAAAGGTGCCATAACAAAATTCAGGGAGTGCTTATTCAGACATACTCAGAAAATATTGTACAAGTTGATACTAAATGTTGTACAGGAATACATTTGAAATTCATCTTCGCAGAGCAAACTGAAAGACTGAAACAGACCCACAACGCCTGTGTTATACACCCCCGTCCTCAGCTATCTCACACTGAAACTGAAGACACTATAAATTCATCGTTCTGTTGCGTGACAACAGTTTGGCACTCCAGCTCAGCAAGGAAATGGCAGCAGGACGAGTGAGAACACACAGACATCGCAAGTCCTATAGGAGAGATCTGCCTTCCAGATCATGCTGAATCATATATACGGAGAGACAGATCTGAAATCAGCTTTATTTACCAAGAATGTGTAAACATGAGAGGAATGGGTTTAAAGTTGCTTACACAGATCTAACAGTACAAGAAGATAGAAACAAATACAAATGGTGAAAAGTAATTAATAGTGAATGGGTAATATACATTCTATGTAGATGATCCAGATATTTCTATTCATATATCTGACACTGTGCCCTCAGAATGGCACAAAAGGTTCTAAGTTGGTGTGGATGTCTTTAAATCCTTGAACTGGACCCGATCATAGGGTTTTAAAAAGTCATGTACTGGCTTCATTTCCTGGACTCGCAGAACAGGAAGACAATGTCATCATCCAGACTGTGTAACCATTATGTTTGGGGGTGTATGTAGAATTTCCGTCCATGCTAGACTGTAAGCTCACGATGGAGACGCTTTCCTGTTGTTAGTGTGTGATATGAGTGGATACTGCTTCCTATCACAGAGTGTGATCACAGCTCAGCTGCCTGCTTTTACTGACACGCATACAGCTGTAAATTGTTGGTTTTGTGTTCAACCTGCTGCTAAAAGTCATTATATCCTGGTCAAAGGTATAATAAACAAGTCTTCTCTATTCTCTACAGGCCTCTGTACAACAATAGCAACAGCAGCTGCAATATTTTTCTTTAATATGCGTTTGCAACAAGCTGTTATCTATAGGACACAGCACCTCCTTACATTTGTATGAGTACCAAAAGCCTCGGATGGAAGCACAATGTGCCAGTCACACCTCTGCAGCACACAGCACAGCATGTCGCCTCTCTGGACAGAATATTTTCCATGATATGTCGTCCTCATTGGACCTCTATCTGGGCCGAAGGTGATATCACCACACTCAATCACAAGGATAATATTTTGTCTTACTTAAATGTCACAGGTGCAGCAAACCTGCATTCATGTACAGGGCTACACTGTCACGCTATTCCTTTGACAGATGCTGCTCCACACCAGCTGGTATCATGTCACACTGGTATTATTCCACCATGTTTGCTGGAACACGGCGGCTCCTTGTTTGTTGGTACAGGAGATGTCACTTGTCACTGTTTTGCTTGTTTATTAGCGAAGCTGATCGAGCTCGCTGTAGCTACATATTAACCCAGCTAGCATAGCAGATAAAGCCTGCTGAACAAACCATAAAATAATTAAACTCCCACATGTATCCAGTGTAGCAGTTAGTATTTGTTGCAGAAACATGAATGACACTTCATCATGTGATGACTATTGCAGCATCTAAATGAAGCCCATAGGGCTTTAAACCTTTCTTGCTGTGTAGGAAATCCAATTTCCTTCAGACACGCAAAGAGGATGTTATAAATAAATCTTGTAAGGTGCACAAAGGAGTACGCCAATGCCTTTCTAGGACAGAATCCGTAAGAAGTGCAAAACAACAATAGGTAGATCATTACACCAAGGCCAGCCTGCAGACAGCATGCAGCATTTGTCCCCATTTGACCTCTGGTTAAACAGTGCCAGCTGTCTTCTCCAGTGGGTAGTGTCTGTAACTCACCTGCTGTCTGACGGCTAGCGGCGACACCAAACTGTATTAATGGAGTTTGACTATTTAAGGCATTTGTGTTATTTTTTGATCAGACTGATTTATAATTTCCACATTACAATCGGACAAAACATGGCAAAGCATCAAGAAGCTGTCTTGGGGCGGTCGGTGGCGTAGTGGGTTAAGCAGCCGCCCCATGTGTAGAGGCTACAGTCCTCGCTGCAGCTGGCCCCGGTTCGACTCCCGCATCGGACGCCATTTACTGCGTGTCTCTCCCCCTCTCTCTGCCCCCTGCTTCCTGTCTATCTTCAGCTGTACTATCAATAAAAAGGCCAAAAAAATAATAATAAAAAAAAAAAAAAAGAAGCTGTCTTGATTTGATGATTCCTTATCAAATGACATGTACAGTAGATCAGTTACAGTTAATGTTATTATATGCCATGAAGTCAATGTCAGTACCAGCGTGATCTATATAAACAAATATCTGCATATGAATGCAGAATCCACATGAAGGGTAAAAGGTAAAAAATTGCTGTTGTAAAGACTTGGCAAACCTTTTTGAACGATCTGTTATACGGGACCACTGACTTGTCTCACAGCAGGAGTGCCATGTGTTTTCATCCTCTATGACACCTGACATATGACATTGTCCAGCTCAGTTGCATTTGAGGCTCCACAGACTGGAATAACTCACTCACAACTAGAGTTTGCATAGGGGCTGAAAATTTCTGGTAAATTTCCAGATTGTATGTGTGTGAGTTGCATGTGTTTGTACAGTGGATATTGGATTTCTGTACTATTGATTTCTCCTTTCATTAGGATTTCTCTTATTACAAAGATGCAGCACTATTATAACTATGAAAAAGCATATTTGCTTATGAGAGCAGTGTAAATGCAGACATAGAAGAAGCTATCAGACTCTTATTAACTGTGTTTATCATGCACTTGTATACCGCCATGCTCTGCTGAGTACACACTGCTTCATAAAAGAGAGTTATGAGACTGGAGTGGATGGTACCACTACGTCTTTGATAAACTGTGTTCCTTTATTGTCAGACAGAGTTTGCTAGTGTGTTAGCTCTACACTCACTGTGCCAACAAGCTTCCAGCATGTTGTATAGTATTTCACACAGACATGTGAATGAACTTCACTGAACTTCACTTCACTTCGTCTGAAATTTGGACCGCTGAAAAAATATTGAGACATGACAGTGCTGACTCATTGAAGCTATTTGCTGTGTCACACGGTTCATTTTTAATTAACCTGAGTATTAACTAACTCCACAAACAGAACAGTGTTTAGACTGTACAAATACATCTTCTTAATAAGCTGTGTGAACTTATTGTCACATTAGCAACTGAGCTAAGCTTGCTAACCACTGACAGTACAAAGAATGGATAGTGTATGTGTGACGTGACCCGTAGGTTTCTGAAGAGCTGTTTTGTTGCTCAGAATATGCGGATTTGGCCGCCGCCATGTTGGTTGTCTGCATCTCAGCTAATACAAAAATTTGCCAAAAGATTAGATTATCCGTGGACCTGAGGTGGGCTGAATTACACAAACACACCATCTGTAACGGCATGTACCTTTCAGTAAAAGCAGCCATGCTGTTAATTCTACATAACTTTACGTCTTAATATCATTTAAACAGGTGAGTTGTGTAAAAATTCACCCTCAGTACAGTTGTCATGAACGGGGAAATTTGAGACCAAAAGAGTTTTTAGTACCAGGCTGTAAATGTGTGTAAACATTTTGATATGGGGACTTATGGTGAATGACTCAAGTGGCCGTTCAAGAAACTGCAGTTTTTGGCACTTCTGTGTAGGCTTCACTTCACAGCCATGGAATTTGCCGCTTGCTGCTAACACTCTCAGCTCGGAGAGCTTTATTTACCCACTTCATGAACCCTCTTCATTCCACTGTGAGGCATTCCGGCAGAGCTGTTTGTGGCTGTTCTTGTGCATGTTTAGAAAATAGAAACAGCATAGAGAATCCAGTCAATTTCAAAATAAAACACCCTGTACTGAGCATAAGAAGAAATTAATAGATCTATGTAGCGTAGTTATTCATCGTAGGAGCATATAAACCAAGGAAAGATGACCAAATTTGAAACAGTTGGTGGTGGGATATGTGGAGAATGGACCGAGCCATGCACGGTGGAACCGATATGCTGTTGACCAAAATTGTGTATAATAATAAACAAAATGCAAACATCAACAGAAAGGGGGTGTCGTTTAGCTCAGTTGGTAGCGCAACCCACCCCATGTACGAAGGCTCAGTAACAGGTTGGCAGTTATTTGACCAGTTAATACTTCACAAAGTCAGAGCGCGTAAGTTTTCAGTGTTGTGAACAGGCCTCTGCTCTAAATATAAAGAACAATAGTACCTGCTAATACACTCTGCAAGACAATATTGTATTTGACGTGTTATGCTGGTGTGAAAATTGAACTGTGTGTCAGTATTACATATGCAATGCATGTGTATATGAATTTAATATCAGTATAACATGCTTGTGACAGTGACTAAAAGATAACATGTATCTTCATATAAATGAGGTGGGATTTTCCCGTGTGACCAAACTGTGACGATTGGGCATCATAACTGATGAAAGGTGTTTTTAGATATAAATGTGGTCATTTTCTCCTCAACAGTAGCAGCATTGTTCCATTCCTTTTTGATGAGAAGCAGCAGGAGGCTGTTCCTGCCTGTGATTGTTCAAAGAAACAGGCTGATGTATTATATAGTCCATCTGCAGAGCGAGGATGGATTTGCTGCCAGTCGGTTTTCTGCAAAGAGCTGAAGCCAGATTGGAGCTGTCAAAGAGTCTTGTGAAGAGACGGAGCAGTGTCTGAACCATTTTTACTGTTGCTATCCTTATTCATTAACAGGGACACAGTGTTACCTGCACTATGTCTCGCTCATACTGAGAACAGTAATGTTGTGTTAATGGAGAAATGTCAGTGTGAGGTTACGGGAGCTCAGGCAGCGCAGAGCTGAGTGGTCAGTCCAGGTTAGCTGAAATCTATCTTGATGAGATAAGCCACTGTCTACCCACTCTCCTAATCTGTACTGCTGAGTCCCTTCATTTGAATAATGCAGCAGACGTATGCTCGCTGCATGGACGTAGCAGCCGTGACACAGGCTTTGGATTCACTTCTTTGTACGTTGGAAAAAACTTTCTCGCTTCCATAATCGTGTGAAGTGTAACGTTTCAGTTTCAAATCAGATGGTGGGTGTAGATGGTTTAAAGCTCCAACAGCTGCCATTTCTGAAACATACTTACACCTTAAAGTAACGTGTAACTTCTCTACCATAAAGTAATATTTAAAGAGTCTTTCATACGCTTGTTCTTGCACTATGTAACTTTGAAAGTGATCCTGGTACAATCACCTGTTGGAAGGACAAAAGTACATAACTGTTTGCTGCACACACTGCCAACTATTGATGATGATTTTGGTAAAACTGGTTCATATTTTATAGATAAAATGTTTTTTTCTCTGATGTCCTCCAGCTGCTTTACAGAGTTTCCTGATGAATGGTAAACTAACATGTTGCGATCTGTGGCAGCTGATGTTAGCTCAGTTTGTTAGCCATGCTGCCTGGACTGTGAGCTCAGAGCACCAGGTCCAGGCGAACAGGAGATTTTGAGGCCCAGGGCACAGGGGAATGCTGACAGGGAGCAGAGCTGGTGTCGTGCATGAACTAAAATTGGGCAAGCAGGCCAGGTAACCAGGCTCAGCAGCCTCTATGGACAAAATCACAGAAGCAAAAAGACCGACGTGGATGTTGGCAGAGGAAGCCAAGAACAGAGAAGGAGAGCGTGAGCGAGTGAGCAAGAAGCTGTCGGACAAGAGTAAATGTGGAACTGACTTTTAGTGGTTGGTGAGAGCTTGGTGAAATAAAAGGCAGAAAGACAGATGCCGAGCTGGGCTGACTGTTGTTGGACTAGTCAGTAATATTAGCTACAGCGACACTTGATGGGGGTGAAAATCCAACCATCATAGGTTTCCAATGCTGTTGGACCATCTGATAAGCGGTTCTGATGAAGCATACTGGAAGCTTAAGGCTTAGCAGCTGACACAGCAGAATTCTTACAGCTTTGTGAAACAGGCAGCTAACATAATAGCTTCCCGCATTTTGGACTTTCTGTTTCAGTCTGTCAGTGCAGATTATGTTCAGTCCTGTTCAAGTGTACAACACTTCTGCAGAGAGCTCCACTGATGAACTTCTCAGTGTGTAAATAAAGACCCACTACTACAGTATCTACTTCTGCAGGGTTGGCAATGAGAGAGATACTGCCGTACTGCACTGGCACATATTTATGCACCTTTTAACAAATTCAGTCATTTATGTTTCAAAGTCATGCAGAGAGAAGTGAAGAAGAGAAACTGAAAGTCAGCTTTATTTGATTATTGTCATCATGTCCACGCGTGCATCTGTACACAGCTACAGTTCATGTACTCCTCCACCCATCAGCCCTTCAGTATGTTTTGTGCACATGTATGTCAGCCTGCAACTGATCATCAGCTGCTTCAGTTTGGAATCTTGCATCTGTGACGGAGTGACAGCTAGGCTGAAAAGTCTGCTGTAGGCTAAATTTTGACCTCTGACCATGCATAGAAACATTGGTGCTCATTGTAATCAAAGCAGCTGTAATTCCATACCAGGTAAGTTATTATCCACTAAAGTTAGGCACAAAATCAGATTAATAAATCTCTGGTGCTGTTTTCTTTACCATCATCTTCTCTGCTAGTCACATCTGGCAGTTGTCTTGGCTTTTGCTTCATCGTCTGTTTCCTGGTGGAGATCTGCACCCCACTGATGCACTCTTCTAGGTGTGAAGTGAAATTACAATATTCAATTATTGTTAAATATTGATGTGTGTTGAACCACGCTGCAGAGTGAGTAGTTTCTGACAGCCACATAGTTTTGTTTTGTGGTGTAATAATTAAATATTTAAATAAAAATTCATGGTAAAAGTTTATTGCGATAATTGCTTTTTATATTCAAGTAGTACAAGCAAACAGTATATAGTATATTTGCACATCCATCCAGCAGGCGCAGAGAAGCATTAGCATTCACTTGGGGTTGTGTTTCTGGCCTCATGATGTCTGTACGTCCAAAAATACTCTCCGTTTAGCTCTGCTTTGGTCTCTTTAGCTGCATTGTGTTCACCAGCCGGCCTCTAAATGTGGCTATCTGCTGTTGAGTGTTGATCTGGCAGTGTGCTATCTGGTTTATCAGAGCTTTTCCACTTAATAAAACAGCCACCTGCTCTGGGTGGAAAGTTTGATAAGAGACTAAAACAAACAGGAGTCATCAAATTTTATTGGTATGGCCCAAATTCACAAAACACATTTAGCCTCAGAGGGCTTTACAATCTGTACAGGGAGTGATACCCTCTGTCCTTAGACCCTCGGTTCCAGTGAGGAAAAACTTGCCCACAAAAAAACTTTAACAGGGAAAAAATGTGGAAGAAACCTCAGGAAGAGCCACAGAGGAGGGATCCCTCTCCCAGGACGGACAGACGTGCAATGGATGTCACATGTACAGAACAAATGAATTACAGTAAATGATAGAATGATGACAGTAGCAGTGGAACCTGTGATGGAGAGACACAGATGCACAGCAGCAGCAAATCATTAACTAACTATAAACTGTAATGGAGATATGGTAACAATAATGACAGTAATAATATATGTAGTGGACGTCATGCAGGACCACAGCAGCAGCCACGATCCATGAGAACCTGCTGGACGAGAAAGCACAGGAACTCAAGGGAAGAAGTTTAGTTAGTAACATGCATTGATTTGGGAACCAAAACAACAGTAGAGCTCAGGGGAAGCTCAGGGAAGTTGGAGGATTATTCTCTGTAAGTTCGTCTTTGAGTGACTCCCATTACACATAGTCACTTAACCTGTTGTTAATTACGTCGCACAAGGGAAATTTTCCATTAGAACTTCCAATTTTGGGAATATTCCAAATCGAAATTCCATGGGAATTATGGGAAATTGATAATCATTTAAACAAACTGTGTCTTTTCCAAACATCAATATAAACATTTTGTTTTGTCATAAGCAGGCATCCATGCAATAATACAAAAAATAAAAAAAAACAAACATGACATTTAAATAGATCTAGGTAGTAAGTAGTACATTACCAAGTTTGAATTATTTTATTGAACAATATTATGTAGTCCATGAGCTCCAATGTGTAGCTTCAATGGTCTCTGTGTGCTCTGGGCTCTGTGTGGTCCAGGTACAGAAATCACCTGTGCAGGGAAGGAGCGTGGCCTTAATAGCCCTGCAGTAAGCAGTGTGCTATCTGTATGTGATTGAGGAATTGCAGATATTCAGGTGTATGTGCATACGACCTGGTTGTTTTAGTCAAGATTATGCTAAAATCTATTTTCCCTAACTATATTTAAATTCCCTGTTGATTGTAATTTCCCAGGGTATTCCCATTAATTCCCCATAATGCCCATAAATTCCTATTAATTTCCATGGAACGTTTCCAACTATTTTGCAACCTTGATTGTTAATATAAAACTATTAATTAATGTAGCTTTATTATTAGCTTTTGTTCTTGTAGCATCAAGCTAACATGTCACCAATTGTACATACAGCTATCGTGTCTCATACACTGCTATAAAGCTTATGATGGTATGTATGTGAGAGCAGTGTGTGAGAACAATGATGCTAATGCAGTGCTGTTGTGGGGACTTATGATTTATGATCCACACAAGCGCTCATAGTTTTTGATTATCATACAATCAGCTGCTCTCACTGTGTTCCAGCTCTCCTGCTGATAAGAGCAGACCTACCACACACACAGTCAAAGTAAAAAAAACACTGCGGGTGGTGTATTTTCCACACTAACTTGGCTTGGTTTATAGCGTGTGAGTGTATTCAGTGCCTGTTGTGGCAACACTCATACAGCCATGCCTCGTCCACATGTACAGCATAAAGCCTTTGGTTTGTTTGCCAGCTGACTGTTTCTTTTTTTTTTTCTAACCCCCTCTTGCTGTTTTTCTTAAGTGTTGTCCATCTGTTGAGTCTCAGATGGCAGATGATTAACTGCACACACCACCTGGTGGAACTTTTACTGTCATTTGCACTGACCACGATTGGAAATACTAGAAACCCCAGAGAATCTTTGTTACACATTATCCTGGTGTGAGCTGGTGCAGTCCAAGACTGCGATTCATTAAAAAAAAAAAAAAATCCTGTTGATGTGGGATATTGTCAAGCCCCTCCCTCAAACCGCTACTGGGGGGGGGGGGGGGGAGCCAGGTGCGTGCTTGCGAAGAAGCTAATATTTGCAATTAGTGGTAAAAAAAAGTAGTTCTACGTCGCCTACCGTATCCACTGTATCTTTCTTGGATGAACTGTCCTAAACCTTGACTTGTTCCAGTAATAACAGAAATGACTTAAAGCATTATTATGAAAGATTTGTCAGTTTTTGATGGTTAGCATTAGGGATGCACCAATGCATTGGCTGAACATTGACCTCCTTAACAGCCGGCAAATAAAGATGACATTCACTGATGGCAGTGGCCGATGATTATGTGTTGATTTACATGTCGCATGAACGCTGTGCTGAGGAGAAGCCTTTCTTCTTTTTTTGAGGCTCCACCAGCTCGACGTCTGTCTTTCAGCCTTTTATTTTACTAAGCTCAGTTTCATCATTTCATCAGTACCAGATTTCCTCTTGTCTGGAGTCTGGTTTGGTTGCCTGCTTACGCAGCTCTGGTTCTGGCACAGCACTGGTGCCGGTCTCCATCAGCATTTCCCTCTGGCCTGAAAACATCCTCTTCCCAATGGTCCAAAGTTCCTGTGCTCTAACTGGAATAACACTGGCACCATTCGCTTACATCTTTTAACTTCAGTCTGGTCTAATACCATATATTGATAAAGGTGATGATGTGTTTTTATTATTGTTGGGTTTTTTGGGTCATATTTGAGGTGACAGAGTTGGACTGCCATGGAAGGTGTTATTTTCTAAATGACCTTACTTGGACTTGAGTGGGATATTTTGGTCTTTCCATCGCTGCCTCCTGGTGCTCTCTGTGTTTGTGTGTGACACCAGTGTTTACTGAGGGAGAGATGGAGAGACACACCCACTAACATTGCAGAAGGCAGTGTCACATTAGCCTCTTATCATTTACCCTGCTTCAGCCCATTTCCCAGCATCCTAAAGCCCCCTCCCTCCTATTCTATTTTCACTCTACTTCCTTTTTTAAACCTCTCCTGGTCCCTCGGAGTGCAGGTGGCAGTAATATGAATTATACAGGGCAACAGCTATCAGCAGGATGACCCTGTGTTGTCAGCTGCATCGACTCAGCTCTGCTGCTCCCAGCATCCTGTTTAGTTCTTTACACTGACCTAAAGATGGGGACCTATTTTAGCAAGTCTTTTAGAAGCTCAAATCTCTTCAGACTCAGCTGCAGCTAGCATATTGATTTTTGAATTTTGTGCCAAAATATCCCACAGGACAGGAAAAGTGAATTTCAAGGTCAGTAGAAGGTCAGAGTGCTGCTTGCACTGCCATAGAAAATGGCCCCACATGTTCATTACCAACAGCTAATGTAACCTGCTACTGATGATCAACAGTTTCATTCCACCCAAACTGAAAGTCTGTATGGGCAAAATGAGAGTGCTGAGATGTGAAAGTCTTGTTCGCAGCCTCAGTGAGATCCTGTTTGGAATTTGTTGGCTGTGCTGAGCCAATTTGGCGCTAAGACTGAAGCAGCTATCAGAATTCATCCCACACAGAGCAGAACAGAAAATATCATGGAGACTGAATTAAAATCAGGCTCAGGAAAACCAAATTTATTTGTGTGCACGCAGGTCATCCCGTCAGTCCTGATTGATGTCTGCCCTCTGAAAGACCTGCCTTCTCCTTTTCCCAGGAAATCCTCAACCTGAGAACTTGCTTGCCTTTCTTTGTTTTTTTTTTTTAAATACTAAAGTGAAAGTAATGCTAAGTGCCTGTGGTCTCACATATGCTTGTTGGTGTTTGCGTGGGATACACTGAGCTAAGGGGGCCAGGCCTGCCGATGATCAGTGAACAGATCAATAAAATGATGATTCATAATCCCATTTCATAGCACAGAGTCCAGGATGTGCTGATTCAGGGGCTGGATGGGAGCTGAGTTAAGGGCAGTGGATAATGAACACGGTACTCTGGGATGCTCTCCAAACAGCAGATTAGATGGGGATCAGTGATACGATGCTTATTCAGTCAAAACTGTGAAGAACCAGGGCTGTAAAGTTTATAGGCTGTGTCTGCTGGCACGCACGCAGCTCTTCAACTACAGGAGACCTTTAACTGTTTGTGTCATGTCGGTCTTTGTCAGCATGGAGAATAAAAATCTACTCCTGTGACTGGACAAACCTGTACACGGCTTTCACTTATATACATCCAGATTTATCTCAAACCAGGCAAGAGAAAATAGAAAATCTTTTTCAGAGGTCACAAAGGCAAAATCCAAGTATAACTTCAAAAGAACAAGAATAAAGTGTCTGACAGAATGAATTATGAATTGCAGCAATTTTTGTATTAAAAACTTCAGTTTTCAGTTTTGTTTAAACTGGTTAAGCAGATAAAGAGACTGCATTGAGTCTAGACTGCAGATTATTCTAAGGGCTGTATTAACAGACTCCCTTTTTGTTGGATGTAAGGTTGTAGGTATAAACGTCCAAACACAAACTTAGAGAAAACATACTGATACTGATCTGCCTCGAATGGCCTTGTACATTATACCAGTGCTACATCCTGCATAGCAAGTGACCGTCTGACCATTGTGTACAATGCACAGTGATGAGTCCTGCAGCTCTGTAGAGTTTGATGTATATCTCAGAGCAGCATGATAAAGTGGGCAGCCAGTCTGTAAATGGTTTCATTTCTCATGTCTACCATGCACTAGAAACTATGAAACATTTTTAGAAATGTTAGAAGAATTAGAAATGTATGTACAGGAGGCAGTCTATGAATTAAAATATAACAGTAATAATAATTTAATAAGTAGTGGAGAAGGGGTTTGAATACATAAGTGTGTGCTTCTTCCTACTCCTTTTTGAACATGTACAATTTAATTTAAGTTGCATTGTTAAGAGAACCTAACAGTTGAGTTGGAGCATGTACAGGTTTGACCTGTTTAGCTTTCTGTCAAAGACTGAAGTCTGATGCCCTCTCACATCAAAAGTCAGTTTTTAAAAGCTGAGCATCTTGTAGGGTTATTATTTACAAGACTACAACTAGATCCATTTTCCCATCATGCACCTCGTGGAAATGTAGAAGAAGAAAAGGTGAGTACAAAGAGCAGAAACAAACACAGCTTTCGTCTGCTGCTGTCCTTGTGTGTGCATTTTGAAGGCTGCTGTGGTTTCTGTCCACTTTTTTTTATTCCCCACTTGATCAAGGTACAAATATGAGGACACGTCCATGAGGCATTCCCACTCACTCTACAGCTTTCTATGAGAGAACCAAGACTACTACTATTGCAGCCAGTCACCTGCTTCCCGATGGTGCTAGAGAGAACGCACCTATTGGTTGTTGACCCTGTTCATGTGATTAAACGTTGCTGTTTGCATGAGCTGGGACTAAAAACCTCAGATAATATAAACATGTTTGAGTTCACTGTAATGCCAAGATGGAAAAAAAGGCCGACTTAGGACAGCTCGCACTGAGTTCTAAGACCACCAATAGATTAAGATGATGGGAACGTGCTGTAATTATTGCATTAGGAATATGTCTGTAATGTTAACCTGAGGATGAAAAGAAAGATGACACAGTGTGAAGAGTTTCTTGGTTGGTGTTGCAATGATGGTGATGTTTGACCAACCAACTGCCCAGTTGTAAAAACCGATTCCTTCAAGGGCCATCATCAGGTCACCATATGTGTTTGTCTGATATATCCCATCAGTCATCATCAGAGTGTTTAATGCTAATTTGCAAATGTTTGCATGCTAACACATGCTAACGCATGCTAACACATTCAGTTTAGATGTAAATATAATTCTTGTTAAATATTGGGTTATTATCATTATGAGCATGTTAGCATGCAATAACTGAGTACAGAATCATGCAGCCAATAACGTTAGTCTTGTTTCTGTCTTATCATCAAACATGATGCCAATCATTTAGTTCTTAAAGAACAGTTTCTGCACCATCAGGAGTTTAAATAGACCCAGCTGCCATGTGGTGAAGCCTCCTCTCATTCATCATTAGCGATCTCTCAGTCTTTTGGGAAATATATTGATGCAAACTGTGAGAGTACAGACTACGTATCATTAACCAGGAGATGATCTGCTTTCCAGGGTTACATTTTTTTACTCCACAGTAGAAGAAAAATTCATGAGCAGAATATAAAACATAAAACTCACCAAACCTAGCACATGAACATCCACTGATCAGATGTTTTGGACATTTTAAAACTTTATTGACTGACCCCGGTCCTGGTCCTGGTGCATCTCCCACAGCAGTTTAGAATGATTGTGGAAACCAGACACATCTTCTCAAATGTTCTCACTCATTTACACTAATAAACCAGTCACTATGGAGCACCACAAATGATGTTCAAATGTTTAAAATGTGTTATATCAATCGTTCCAAACGGGTCCATTGTCATTCATTTATGGCTAACAAAATACTCACTGTTTATTTGGCCTACATCACTCTTCTCTACATCCCCGGTGGCAAATGAGGCCACTGTGAGCTTCTTCCATTGATCCCATTCCAAGATGTTGAGCCTCAAACCTGCTTAAGTTCATCTTATCAAGCATGTTCTGTGCCAGGTCATTTCTGGACTTCCGGGCTTTCCTGTGCCCGATGAAGCCCTAGGAGAGCACTTGGCCTCAGTCACTCCACAGACATTCACCTATCTCCAGAACATCGGAGTGATATTTGGTCATCTTGCTGAGAACTTGTTTTGTCTCAGATGTCTCATAAATCTGATTCAGACTCAAACATGTTTTTTGGCCCGAAGTAGATTCTCATTTGGTTCCTGGCTGCCAGTATGCTTTCACCAGACATGGATGTCACCTGAGAGTTCTCTGAAGTGATGACAATCTACTGAAGGCCCGGTGCTTGTTGGGAAGCTCGTTTTAGTTCTTGTAACAGAAGATTTTTACTTGATGGCATAGTTAGCAACATGCCCATCCCCCAAACGCCCACTTCATGGTTCCAGCACCTATCCTCTACAAACCTCTGCAGTTACAAACCTCTCCATGCCAACCATAATATGCAACTTGTTTTTGATCACTGGTAGTCACTTGCTCATCCACCTCCTTCAAAAAAGGACTGACACTGACAGTTTGATTAAAAAATTAAAACCTGAGCATGATTTAGCCTCTTGAGGCAATGAACTGTTTCTGAACTTCTGGTGTAGCGCACAGATAAACAGATATCTGGGCCAAAACTCTTCCGATTGCCGGTCATTGTTTACAGTCCGATAACAACTTGAAACACGAGTGGAGTTGGAGTTGAGAGACAACATCTACAACTGGATTGATGATTGGTGGGTTCAAAGACTGCATTTCCACCAATGATCGAAATGAATGACACTGGATTAGTTTGTAGCAATTTATACCACGTATCAAATTATAACTAAGTTTGGACAAAGTTTTGCATCTCACATCAAGCTCTTGCTCTTTACTGTTTGCATGCATGCATCCACAGCTCGCTGAAACGGGATTGGTCAAGATGATTGGTACTACAAACATAAACCAGAATGTTTCAAATGTCAAAATCTTGTCCTCTGCCTACAGGTACTGCATTCATATGCAAACATGCATGGATAGATTACCACCAGCTGATCTAAATGAAATCAAAATGACAAAATAAAAACCTCACTATCAAAACTATTTTCAAACAACCATAAAAACACAACACAGCACCCCTAATTCTAGTGACTTAACTAGCCCAGTGGGATCAATCAGGTGCTAGCAGCCACACCTACCTTTGCATACATGATGAAACACTACAAGCAAAGTTAACACAGGCGAGTCGGTGGCAGCCTTAACAAGCGGAAATCCAGTAACTCTGAAGTCCAAATGTTTTTTTGGAAGTAAGGGATATGAACTGTGTTTACAGACAATGCAAAAGGTTTATGAAATACTGATATATTTCAAGGTTTCTTATGACAGCAATGTCATACTTGAGTATTTTTCTCTTCCTATTGAAACTAAAAAAAACTCTTCTCTCCGAGCGAGTGAAAGGATCCTTTTATCCATCAACACGTTCATCCCCATGCTTTGATCAGAGCATAACAATGATGATTTTAAGGACATCCGTCTGGCTGACGAGAAAGAAAACTCTTCCAACATTTCCAACTGTCCTCGTTGTTCTTGTTGTTTTCAGCTTTCAGCATTAGTTCCTGAAGGCAGCAGATGTTTCAGATGTTCATGTTTGTTTCACTATTTGTCTTCATTCATTCTGCGGGTATGAATCCAATGAGAAATAAGAGGAAACATGCTCCAGGGTCATAGATAATATTCACTGCATGTTTACATATTCAGCTTATGTGAGTAATTTTCATAATTATACTTAAAGAGGGCAGAGTTTTAATGCCGTCAAGAGCAAGTTCAAGTTTAATTTGCAATTTAATTTCCTGGAGGGCGTCCCATACAGTTTACAGGATGAGTCATCATGGCCACATGGGTAATGCTGAGCTTTGACTTTTAATATTTCTCAGAATGACTTTTGGAGTCGTGCAGAACTAGAATTTGTCCTCACCCCTCTCTCAAATAAATACACCCAGACTACACATTCCTAATCGTCAGCAGATGGCAAGGAGATCCTGAGAGACTGTGTGTGTGTTGTGATTCACTTAAATAGGTTAGAAGAGCAATAATCTATTCATCCCCCCAGTACTCCAGCATGTGGACAGATTTTACTCTTGTAGAAAGCACACATATTCACAGTCGTGTCTGACGCGGTCACCTGTCAGTGATTTGTGACACTGCCCTCGGCTGCAGCTGATGGATGCTAACAGCTGATGGATGTGGATTGCTATGAAGGTAATCTGTGATGAAGGGCACAGTGATGTCAGTGGAAAGTGCAGGATTTGCTTTGACAACATAATTGTGATTGAAATTGAAACAAATGGATGATTATAACCATCTGGAACTGGAAAAATTTAAGGACAACATTTGAATAATTATCTGTGACCTTTCATACACACAGATCTGCTCATACACACAATCACTGATATATTATAATAGTGAATGAACCTATAGCCACAAAGAGACATCTGTTTAACTATGTGTGAACACTGCTGTGATCCCTCTACACATGCTGTCTGCTGTTTTATATAAAACACTCCTTTTAATATTTGCAAAGAAACCAAGAAACAAAGTACCAGTACCAAGTTTAGTGTCTTGATTAGGGTTGCAAAGGGGCTGAAAGTTTCCAGTACATTTCTGGACACTTTTCATGGGACATTAAGCTTGGGAATTTCTTGATACTCAATACTGAAACAATACTTGAAATTGAAACTATACTGATTTGATACTCAATACCTAAGTTTATATAGTGTGTATATATATATATATATATATATATATATATATATATATATATATATATATATATATATATATATATATATATATATATATATATATATATATATATATATATATATATATTATTGTGTGTGTGTGTGTGTGTGTGTGTGTATATATATATACACACACACACACACACACACAATAATACAGATACAGTCTGCGGTTGCAAAACTATGAGACCCAGAGAGAATCGTAATCATTTTTAATATCATAAATATTATTCTCTTCAACACTATAGAACCACCATAGTTTAAAGTGACATGTAGCTAGTAGTCCTATGCTAAGTAGCTATTTAACAGTTTGAGAGCATTCTAACGTGCATTTCATGACATTTCCGATGCAGTAGTGAAGGCCTGATGCTGATATGTTAACATTAATTGTCATTTTCATAAATTCTAATGTTAGACCACACTGGTTAACTCACCAGGGTCCAAAGTCTCCTGTTGGACTACAGACTGTACAAGAGCCTGACTTGGTTACCTTGCTAGTAAGCCACCTGGCAGACATCCAGATAGATCATCACATCATCCTCTCAATCACTTTCACAGACACATTTGACCTACAAACCCACAAAGAATCATCACCTAACTGCATGTCTGTCAGCTTATCGTTTTTTTTCCAGCACGCAAACTTCACTCTCATCAACCAGCAGGAGGCAGCTCTGATAAACCCCACTGTATCCTATGAGCCTGTCAGCTGTGCTGAAATTCACTACGTAGCCAACCGCAGTACTGCAATTAAAAAATCCCTGCTCTTATTGTCACAAAAGAGGTTTCAAAAACTGTTCACAGGACACTTCAAACTCCAAACCATCTTTTTGCTTTTTTGAATCCACAAGTTTGAATATTTCTGAACTTTCACAGAGACCATGTCTGTGATTATTAGATATGAGATTAATATCTGGTGTTGCTTTTATCGTTTAATTAATTTAAGCAGTATTTTCATGCTTTGAATCCTGAGCAGAGGCAGACACTGCCAAACGTTGAAAACTATGAAGAGAAACATAAAGAATGGAAATACATAATACTACATAATAATACAATACTGTTCCTGATATCAAAAGTGCTTTGATATAATGAAGGTAACTATAATATATAATAATATAATATAATATAATAATATATTATTTGTGTGTCTCCTTTTTTTTTCTTTTAGGCTTCAAGTGCCCTGTGTGCTCCAAGTTTGTGTCCTCAGATGAGATGGATCTGCACCTGGTCTTGTGCTTAACCAAACCCAGAGTGACATATAACGGTACGACGTTCAACTTTAAAGTTCTAATATAAAGAAGGCAACAACATGCAAGCCTGGTTAGCATGTGAGAAAACTATGTAGCTGCAGAACAATCATTAAGCAAATAAAACTATAATATCAATAAATGTTAAATAACTGAAAGTTCTCTGTCCAAAACCAAAAGTATTACATTAATTATACACAATTATACATATTATTGTATTATGTGCATGAATGTGCAAAACAAAACCAGACCTGTCAATCTGAAACATACAAACTGAAAAAAAGAATATGTGCAGGTTATAATGACCTCCCCCAACAGGCTTATAATTATCATAGAAGATGATCATCATTGAAAGTTTGTGGTGAAAGTAGACAGTCCCAGCTTTCTGGTTATGTAACTTGATCCTCTGTTTGCAGTCTGCTCCCCAGTCAAATCTTGTGTAATCCTTCTGTAATATTTCCAAAACTGTGGTTGCCTGGGTGCAGCTTCTCCTCTCATTTATCAATAATCTGTTATACTGTAATGGATTTAATGACACCACAGCCACGGTTGATGTGGCTGTGGGGAGATTTCATCACTCTTTACTGTTTTTATTTTTGTCGTTTACTCATTAAACCCCCTGAACTTTGACCTTGAGACCCATCCTACTAATATATCATAATAATAATAATAATAATAGAAAATAACCTCAAACTGAAGTTATGAGCAGATACACTGATACACTAAGGTTTTATTGTAGATTTTACAGACTGCTGACTCAGATTATGTAGTCTGAGTCAGACATGTCACATGATAAAAGTACATAGCCTCTCGGTCAGCCTCTTTTTATGCCCCATGTCTGAGCCAGACACTGAGAGTTTAATCCATTTGTTTTTAAGTATAAAAGCAGAACATAAACATTTTTAATATATTCAATATGGTGAGTGAGTGGGACATTTTACAGTTGAAATATAAACTTGTCTGTGCTGGTGTTTGTAGACTGTAACACTACGGCAAAATCTTTGCTGAAACTGAAACTGAAACTGAAAATGAGCTTACAATTCATATTTAAGGAAAAGAAAAGCAGACAAGGTACAGTTGGTAAATGGGGAAGACATTTAGCTAAGTTAGCACGATGTAGCTATATTCCTTTGTGCAGACTATATGGACAGCTAACATGATTTATCCCAATTCAGCAGATTGTATAGGCAGTGTTGGGCTAACCTAGCTTGTCAAAAGCTAGCCTTTAAGGTCAAAGGTTAAAAACATGATTTTGAAATGGACCTAGCTCTGTTAGCTCTATTAGCTCCTCAGCTGTGAACACTTGAGGATTCTACTACACACACGCTGCTAGCAGCTCTTTCTGACAGATTTGTTGTTTAAAATGTGAACAATAAATCATGCAAAAGTAGTATAGTCACACACAGACTGGATACTGCCTGGCTACAGTTAGCTAGCTAAGTAGCCAGCCAACAATAATTCAGTTCAGTTCAATTTTATGAGTTGAAGTGGTCATCTGCTGAGTGGTCATCTGCTACCTTTAGTAGCAGCATCAGAAAGCATGCTCTGAAGGATGTATGGTTTGGGTGTACCATTCAGATTTCTGTTACAGTCAAGTCCAGGTTACAAACATTCTGGGCCAGACTTAACAGGGGAGGACAGAGAGGCAGGAAAACAACACAGGCAGAGAGCCACAGTGGCTGATTGGTATATGATTTCCAGGAAAGTATCAAGGTTCCCGCCCTGCCAGTTACTGTCATTGAAAATAACTATATTACTTACACAGTATTAGAGACAGGCCTTTAGTTCAAATCTCTGCTTTGATTTGTATATTGACTGCTTTTTACTGCTCCACTCTGCCCTGTGAAATTTTGTTAGGACATTACATACATATATACACTGTTCACACAAACTCAATACTACCTGTCTGCATTTCAAATGAAAAGCCTTAAAACATTTAAGTGGGCAGTGAATATTCTGTGGGCTGGTACTGTACACAGGCATCGTTAGTTATTGACCGATCTCTGAACCCATCTGCTGTCATCTGATGGACATCTGAGCCTTTCTCTGCAGTCTGATTAGTAACTTTATACATCAGAAGATGGGCAAAAATTACATTTCTGCTCATCTCTATGAACAGAAATCTGCAAATGAATGCAGATATATGTTTAAATGCTAATAAACTGCTGGTGGCTCCTGAGCATCTGTTTAGATAAGATTAGTTACACTCATACAAATGTACTGTATCTATGATTAACTGACATTTGTGAAAATATGGACCCTGCTGATCTATCTTAATCTTAATCTTTATCTTATTAAACACACTGAAGTCAGCAGCAGTGTGTTCTGTTTCTGATTGACAGATTGTGCACCCTGTTACTGTAAAGATTGGCTTTTAAAGGGGAACTCTGCTGATTTTATCTGTCAGTGATTGCGTGTGTCTGACGGTGTCAAAACAAGTGTTGCCTGTGTTGCAGTTGCACGTCTGTGCATACATGCAGGTAAAGAGCAAGCACAGGGCTAATCTCTGGTTTAAGTCTGATGTGTGTGTCATTCATCACAGATCTCCTCATCCTGAGTTTGCTTCAGCGTGGATGACCTACTTTAGTTCACGGTGTCTGTATAGGAACATGACCACCACAGATCAACGCAATGTGCCTTAAATATGAATACACAACTTATGCTGTACACAGCAGAATGTTCGGGGATCCAGTTGTGTTCCTGTTTGACTTCCTGTTCAGCTGGCACAGATTCTTCTGGCTTCCTGTCTATTCCCTCTCTGTCATAGGATGATCATGATCAAATCTCTACAGTCTGTAGAGCAACAGTCAGCAAATGGCTAAAGTCAGTAAGAAGATGCCAAACTTCCTCAAATATACAACTTACTTCTTCTTAGGTTGTCTGGTGGTTTTGAAACATTGAGGCTGCGCTCTGAAACCAGTGCTTAATAATGTTTGTGTGCGCTGAAGTTTCTATCAGTCCATGTCCAATATATTTAATGACTTCTTCCATCACTTTGTGTGCCATAAAATCTGTCAGACGTAAGAAGTGACGTCCAGTCAGCTTTCATTCATATCATATCGATAATTAATATCGAGTTCATAGTTTTGAATCAGGAACTTTGGAATTAGAGTTCACCGTGTTAACCTGTCTGAGCATTAGTGTTTTTCATGGCTACTATGTGGGTTTGTGGTGCTCCTCAGGTGTCCCTATCTGCCTGCATGCTCAACATACACACACACACACACACACACACACACACACACACACACACACACAGACACACACACAAACACACAGACTCATATGACCCTGAAGATCTGTAATCAGCAAGTTTATGTTCCTCTCAGTTGTTTGCTTTCAGCTTTTCAAGGACAGACCCCGTTATAACACACACACACAGACTCACACACTCAGACACACACACAGAG
Source organism: Nibea coibor (assembly GCA_023373845.1). NCBI lineage: Eukaryota > Metazoa > Chordata > Actinopteri > Sciaenidae > Nibea > Nibea coibor. The sequence continues at coordinate 3,230,381 of CM041726.1, forward strand.
TGATGTTTTCTCTTGATAAATCTTAAATCTGAATTGCGTCATTGTACTTTTTCAGATCAGATACAGATAAACATTTCTTTGTACAGCCAAGCTTTCATACAAACGGCTGACATGATGATTGATTGACACAGCCAACCAGAATCACACTGCTACAAACCACAGCACAAACAGGAAATGATACAGGTGAAAATTTCCCAAAGCTCACGTCAATACGACTTGTGGTTGTGTTTATTTTCACACACACACACACACACACACACACACACATGAACATATATGAACTCCTTTGTTGTTTTGTCAGTGTGTTTCGGGTCATTATCTTGCTGCATGATGAAGGATCTCCCAATCATTTTGGTTGCATCGTTCTTTAAATTGCAAACAAAATGTTTCTGTAGACCTCTGAGTTCATTTTGCTGCTGCCATCATGCGTTCCATCATCAGTGAAGATTAATGAGCTCGTCCCTGAAAGAAGCCATGACATTACCTCCACTGTGTTTCACAGATGATGGCAGGCCTGGGATCATGAGCAGATCTTTTCTTTCTCCAAACTTCAGTCTTTCCATCACTTTGGTAAATGTTCATCTTTGTCTCATCAGCCCATGAAACTTTGTCCCGGAGTTTTTGAGGCTTGTCTTTGTACATGTTGCATCTTTTGTTCATGAAGTCTTCTGTCAACAGTAGACTGTGATACCTTCACTCCTGCCCTCTGGAGGTTGTTGCTGATGGGTCTAAGAGTTGTTTTAGGTTTTTTCTTTAGAGCTCTCACAATGTTTCTGTCACTGGTTTCTTTCTTCTTCAGGACATTACAAATGGTTGTACTGGCTATGGCCAATGTTTGTACAACGGCTCTGACTGACTTTCCATCTTCTCTCAGCTTGGGTGGGTTCAAATAAAAGCTGCTATCTTCTACTTTGTGTATCAGATCAATAAAGGAATTGGCCTGACTATTCCAATACTTTTGGAGGGGACTGTATATCCACGACTGGGTCATGACAGACTCACACTATTATACCTGCTTGTTTTAACAGTGTGTGTGTGCGTTGATCTCCGAGCTGCTGACCTTGTATCAGATTTATAACCTGCTGCAAACAGACTGATGACACTGTCAGAGCCGCGCGTCCATTCCAGTAAACAGGCCACACAGAAGCTACAGCACAGAGGTCAGCCCAATGCAGTAAACACACCTCCTCCTCCATCCTTCCAGCTGGTGGTGGGGGCACTGCAGAGGTCAAAGGTCAGAGGCACATTTTTGAACTGTTGTCTGGCTTTCAAGGTTCAACGTTTCCAAGCTGGTTTTATAAAGGAACCAGTATCAGTATTTTTAGGTTGAAAGAACAGACACGTGATACTCCATGACTGTGGTACATTTGACCTTTGACAAGTTTGTAAAAAGCCTGACTGTGACTCAAAACAAGACACTCCTGGAGGTCATCACTCATCAGATTTGGGAGCATTGAACCAACAAAGCATACACCTCAAAATTCAGTATGCAAAAACACAACTGGCAAAAATTATAATAACATAATAATAATATAATAACACACGTTGATAAGCCAGTCTGTATGCTAAGCTAGGCTAACCACATCTTGACTCCATGTTGGAACTAGAGTAGCAAAGTGGCAGAAAGTATGATTGGGGGGAAAAGCTGCTCTGTTTGTGCTCCTCATTCCCTGTCACATTCATGATGCTCACACTGTGTGTCCCACAAACAGACAAATGACACCACCAGGCTGTGTGTGTGTGTGTGTTGTATGCGCAAGCATGTGCGAGAGTGTGTGCACGCACTGATGGTGTGGATGATAATAATGCTCGGCAGCTAAATTTCTGCAAATATCTGCACTGCACCCCCTGTGTGTGTGTGTGTGTGTCTGACTGCGTGAATGAATGACTCTGTCAGTGCATGAGAGATGTTTCCCCTCAGATGAGCTCGATGCCATGTGCTGCAGCCCATAATAACTGGCTTTTCCAGGCCTATGTGGGTTAATCCACGGTTACGTAAGGCCAGTTCTAATGACTCTGTGTGTTTGGCTGCAGGTGCTTTAATGGTGCGCACACTGACTTCTACTTTAGACCCAGACTAATGCCATGCATAACAAGAAAAGATGAATACTGAGTGAGATCACACACACACACACACACACACACACCATGTGCACGGGTTGTCAGAGTTTTCCTGGTGGCTATTCATCTCAGACAGAGATTATATTATTTTTATGACAGTATAATGTAAGTATATTATATTATATGTACTGCACATATTATATTTATGGATTCCACTATATGGTTGTGAAATTGAGGGGGAAAAAGGCCTTGAATGGTTTTAGAAATACACATTGGTTATTAAAAGTGCTTGAATTTATAGATTTTCTTCAGAATAGAAATCCAGAGGTTCTTTAATATTTTTTTACTTAATGTTCATAGTTAGGCTACAATCTGTTTTTACTCATGAGAAAATATGTCAGTGCTGAAACAGTCGTTAACCTTGTCTCAAAGTATTTCATGTTGGGTCCTTGGCTTTGATGGAATTGGGCCTGGAGAGTCCTTGAAATGTCCTTGTATTTGATATTTAAAAAGACTTGCACACCCTGGGTTTATTATACTGTATATCACACTGTATTCTTGAATGTATTAATACATGTTGTATTTATTGCTCATACTTATACTTACATTTGAATATTATTGTTATTAAATATACACAAATATACTCAAAGAACTTCAACACAGCATTTTAGTGTCATCCCACTGATTTCTTTGATTTCTTATTTCTTTTATTTCATATATATATTTCATATATAATATATATAAGTTCACTGATAAGGAGTCTGACTTTCATTTCAGATATTCAACAAAAAACGTGTGTGTGTGTGTGTGTGTGTGTGCGTGTGTGTGTGTGGGACAGGAACTCTGTGAGCTTTCCCATGACAAACTGTGAACTTTGCACACAAGACATCATAACCTATCAATGAATTTCTGCATATAATAAACTGCTTTGATTTTAATGACATGTTGGACTTCAGTCTGCCTCTGCCCTCAAAACAAATACTGTATTTTAAGTAGAGAGAAAGAAAAGTAAAAATCAGCTCGATTTTGGAGACAGATACCAAGATTAGAAGATTATGATGACTTTTAAGCAGCAAACTTCCAGAGGAGATGAAGCCTCATGGGAGCATCAGCTTACACTGCCAGTCAATATAAAGGCAGCCTGTGACCTGTCTGCGTATCTACAGCCTGACATGCTGATCTGATCTTCATTCTGCTCGTTAGCAGAATCCTTTTTAATGGCAGAGATCGTCTTGTGTCCCATTTTCAAAGTGTTGTGGTCTGAAGGGGGGGGTCTGTAATCCAAACTCATCCCCGCCGTGTGATGTGTCTGCTGTCTTACAGAGGACGTCCTGACCAAGGACGCAGGAGAATGTGCAATCTGCCTGGAGGAGCTGGTGCAAGGAGACACCATCGCTCGCCTGCCCTGCCTCTGCATCTACCACAAAGGGTACGAAGCTCTGTTCAGCTTCCTTTTCACTGCATCCTGCATGTTAAAACACAAATGCTTCTATTTCCATCAGGTTAAACATGGTAGAGTTCTGTTCAGGGACACCTTTCTAAAGAGCATCACCTGAGGATCTCCGTGACCTCTTCTGTAGGGTTAGGTTAGTGGAACACATCCATCGAGCGAGTGTTCGGGGGGGCTTGAGGGTTTCGTTCCTTCAATGATTAGATTAGATTAGATTAGATTATACTTTATTCATCCTACAGTGGGGAAATTTACTCGTCACAGCATCAAGAAGAAAAAGTGTGGTACACACTACAGATATTAAAGTAGAAAGAAAGATAGTTACAACACCATCGACAGACAGAAGTGACTTGTAACCAAGATAAACCATGTAACCATGATACAAATAATAGTGCAAGAATCATAACCAAGAAATAAGTAATACTGTAAAGCTAGTAACCAAGGTGTAATAATACTGTAAAGATGGTATAAATGATATTTCAAATGTAATAGCCAAGATATAAGTGATATTGTAAAAGTAGTAACATGATATACATAGTATTTCAAAAGTAAGTGACCATGGTATAGTAAAGTGAACATAATATAAATAATATTGTACATTGTAAGTAAAGGGAATGGACATATAAGTTTAGTAAACTTACCTAAATGTTGAAGATACTACCATCATCAGATAATCATCATTTCACTTAACTGCCTACATGAATAATTTATTATGGAATTGGATGTGGGTTGTAGTAAGATAACAAAATGTCATTTTACAGTCTAATAGAGAAATGAGTGTAAAAATAGAAATGATCAATTAAGGAGAATATATGAAGAGATGAAACAAAATGTTATGAAGGTGTTTGTATGAGACAGAAAATCTCACTTCACAAGTCTTTAGAAATATATTCCAGGTTTTACATGAAGTTGATGCGAGCTCTGAGTTAAACAGATGGTCTTCATGTGAACTTCTCCTTTTGTGTTATTTTCTCTCTAACACAGAAACTGTTAGAGGAACAAACAAAAAAGGAATTGGCACCAAGTCAGCTGCAGTTTTAGATGTGAAGTCCACTGGATTTGACTGAGCTTCTCTTTTTTAAAATAAAAAGCTGAAATGAAGTGTTCACAGTTTGACTTCCATCAGCCAGAACAAATACAAATACCGTGTCATGACCACCATCCACCACTGGGTGTCAGCAGATCCAACAAAACCCCGTGAGGCTCACAGGAGCGCCTGTTACAGTAACTGATGCTTCACACTGTGTCGCTCCTCCCTTCTTCCTCCAGCTGTATCGACGAGTGGTTCGAGGTGAACAGATCGTGTCCAGAGCATCCATCAGATTAAAGCTTTTGTTTGCACAGGTAAAGTCTTTCAAACCTCTCAGCTGGTTCTTTGCAGCTGCTGCATGTGTCTGTTTTTAATGTTTTCTGTCTGTTGACAGGTACTCTACAAAATGAAATGTGGATCCAGGCAGACTCTTGACACTGTGACCACTGTGAACAGTTTAACCCCACCACCACCACCCCCACCCCACCATAATAATGTAGTACCACAGTGTGCCAAATCTCATGTAAGCAATCTTCAGGGATACAGACTCTTGTGTTTATGTTTGAGTTGCACATCCTCGCTCAGTCTCAGACTGGACGGACTGATCTCACCTCAGAGCCACACAGGAGGACTTCACAACGGGGCGGGGCTCTTCTTCCCGAGTGGCCATTGGACAGCAGATGTCAGCTGATTGTACACCAGGACACACTGGAGGAGGTGGACATGGTCCTGGAGGTGGGGGGTGTGGAGCGATGTGTGGATTATCCCTCCCCGTGTTAACTCCGCCCCCCCCTCCCCCCTTCCCCCTTTCCCTCAGCCATCAGCATCTACATCAGTGCCTTCTTGTTGTGATGCCCAGCAACAGCGAGGCAGGACAAAGGAGTACGGACCATCAGCCGACCCAGCCTGGAACCTTGCAGGACCATCTCACCACAACTGCCATTCTACCAGTCCAGGAGAGACGAGACAGAACAGCAGCAGAAACATTTGCACATTTTGCAGAACTGAAGCTGCTGTAAAAATGGTGCCAATCAACTGTGAATATATTCAAACACACACACACTCAATCATCAGTGCTTTTTAATCATATGCCATAGAGTAGAGGTCCTCAGGTACAAAAAACCTGTCCCCAGTCCTGAGAAGGATCGCTGACTGACCAGCCTGAACCTCCAGTAGAGTATTGCTGCTACAGTTTCTGTTTTTAACTGTTTCAAAGGTCATTGTCACATTCTAACAGATTCATGTTCATTCACAGTGACATGCAGCAAGGTGTGGAAGGTTCTCCTCCTGACAACTTCTCACGTTGGAAGGAGAATTTTCTTTTTTTTTTCAAGAGACACATTGAATGACAAAAAAGGTTTGTGACAAAGTTAAGTGACAGAAAAATAAGCCACTGGAAACCCAAATCACTGGCATTTAGGGAAAAGCATGAGGAATTACATTACATCTAAATTTGAATTGTTCTAAGTTCTTGTGAACTTTCTGTGATCTGGGCCGCTGCTTTATGCTTGATCCAAACAAACGCTCAGTCTGCCTCTTTGAGTTGACTAAACAGAGAGCTCAAACCGTTCAAAGCCACCACACTTCACAAAAAGTCATTTTACTGTATTAATACTTCAGCTTCCACAAACCTGGTGAAGCTGGTTCCTGCTCGGTAAAAAAAAAAAATAATAATGTAAAAGTTCATATTTGCTGTATCTTCAGTTTTTTTTGTAGAGCAGAAGAGTAACAAGCTCAAATGTTTCAGCTGATCCTCAGTGATTATCACAGAGCACAGGTCAGCACGTCACAGCGAGACTGTGAGGCTCTGCATGGAATTCAGGGTCAGATAATTCATACAGGGAAAAATGAAAGATTTGTACTACAATATAATGAAGATAAAGCCGATGTTTTTATCTTAAAGAATCATTTCTAGAGAGACATTAGACAGTAGAGAGACGACATATGACAAGAGTAAACAAAGATCAGTTGTAGCCCACCATGCCCCCTGAAGGACTTTCTCTACTCTGAGGGCAAACAGTTTACCGTCTGTTGGAATTCCAGAGCAGATTTTGTTTTTTTTAAATGCAGTTATCCTTTACTTTAGTAGCAGCGACTTTTGGTACTGAAGTGATTATTTGTTCTGCTTAAACTTGTTGGCGTTAACAGGTTATGGCAGAAGGATTTATGGTTGTCATGTTGGAAGTCCTTAACCTGCCTGCGTGTTGATTGGTCAGCAAAACTTCTTTGTAAAGTTGGCCAACGCAGCACGGAGGGACTCTGGGAGGACTGGACCTGTTTCAGTGGGGTCAGGTTTAGCCTGAAGACCTCGCCTGGAGCAGACTTTGGTTTCACCGACCAGCTTATCATCAGCAGCCTGACAATATGAATATCAGTGAACTCAGAGCGTGGATCCCAAAGCTCCAACAGAACGCATCAGTTTCCTCCTTTTTTTCCCATGAACCCAGCTCTTGTCCTTCTGCCCTGGAGACTATTTTTATACAGCAAAAACAAATAAGCTGCTTCGCTGTTTCCTTAACAGCAACTTTACAAGCAATCTTCTGTAATCCCAGCTTCATGTGGAGGTTCCTAATGAGGGCATGACGATTTGATTCAAAAATGTTGGTTAACATGAGATGAAGTGTCCTGTATGGCTTCCACCTTCTGTCTATGCTGTCTTTTCTCACCGCTCCATCCTCTGTTTGTGTCTTTAGATCTACCTCCAGGTAGGAGCACGTGGTAGTGGAAGAAAGGTAAGGCAAAATAAAGTGGGAGCTTTATTTTGAAAAGACAATTTTTTTGTAATCCTCAGATTCTGAAAATGTTTGAGCCATCATGCACATGCAGTCTTAGACATTTGAATATCAAATTATGAATATTTAGGATAGAACGTACAGTATATATCAGATGCATGTGTGCAGGGTTCAAAAAGAGCAGCTGATTTTGGACAGCTGCTGAATATCAAATCCGCTTCTCCACCTTTCCTCCACTCCCTCACAGCCACATCTCTCCTCCTATCAGTCACTAACCCGGGCTGGGTTCAGTCTTTACCCTGCACTGTACAAACCTGGGCCGCTGTGTAGAACGGAAATCAAAACAGAATGCATCAAACTCAGAATGAGCTCAGGTTCAAGTCTACGTGTTCAACTGGAAAGGATTTGCAAATGGCTGCATCCTGTGTTCATTTCTGTTTTACACAGCAGACTGTGAAAGTCCTTCAACCTCAAACACACATCATATCATAACAATATGAATCATTTTATTTCAAAACATTTTCATATTTCATTTGAGCTGCTGACATGTCGGTCTGTGCAGTCCTAACATGTTTGCTTGTTCTAGTTATCATAAAGTTCATCATTCTGTTTGAGAGATGTTGAGTCAAAGGTCCAGTGTGCAACATGTAAAGGCAGAAATGGAATACAGTAAGCATGAACTGTTTTCAGTTATGTAAATTAACCTACAGCCACTGTAGTTTCTCCTTCATGCTTGGAGGGTGAGGCAAGGGGTCTTCAGTCGTTTGTAATCTGCAACTTCACCACTAGATGCCGCTAAATCCTACACACTGCACCTTTAAAGGGTCTGATCTGTCTCTGCCTTCATCCTGCACGACAAGAATGTGAAAGATATCTGCTGTCAACTTTTATTAGGGACTGTAGGAAAACGATTCAGGTCAGAGGGCAGTGAATCTTCTCTTTGATTTGAAATAAAAGGAGCTTCCCATGTTATTCATATTATGTCAAACAGTAACTCTTTAATTTAAGTTATTACAGAGATCTAATGAGACGCCTGGGAACAGGCGACCGGTCTTTCTTCCACCTTTATAGAAGTGCAATACTAAATTATCAGAGTATCCCTTTAATGGACCTCCATCTTCTATCTAACTGTACTTTACTGTTTAAATGAGTCATGTGGTTCTGTGGTTGGGATGATGGTGAGGGATCTGTTTCTGGGTCACTGGAGGAAAAGCTCATTGAACTTTGGAGTTTTGGGATCCACCCTGACACAGCCACAGAGATTAGATGAGCCCTGTAACACTGTCCCACCACACGGTGGTGCCACAGAGTCACGCTGCTCTCTGCTAGTGACAGACAGTCTGAACGTTTGTCTGATAGACGGACACCTCACAGGGCTCGTACTGTACCTCCGTCTCTCATCTCACCTCTGCAGTCAATTATGATTTCTCCTCATTTTCATGACTGATCATACAAATGATTTCTGTGACACTGACTAGTGATGTTGTTTTGTTTTTTTCATTTCTGTATGAACTTTAGAGGAAGCTTGCAGCTGCTCTGGCCTTAATAGATTCCATGATGTTATTCAGTTCTCTGTCCTTGTGTTTTTGTTTGTTTTTATCGTTCTTTTAACAGCTGCCTGCACGATGACTCATCCACCCACAGTCACAATATAGAAAAGACAAAACCTTTAAATCCCTGATTTAAAAAAAATAAAGACGTATGATGAGGTGCAATTTTTAGAAAAGGTTCAATCTGTGGTGTAAGAAAATGTAACTTCCCTGTCTATTGTTTTAGTGTCTCTGAGGCTTTCAGCCACATCACATGGCCTTCCTCAGTGGATGGAGATGTGGAAGTGGTTGTAGCAGTTGTGAAAGATTGTTCTTGAACCAGTCTCTCCAGTCTGAGGGCTTGACACAAACGTGTAACGTGTATTTTGCAGCTGCTGTCGCATCAGGTAGGATTGTCTGCACACGCAGTGAGAAGCCCTGTGTCATAGGCACAGCGGTGTTTTGGCTCAGGTTTGGGAAGGACTGGGAGAGTTGTGTGTCCAGTCTTTGATTTGTACTGGGAGGGCATGAGACAGTCCTAAGATAAGCCTTATAGGAGTTACTTTAGAATCAGTCGAGCACTTTTTTAGCATTTTCATAACTTTATTTCTTGCCAGATCTGAGCCCCAGCAAACATCACCTGATGAAATGTAAACAGAATGTGTGCAGTTCAAGACAAAATCATAAAAGCATCAAATATGTTGACATATTTCTTTTGTGTAAAACTATGTACAAAAAGCAATTAAGAGTGAAACCTTTGGATACCAATCATTCTCTTGTACTTATTGCATTTTTATGCCATGTTGTTTTGTGTTTGAAGCTAATCCAAATTTTTGAGTAAAAATCCAGCCGTCTAATCAGCCTCGAGTGTCCTGTTCTGCTTCTTTTACCAAAGTCTGTCAAACATGGAGCTTAGAACATTCAACAGAAAGACTCTGTTCCTCTGAAGATAGATAATGATTGAAGTAGCAGGTGATTTCAAGGGGCACTTCATGGATTTTAAATACATACATGTATTATCTGTAACTGCTTATCCTCATTAGGGCCATTTACACTCATATTCACTGGATTTTAAATAGAGAGTCAATTTATTTGTCATCTGTAGTTCTACTCAGCCTGTATGTGGGCATTTGCAAGGCACAAGGTTCTAGTAAAAGACACTATTGAGCATTGTGGGAAATGTAGTTTTTGGCCAGCGCCCCTTCAACATGCAGTGAGGAATGATGGCTGTGTGGATCACTTTAAGCAGAAAGGTATAGCCTCATATTTTACTGAAGAAGAGTAAGAGGCTTTTTTTCCCAGTAGACATTTTGAAATATCATGGAGAGAAAGCAGAGATGTGATTTGCAACCAAGCTGCTGCTGTGATCCATGCTGGCTCACACAGTGTTCACAGTGCTGGAACACTTTAAGTTAAAACACAAAGCCTTCCTTATTAAACTAAGCTCCATGTTTTGTATCACATTCATACGAAGATGAAACAGAATACTTTCTCACCAGAATCCAGCTGCCACAGTGTGTGTATAACTATACACACACAGAGTAAACATTATAACAATGCTGTCTTCTTTCATTCACGTTGAATGCATCACAATACCAGCTATGAGCTCTGCAGTGCAGCCATATAATAAATAAAGTTATGATATAATCATATATAACAAAGCAGTCTATATAAAGGTCCATGAAGGAGGAAGTCCTTCTTCTTGCTTCCACTTCCTTTTTTCCTGCCAGTCATGTAAAACTGTGAAACACTTTGAGGTGAACATCCCCTACATGAAACATGACACGCAGTTTCAGTGCAAAAAACAATGAAAGATGTCATCATTCTTCAGTATTTCCATTGAAGCAGACAGTGTGCATCACTCGATGCGTGCACGTTCCTCTCATTAGTGCAGTCAGTGGAAGCGCAGCCTCTTCTCCTCCTCAAACTGCTTCTGTTCCTCTTCAGTGAGCTGGTTTCCCTTCAAGCTGTGGGAAGATGACCACAATCACAGCATGCTCATACATTCAGAGGGAGGATACATGGAGATGGCCTGAATGCTGCGAAGGCTCTGTCACCCTAACCACTATTACACCTGTAATGTTACTCTGCTTCAAAGCATCCCAGCATGACACCACCTACTCTACAAATTCTATTGTACATCAGATCAAACTATTTACACCATGTACCACCTCAGGAAATCTTAGCGCCTCCAAGTGCCACTAATATGACACGTTAAAATACAGTAGTAGTATTTTTTATCGTTGACTACTGAATCCTGAGCAGAACAAGTTCAAGGACTAAAACTTAATGGGAATCTTGAATTACAATGAATTTTACATCTGCTTCCTTTATTACTGTTAGATTTTAGCTTGTAACTAATCGTGGATGTATGTGTGCACTACATGCATGAACACGACAATGTAACAGGCTGATACTCATTTTAATTTAGGTCTTACCACACATCAAATACAGAAGTGCCAAACACTTCCTCCCAACAGCAGAGATCTTGTTTGTACCAATCCATTTGTAATACTGGAGTGTTTTGATAGTAAAATATGTTTTTAATTCATTGATTTCATTTTAAAGATTCCTTTGATTCCATCTCTCTCTGTGTGTCATCAAAGACTGGCCAGTGCAGTACTTCAAACTTTAAATGTAACAAAAGTAACAACAAGATTCAGGATGGCAAGTAGTAACTGTGATTTTTTTTTTATGAAGGGACCGAATATTTTATAATGTGTATATTTGTTGTTTTATATATACATTAAAATACAGGTTCCACTGTTACTGTAACCATTCTATCATTCATTGTAATTGTACAATATGTTTGTGTTGATTGTTCTGTACATGTGACATCCATTGCACGTCTGTCCGTCCTGGGAGAGGGATCCCTCCTCTGTGGCTCTTCCTGAGCTTTCTTCCACATTTTTTCCCTGTTGTTTTGTTTTTTGTGGGCAAGTTTTTCCTCACTGGAACCGAGGGTCTAAGGACAGAGGGTGTCACTCCCTGTACAGATTGTAAAGCCCTCTGAGGCTGAATGTGTTTTGTGACTTTTTTGTGGCTATACAAATAAAATTTGATTTGATTTGATTAAAAATGTAACTTCACTATTTTTGTGAAGTTTTTTGTGTCAATGTTTAAGTGAGCCATCAAACAGGCTTTGATGTAATCATTTTGGGTATGCGTGGCTTTTTCCACTGACCAGCTCAGATTGTTATTATGTCTGACAACACAACTCTATGGCTGAATATTTAGATAATTTGGAAGAAGACTAGATCAGGTGAAAGAAACAGAAAATGTTGCATTTTTCTGTAGGGTCCTCTCCCCAATGTTGTCAGACACTTCAATAACAATGAGCAACTGTCCACAAGGATTAATCTATAGCCTGTTTGTATCCGACACCTTTACACTCTTATTTGATAACCAAACCAAACGTGTTGCTGTTTTGAATCGAGTGATTTTGACACAAAAATAAGGTTGAAAAACAACAAATTTACACTTTAAGGAAACAATTTCATGTGTTCTTCTGAAACAAGAAATGATACAATCTTCCCTCTACAAATGACAGTTTGAACATAAAAGCATAAAAGTACTCAACTTTGTACTCACTTGGTCTGGTTTGACCACAGTTTATGGTAGCAAACTAAATATTATACACTCTCACTATAACCATAACACCTTGGTACAATTTACTTTCATTTTGACAGACAGATAAATTCAGTGTGTGAGGCTGTGTGATGCTCACCATATCTCTTTGAGTGCTGTGTTGTGAGCGAGGGCCTCAGCCAGGTGTTTGACTCCGTCCACAGTGAACTGGTTGCTGATTAACCTGCAGACAAACACAGAGCAGGTAAACTTCTGACAATCGATGCGTGACGGGGCTTTCAACGCGTCTCGTCCATGGCGACGTCATGCATGTTTGCCTTACCAGAGGTGGCTTAAACCTGTGTTCGCTTGGACCAGCTCAGCCAAGAGTGGAGCTGCGTCATCAGTCAGCTCATTCTGCACTAACCTACAACAGCACAGACATGCACTTCACACAGAGTACTGTTAGAACAGCAAAGATCACCCGGCTCACGCTGAGCGAGCTGCCTACCAGAATATCCTGAGGACGCTGTTCTCTTTCAGCGCTGCTGCCAGGCACTTCCCGCCTTTAGATGTGATGCCGTTGGCCGAGAGACTAAAACACAGATATGACTCAGTTTGACCGATGTGTTTCAATCAGGAGACTTTTACTGTCTTTGTAGGTAGCTGGCCTCTCACCTGAGGTTGGTCAGACACGGGTGATGCCTCAAAGCTTCTGCAAATGCCTCTGCTCCCTCGTCACCAATAGTGTTCCCCCACATTCTGCAAGAAACAAACATCACAACCGTCATTCGAGCTACATCAGGAAGCAGGCACAGCATACAGAGGGCCTGCCATATCAGGACAGAAGCATCCTACAAGAAAAAAATCGCTTTCAGGCTTTCATCTCACATTTTTACTCCAACATTAATCCTTCCTGGCCTCTTCAGTTTTGGTTACTTGTCACTGGCTTTATTATAATCCGATATGAAGAGTTTGAGAGCAGTGAGTCTTACCCCACATCAAATATAGAAGTGCTCTTCTGAATCGCACTGGCCAAAAGCTTCCCACCAACAGCAGAGATCTTGTTTTTACCAATTCTGAGGACAAAGTAATGCCAATACCAGGTTATGAGAGAGTATTATTATAATTTCAATAAACAAAATGTTCAAGTTTTGTCTTAACAACTTAGAAACATACTTGACAACTTCCAGCTTTGGGCATTCCTCAATTATCTGAGCGACTAGCTTGGCACCAACATCTGTGATGTGATTGCAGTAAAGTCTGAGGACAGAAATATGAATTAATGTTCGATATTCTGTTTCACTCTCAAAAAAACAAAGAACTGTATTTTATTGAGCACCAACACTTGTTGGAACAGTGCTCTACCCATATTTGAATTGCGCCAAAAGTGAAATCCAAAAGTGAAATCATGTTCCCCGAGAGACCAAGAGACTAAGAAACTACCAGTGTAAGCACTTAACACTGGATTGAAAGACTCCAGGCAGTGCTCCACCTCTCATTAACTACCACTGAAAAACATGAGACCCATTCAAGAACACAAATCAATAAATAAACTATATACTCTATACTCACCCTAAGACCCTCACCACTTTGTGTTTACACAGCTCCTCAGCGAGAACCTCCATGCTGCTGTCAGACAGGTGATTCACACACAACCTGCAGATGAGCAGTGAGGTTAGTGTTTGATTGGAGGAGCTGCACACTTTGTAAAGTCTCTTCATACTTACACTTACCTCACTACTGTCATCTTACAAAAGGAGGGCTTCAGCTGCTTCACCCCATAGTCACTGATGTTGTTGTTGTCCATGTCGAGGCCGAGCGGCTTCTTACGGTACTGCAGTACAAAGTTCAGGGCGGTGCAGTCGCCTGAGAACACGTTACAGTAGCCAATCTTGATTAAGTCAGCTGTGATGCCTTTCGCCGTCATCCGAGCGATGTCTTTGCTCCCTGTCTCAAAGACGCACCTCAGGATCCACAGGAAGTTGGACAACACGTGGACTTTCTTGCCCTTGTCGCCCTCATAATGGGGTAAACCATGGAGGTGGGACTTCACACTGGTGGAAAGGTAGGATTTTAGTAAGGCCTGTTTTTTCTTTAATAACCCAGGAGATACCAGATGCTCCATCAGGCCAGTGTGAGCTTTGGACAGCAGTCCACTCAAGAACAGATTAGTGAACTGAAGGTGTTCGTTAGTTGCAAACGGCTCCTTCTCACTGGGCTTTGAAGAGTTCCTGATGCACAAGTCAAAAGGCAGACAGGAATGTCTTCTCCTGCTGCACTCTGCAAAGAACTTAAGGATGGAGCTGACAGCAGCCTGCTCATCCAACACGAGTGCAAACGCCGCCAAGAAAGACTGGAGGGTGACATGGAGGAACTCAAATGTAGCAGGGCTTCCACAGGCGTCATACTTACCGACAGTTCTAAGAAAACCCAGGGGCAGGTCCTCCTCTGTCAGGCCGCACTCTGTGATCTCCTCCTGGCTGCAGATAAAGCTACCTCTCTCCATACCCTGAAGCGCCAATTTGGCAAATGCAGTGAGGGGCCTGAGGCCTCCTTTGAAAGTCTCCGAGGTACACCGGGCTCTTTTCTTCAGCAGAGAAGGTGCAGGTGAGGTTGAGTGGCTGAGGAACACCTCGGAAAGCAGGAGGAAGATGTCGGTGAGGGTGATGCAGGCTTCGGACAGGTGAAAACTATCATGCATGGTGTGCAGGTGTCTAAAACTCTTGAACACAATCCAGCAGAACAGCGGGGTGGAACACAGGCCGGAGAGGTGGGGTCTGGCATCCAGCTGAACCGAGACCAGCTCTCTGTGCTCCTGCTCCTTAAAGTGCAAGTCAAGGTATGTCTTCAGGTGAGCAGGGGAGAACCCCCGCAGCACCACCTTCTTCCTGATCACCTTTTTCTGGATCTCGACCCCTGTCCGGGCCGTCAGCACCTTCTGGGAGCCCTTGAGCAGTTTCCCACAGAGCAAGCTGATGAGCAGCTGAAGGGGGTGTGCCTTGTCTTCTGGTGACACCACTTCAGGTACATCCATCAGTTCTGGATCCTCCTGAATCTCATCATAGCCGTCAAATGTAAAGATGATCTTCTCAGGGAAGCGCAGGATGTAATCAAATACCTCATTATCTGGATCGAGGTCCGGGTAGCAGTTGTATTTGAACAAAAGTTCTCTGAGGGAGATCTGTTCTGTGAATACGCTGAACATCCTACATCGGAACTTAAAGAAGAAGATAGCTTCTGTCTGCAGCTCTTTCTTGGACCAGAGGTTCTGGAGCTTCTGCAGGAGGATGGATTTCCCCACGCCGGCATCCCCCATCACACAGATGGTTTCACCTTGGGGATTAAAGACCGCGTTGTCTCCTAGGAGCTGGTCCAGACTCTCTAAGAAGCCCAGACTTTCGTTGGCGTCATTGAGCAGTTCTATCTGTGTGTCCGTGTACAGCTCCTCCAGGCGGGACTCCTCTCTCTGTCCGTACAACATGATGAAGGAGGTGTCCCGGCTCATCTCATGCCTCAACTTCTCACAATACCTGCTGACTTAGAGGAGGTGAACAGTCAGTTAGTGCAACACACAGGAGAAGCTTTCAGTGGTGTAATTATTATAAGCCAGCCTCCCCCGCTGCCTCTTTCCACACACAGGCCGGCCTCGCCTCTTCATGTTTCTCTCTTGCTGTATCTAACAGGGATAGCAGTACTCCCTACACACAAGCAGATGAGCCACACTTGGAGGAGGCTTGTTGTTAACAATGTAGCCGATTGAAATCTAGGCGTACTGTCCAGGTCTGTTTACTGTTCACTGTGGTGGTCTGTGCTTGTAAAATAAACACTGTGTCACAGATGCACAGCCGGACAAGAGCAAGTTAATCGATTGTGGATGATGTTGTTCTGATTGTAGATCTGACCACCACAATTCAAGCATTAGATTGATTTTGCTTCCCTCCTAATGTGGGCAAAGTTCCTATGAAACACAGTATTACATAGTACCATACTATACTTGCCCACAGTGTTTGACTAGCCTCAGAAAAGTAACCTCCATCTTAAGAATGATAAGACTCATGGCTCAGGTAAAATGTTCTATTCTATAACTGAAAACATTATTTACTGTATTTCTAGTTTTCATATATATATCCCATACTTCGGATGGACTGTTGTACTTTTTAGCTCCACTACATTTATCTGGCAGCTGTTCTTACCGATTATTTACATACTACATACACATAAATAGTCCAAACCAACAGAATGTTAAATATTTCACCTCCTTGGTGAATCATAGTGGTATGTGTTAGTGCATCATCATCAATTCTAATCTTCTATCATCATATTTTAAGCTACTTAAAGGCCGACTTGAGAAATTTATCATGCTTTCAATGTTTTTTAAATGTGTTAAATACTGTCAGAGCTCTCAAATCTTAAATTTGAATCTACTAAAACTGACAAGCTCATTGTCTGATTGTTACTGTCTGACAACATTATGCAGAGACATTTTATCACCAGATTCCACCAAATGAATCATCATTAATAATCACAGAATAAAGGACTTACCCTCAGTTGGCTAGTTTGTCTGTGTGGTTGTGCGACTTTGGTGTTTTCACACATTAGTTTTATCTCAAAATCACACAATAACACTAATAAACTAACTGACTGAGGCAGCAGTGTTTCACATCTTATTATAGTCCAACAGAGTAAAATCAGAGTGACTTAACTTGTTCTACCCGGTTCACATCTGGACATCAGACATACTTATAGTGATGCAGACCCTCTCATACTAGTGAGTGAAATACTTACTGGGATCGGTGTTAACCACATTCATCACAGCGATGTCATTGCTTGGGTTGTAGTTGATCTCTTTCAGCAATGGCTGGAGGTCTATGTATGCGTCACATACTTTATGTATGATGTACAGAAAGTATTCACAGGCCTCCTCCCCTTTGAACTGGACCAGCTCCAAGATTTTGCGCACCTAGAAAATAATCACATAAAAATACATTTTGGATTTTTCTTTTAGACTAGCAAATATTCTACAAAAAGATAAGATGATAGATTTTAGATTTTTTTAAAGACATAAGAATAAGAATAAATAAAGATAAAAATGACATGGTCTAGATATCTTTGCTTTTTCTACCTGGTCTGTCTTGGTGACAGTCCGCTGTACCATCTCAGCTTCCTCTTCACAGATGTAGCCACAGGCCAGCATGTTGTCCAGAATGCACTGAACACTCTTCAGCTTGGACACCAGCAGCTCTCTGTGGTAGGTTAGGATGTTCAGGTACGACATGTTGGCTTCTTCTATCTGATGCATATTCGCTGTGGATCAGTCAGCTCAGCTCTGTGGGACAACACGTGAAAGGCAGTGGTATTACAAACTAAGGACTTAGACCTTAGACATCCATGAGTCTGAATCCAGTGATAATCACAGAAGTCTATGTCTTTTGTAGAGTCCATATAATGTGTTTATCTGAATAACAATCCTCATCACAGATCTGAGTCTGATGGATCATATCAACATCAATAACACAGATATACTGCATCCATCTGAGTTATGTATTAGACAATTAATCATGCAGATGATCAGATGTTAAATTATAGTTATAATTATAGTTAAGTCGTAAGGTAAAGTCAGTATCTGAGTATCTTCTGCCTCTTTTGAAGTACAGATGTTTCCTTTATCTCTGGGTGCTTCCTATTGTGTTTCCTCAGTGACACGCCAGAAGAATGAAGAAGAGCCCTAAAGCAAACACACCCACACCCAGCAGCTTTTTTTTTTAGTTAATAAAAAAGTTAATACATCCTACATTCCTCTCTCAGTCCTGAACACCTCGCTGAAAAAAACAGAACTAGGTGAAGTTAAAGTTACAAATATTGAACTAAACAGCGAAATTTGCATCGCAGACATCAGCTGTGTTTGTTTGTTGTCATCCATGTCGAGATAAAAACTGTTCTCCAACAAGTAACAAGAACGGGTCCTACCATTGTGTCGGGTCCGCGCCAGACCGCTGTAAACAGAACATTTGACAGTGAAAGGAAGTAACTATTGTTTCATGTCACAGTTCGCTGACTTTGTGGACGGCTGGGCTCCGCTCTGTCCGCTGCGGTGAACTCCCCGCTCCGCTCTGCCCACTCTCTTAGAGGAAGTGAAAGTATTTCACCGCTGCTGCGTCATTTCTCTCCAACGTTCCACAACCCGCACGCGGGCTGCTGCATTCATGCCCCCGCGGAAATATCGTTATTAAACACAGTTTAAAGTATTTTTTCTACCTTTATTAAACCATAATATTATACAGAATATATATATATATTCCACAGTGTTATTGTCAATTATGATGCGTGTTACTTTCATTCTCATTTCCTCATTTAGTGCCGCTGCTATGTGATTTTGTTCTTGTTTCATGGAAATGGGAAGCACCATCTAAGGTGGCTCCTGGATCGTTAAGCAGTCACGTGTCTGTAACATGCTGACCATGAATCATACAGTCAGTCCCTGCCCTTCCTGTCATCTCCCCACTTCTGTCTGTGAAGAGACTGAAATGCCACAAGACACACAGTAAATACATAAACAGACTGTTCTGTATCATTCAGTCTCATTCATTCTGTCTGCTCTCTGTTATTTACACAAACTCTTGTTTTCTTCCTGGATTTCACCTGTCACGTGACAGCACTCATTCATGTTCTCAGGTGGCTCAGAGTCAGAATCACAAACAGTCTGAATAAAACATTCACATTTATCAGTTTTATTAAATGTTATATGTTTTTATTTTGGCAACAGACTCTCGGAGTGTCCACCAGGTGTCAGTACTGGGCAGTGGGACAGATATTATTATGTTATATATTATATTATATTTATATTAACGAGCGTTAAGATAAGATGCTTAAAGATAGCATATTATTAAAACACATATTTATAGATTTATAGACTGTCATCAGAATTCAAAATGATGAACACAGCATTATGTGTTTATGGGGACTCAAAAGCTTTATGTTCACAAGCAGTCTATAAACTGTTGAGTTTCTGATAAGAGCTCATAAATGTTTTATACTCAAACAATAAACTATTAATTAACACTTATTACACACACCTTCATATTAAGTTTATCTGTGTGTCTGGACTGATCCACTACAGATGAGCACCACACTTGATTTAACAAAAACACTTGTTTATTGTGATGACATTTACATAAAGCATAAATAGGTCAGTCTCACGGGTGGTAAATGTTTTAGGGGGGGAAAAACATTAATAATCATCATCATTGACATTATTATTGTGCAGGGAACAAACAAAGTCAACATCACAACACACACAAAGTCAAACACAAACTATCTTGAATTTTGCATACACACACACGCAGACACAGACAAACAAACACACACACACACACACACAGCATTGCATTATCATTTCATTAACAAAATAAAGGCAATTTCATCCTGATCACTGAATACAGAAACTTTTCAATGCATACTGAGTGTAATGAGTAAACCTAATGTCAAACTGGGTGTTGATCATGTAAGAAACTGAAAATATGAACTCAGCCCTCTCTTGCATGATGGTTTTGATAAGAATGTGCAGACAGAGCAACTCAACCCTCAGAGGCCTCATAAGACCCTGGTTCACTGTTCACTGGAATGTGTTCCATCAACAAATCACTCCTGCATTATTATTGTATCATGTGGGCTCTACATCAAAAGTGCCTTAAAATAGGAAATAATATTCCATAATAGGATTACTGGTTTACTGGTCAGGCCAATAAATGAGCATGTGTGTGCTGTATGCACTGGCATATAAAGGAACTTGGACACACAGTGTAAATACACAATGCACAGAGGATGAGCGTTGAAGGGAGCGTGGTTGATTAATAGAGGTCTATCAGCAAAGTTTTGCCCCCCTAACAGATTGATCTGAGAGAAAACCTTTCTGCTAAATAACAAATATAGATACAAACTTACATTCCTGGTGTGGAATTTCATTGGAGACCATTGCTGAATGCATGTCCTTTGTTTCTTTTCAGTCTGATAGCATTTCACTGAATCTGAGTGCTGACAGTGAAACAGTGACAGAGCAGAGGAAGAGTCCTGCTTTCCTGCTGCTGAATAGAATGAACTGACGTGAAGTGAAGGTAGCAGCTCAGTGGTGTTGAAGCTGAGTCTCAACAGATGAAATGAATGAGACTGCTCAGTGAAATGGCCACAAGATGGACACCGCAGAGCAGCTGCAGAGCTAAAGCTGGTGTAGGTCAGTGTAACAGAGATGATCTCATCTCTTCCTAGTACCACATACGTCCACCACGGTTGAAAAAGATCAGTAACATAAACGAGCCAGCAGAGATCAGATCTCGCTCTCGTAGGTGTGCATGTAGGTCTTGAGCGAGAGGATTTCGGCATAACTCCGGGTAGTTCTCCGGTACAGATCCAAGCCTGTCAGGATCTCCACATCTCTAACACGAGCCGTGTGCATCTTCATCAGGTCCTCCACCCAACGAGACTCGTCCTCTGAGCTCTGTAGGGAGAAGGTGAGGCGCACAGAAGCATTAGCACTGACAGAAGTGTGGGGTGACGTGCAACAAAATTTGAATTTGTCATATCTAAGGGGGCAGATGCTGTGTTTATGCGGTGAAGCACTGAAAGGTGTGATGTTCCTTACTTTGCATGTCTCGTCATTGCTGGGTCTGTGTGGCAGGATGAAGGCAGCGCTGCTCAGTGGGCCGCTGCATGAGTCTGCAGCCTGCGTGAAGTCCAAGCAGCTGGTCAGGACCACGAAGTAGTGTGTGGGGATGGGTATCGTCCCGCTTACATACCTGCAGCAAAGGTCAAACAGAAGACTTGAGCTTAACTTGTTTTATTTGTAACAAATGGACAAACTCTGTCTCAGCCGAGATTCTTTTTTTCCCTGAAACTCACAAAATTCCAAGAGCTACATCATGTGGCTAGACCTGATTATGCCGACCACAAGACTACTTGATCAGTATAACATTATTTTAGCTCAGGAGATAGATTAAAACAGAAAAAAACATGTTTGAAGCTTCAGAGTTAGAAAGTGAAGCGCAGCAAATCTTCTTACTCTTTTATCTTGTCAGCTGAGTCTCTAACACCATCATAGTCGTAGTCAAATATGGGTCCAATGAGCACGTTCACTCCATTTCTCTCGTTTGCATATTTCTTGACCAGCGCTCTCTGGAAGTAGCCCCATATTCCTGAGAGAAACAAACAGAGAGAGGCATGAGAATGAAACAGGGACGATGGGAGGAGAGGTCATACAGAAAAACAATGAAAAGTATCAGTGAACCTAGCAGGAATGATTTAGCTTGATCTTTATGTGATTCCACTCATTTAGCTCTTGAGGACTGACTTACTCTTGAATGCAGGATACATGGGGACGGTGTTGGTGATGAGGACAGCATCGTATTTTTTGTCTATGGTTGAAGACAATTCTGTCAACAGAGAAAGAAGAAAACAAACTCAAGTGAAGTTCTCTGTTAACAATGTTACTGTAACTGACAGACATGAATACATCTCATACTATGAGGGATTATCCAAGAGCTGTTTACTCACGTAGAGCCGCTCATATAAAGCAATAAATGAAATACTTATTACAGACTTGCATAATTATTATTGTAGTCAAGGTTTCTGACTTTTAAAGGAAGTTTTTCCTCGACACTGTCAGCAAGTGTTTGCTGAAAGTGTAATATTAAAGAGTACCTGATTTATATGGAGAGTGTCATGAGATAACTTCTGTTATGATTTGGTGCTATTTAAATTAAACTGTATTGAAATATTACATCTCAAATGAAACAAATAAGACACTAATAAGATACAAAATATTTCAATGTTCCAGTGTTTAGGCTGTGGAGGTAAACTCACGTGGTGGGTAAAGGAAGGCGTAGGTGATCTGTTTGTCTGCTCTGTAGTTGGTACAGGACTGACTGTAGGCTGGAGGGACTCTGGTATCAGGTCTCACACAGTTGGACAGGGCGTCAGGTAGAGGAGACACTTCTACCTGGAGGCCAGGACACACACACACACACACAGAATAAAGGTCAACTGATGCTTCAACTGCAGCTGCTTTTCAGTTGTTCACTGTTGTTAATGTCTTGTTGGACTGCCTGATGAGAAACATGGTATATCAGAGAAGAAAGTCAACTGTACTTCTGCCAACAGGGGGCGCTTAAAGCACAGAGAGTGCACAATCTCTCAGACAACCAGAGTAAGCCTAATACATAATTGCTGGGAGAATACATTCATATCTCAGGATACATTCATATCTTTAAAGTTTCATCTTCAACACACATTGTAGAGAAATGCTGTGTTTTTGTGGACAGGAACATTTAGCCTGGATAATGTTTAAACCTTAAATCGTTTTGTTAGTTGGTTAGAATATGGCAGCAAAAGGTTTTTATTAGAATATTTGGAGGAGGTGAGTTAAAAGTCTTTTTAAAAATCTAGCCACAAACAGACAGCGCTGGAAAGATTTTTCAGACTGTCTCTGTTTCATAATAATAACAATAATGATCTGTTTCATATTAGTGTATGACAACGATACTCAACCAGAGTACCTCTGCCTTCATAAGAGATCCCATCAAAAACAATGCAGACATAATAAAATTAAAACTACCCAAAACTAAAGCGACTGCTTATCATTAACCACCTTACATATATGAAACGTGTCTCACATGCCACCGTGTCAGCATCGTGGGTGAATGATTACATCATCAGAGTTATGAGCGGCTGAGCAAAGCAGTGGAACGGGATGACCTGAGATTTTGTTGATTTTTAAAGGTTGAGAAATGTCAGTGTCTGTGACTGACACACCACCTGCCCGCTGAATGATGGCTAACATCTGTTGACTGTAAAGGAGCACAGGATGAACGGTACCTGTCTGCTGACGGTGTACGATGTCCACAGAGGCATAGACAGAGACTCGCTGTAGCCGCTGATGAAGTCACTGTGGTGGAGGATGAAGTATTTGGTGCGGAAGAGCACAGCAGGTCGACCGTGCGGCAGGTTCCTGCTGTCTGAGAGGAGGAGGAGCACAGAGGAGACACGGGTGTGTCTTTTTAAAGATTCACCGGTCAAGTTTTCATATGCTGTTATAATTATTTTACTTCTTCCAAATATTCTGTACAAAGGATAGGTCATATTCAGTAGCATCATGAACACACTGACCATCAATAGCTTGCCTCAGTCGCTGGTTTAGCTCCTCCACTTTGTTCTGTAAGAGACAGAGCCAGAGTGACTCCAGGTTATAGCCTCGTACAAGGGTCACTTTCAAACCTCTCTGGCCCCTACTTTTTACACGCAACTGCAAAAAGATCGGAGATTGAAACAATCTCTTGCCAGAGATTTACATGGGAATCACAAACACAGCATAGATGAAGTGACACACTGCAGAGAGGAGCTGGATCTGACTCACTTCCAATCCAAGCAATTCAGGAAGCAAAAATACACTGACAACAGATTGCCTGTTGGTTAGCTAATGAACTGCAGATTTTGTTGAATTTGAACTGACTGGTTTGAAGGTGAGTCGACTCCAGCTCTGCAGCAGAAAGCAAAGAGGCAAACAAGGTTATTCCAGTGTTTAAGCAAGAAGCACACATGTAATTCAACACATTCACAGACAATCAGACAGTCATGATGTTAAGGCCTGCGCAGATCATTCTTTACAGGTTCAACAGCACTGTGAAAGCACAAAAAAATATTAACAAGCCCACAAGTCACGTGCTCTGCTTGGGATGTCTGATGGATGTTAGGTTCCTAAAGGGGCAACACACAGCAGGACTTTCCAGACCTGACAGAGCAGCTACAGACAGAGAGCAGCTAATATGTCCAACATCTGAAAACATCAGTGCTGCTGGAAACAAAGGGAGTGTGTGTCTTTGTCAGATTAACATGGCCTCTACATCTTGGCCATCACGTTTGCTACAGTCCTCTTTATGTGATGAGTGAAGGGTTTGATGGACTGCTAAATGTAAATAAACTGGCCACTTTGTTTTACTATGAAACACATAAAGAATATCTGATGAGAGGATCTGCACCGACACCTCAGATTGTTCTTTATGCAACTGCATTAGAGATCCAGTCAGAGTGGGAGTTAAGCGCTTTTTTAACCCCATGAGGAATATTCGATTTAGTTTCCTTTCTCCTCTGAACTGAAGATTTTCATATTTCGGCCTCGCAGGAGTTCAGGATCAGCTCCAGCATCAACTCCTGGTCACACACTTTAGTTACATAAAAAAGAGAATAATTTAACACACTTCTTCTCTTCACAGCCACCAATGACTGATGATGATAACTATACATCACTTTTAGCAGCCAAAACAGTCAACAGGTCACATGAGCGATAAGATAAACCAACTGATCCTCATGTTTCATCTGTCTCATCTCATATCAGTCCAAACTGTTTGGACTGAGTGAAGAGATGACGTTGTTAATGTGGGCAGTTCCTTATAGCTCCCTTGTGTCTGTAAATATAATAAATTGAAATAGACATACATCAATATGATGTTACTGACACTGATTCTAAATCATCTCATGGTGAAACAGTCATGAGCATGTGGGTGTGTCACATAATTCTTATTTTTACAGAAGAGGGAGCTGTGGCATAAGGTGAGCCCCGGAGGTGGCGATATAAACCAAACTGTTTGAGAACATGCTGACTGGCAGTTTTACCAACATGAAGTCACACTCATTTCTACACGCTGTGAGCTGAATACTGAAAGCTAGGCGACATGAGCATTTGTGTTAGAGAATTATTGTGTTACAACTAAACTGTTGCATCGACTCAAAGAGTTGTCCATGCATATTATCCGAACATTAAAGTAACACTTGATCGGTTTTGGAGATCGGCTTGTTGATCAGTTTACCCAAAAGTGATTTGAACATACAAAAGACACCAAATAAATCCATGTATCACTGTTAACGCCAGCACTCCATGATAACTATTGATACTACAGCATGATAAGGGACGGATGTCCTTCCTTAGTGGACTGACTTTGAATTGAAACTGGCCTTCATGATATGGCC
The DNA here is from genome assembly GCA_023373845.1 of Nibea coibor. Taxonomy (NCBI): domain Eukaryota; kingdom Metazoa; phylum Chordata; class Actinopteri; family Sciaenidae; genus Nibea; species Nibea coibor. Next base: position 3,255,764 of record CM041726.1, read on the forward strand.
TGTAGATTTATACAGCCAGCACAGTGTTATCTTATCTTCACAAAGTTAATGCTGTCAGGTGTGCTTGTGTTATTATTCTCCAAGTGCTATCATCTTTTTCCAAATCTTTCAGATGTCATGTACTAGAGTTTGCAGATTTAAAGGATATTTCTAGTTCATTAAGACATGTCTTCCAGTTACAATAACATTACAGCTGGAATAATTCCAATGGTGAACTGCTGTGTTAACATGGAGTACCAGGCCAGGTGATGCAGATCAGGATGATTTTGGTTCATTGTTGTTATCACTAATCAAAGTGAGCTGACAGACAAGCCGATCTCCTAAAGACTAGGATTCCTTCCTGTAGTCTACAGAGCGCTGGCCTCAGATCTGCCACTGAGTCATCATGGCTGACCTTGTCATCGCAGCTACAGCCCAGGTCATCCGTTCCTGTGGGAATAAGACCAGAGGATACCGGTCTGGAAATCTCCTCTGGCATGGCAGGTCTGTATGGAGCGGCTCTCAACAGGTGGTTCAGACTGCCATGGGTTCCATTATTGGGAGCTGGTTTCAGACCCAGAAGATCTGAGATGGAGAGAAATGTTTAATGTTAGCTAGAAGAATAAAAAGAAGCAGTCACATGAGAAACACAGACTCACATAATTAAAACACGTCTGGGACACAAAAATGTATCTTACCACACATGACATTGTAAAGCTCAATGTTTTCAAAGGCTGGAACTTTAGTCCTGAATTTAAATGTAGGTCCATACCCCAAGAAAATAGTCTGAAAATGAGAGTTAATGGTACATATAAGCTGATTTGTGACAGTAAATTTTATTAACAGTTATAAAAACAATGTCAACCACTGTAGATACCTGCATGCTGTTGATTTTATTGTCATATCCATGGTCACCAGAGAAGCCACAGTGTCTCCTCCCTTCAGGAACCTTCCTATAATGAAATGTTTGAATGACACATTAGTATTTGGATGGTGCATATTGATATTAGGACTGATTCGTATATGACGGTCCATGTTTCATCACGGGCCTAGCATTAAAGTGTTTCCACCACTCCTCTTTCCTGCAAATGATCAACACGTCACTGAGTCTGTTTGCAGACCAAAGCAGATCATGGTGGGATGTGTAGACCACAGGAGTGTCTACATGCTCAAGCCATCTTCATGTCTATGAGTAAAATCCTTAATCTCAATGCTAGTCAGGCCGTATTGATCATGAGATGTTCAGAATATTTCATCAAATGACCCAGAAAGTTTTTTCAGCCAAAGTTCAATTGTTAAGTTCAGTTTTGTTTAATATCACTGCTATCCAAGCTGCAGCTAATTTGTTTTATTAACATTTATTGTGGCCACTCGTCGTTCCTCTTTGACAAACTGTGGTCAAACTGATTGTAAAAGGATGAAAGAATACAAATAAACGCAGAGCTTTTCTTGACTGGGTGCTGGCTACTTCAAAAGTAGAAAAACAAAAATCAACAATCTTTTCACCAACAACTTAAAAAGACTGGTCCAGGGTGCCTTCAGGTCCACTCAGGCTTTAGAGGGTTAAACTCTGGTGTTAATACAGTTGAAGTGCAGCGTGTTGGCAGTAGTTGCGTACTTTAGCCCTCAGACCAGGACAAGCACTCCTCCACACAACTCAAACCACGCTCCTCTAATTGAAAAACAACCACTTCTTATTAAGTGTCCATTAAAACACTGCCCCCAGTTATACACCTCAATATATATGTGTGTGTGTGTGTATACTGCGTGTCTAGGGGGTGAAGCCACAAGCATGTTAAAAATGTAAATGACTAGCTGACGGGGAAATGAGACAAACTCGGTGTTTCATTTGGTGTGAACAGTTAGTTGGTTTGGGATTTACGAGGACGTTGACCAATGTATATGTGCTTGTGTGTACACAAGTGTGTGAGCGTGTGTGTGTGTGTGTGAGTGTGAGCGTAAACGCTCCTACACTCATACCTCCTCCAGGTCCAACGATTAGCCCGTCCATCTATCTGAGGTGCACAGAAACCTCAAAGATCTCTTTCATTTAGCAGCCGTGTGTGTGTGTGTGTGTGTGTGTGTGTGTGTGTGTGTGTGCTTGTATGTTGAGACAGAATAAAGCTTTCCGAAGGTCCACCGACCAAAACATGACAGGAGTCATGCAAGGAGTTACTGACATGACCATGTAAACACACACACACACACATACACACACACACACACACACACACACACACACACACACACACAGCTGAGGTGGTTTGTTTTCACTTCTAATGTCCTGATGACTTCATGGTTTACTTTGTCACTGAATGCTGCTCTACATCAAACGCCTGTCAGACTTCATTTCAGCATGTCATTAATGTGTCAGCATGTTCTCCATGTGTAGGTGCATGTGTGTGTGTGTGTGTGTGTGTGTGCGTGTGTGTGTGTGTGTGTGTGTGTGTGTGTGTGTGTGTGTGTTGGGGGTTAACATGTGTGTGGCTCGGGACAGGGCACATCTTAAATTTTTCAGTGCTCATGTGTTAATGATGCGTTGAGAGCGGCCCGTGTTGACATAAAACGTGTTTTTAAGTGAAGCAAGATGTGCAGTAAAAAGCTTCACTTTGATGGGTGGGCCGAAAACGCCACATCAACACTGAGGGCACGGAACAGGAGAGCTCGATGCTGAGCAGGAACAAACTAACTGAAGCAACAAATTCAGACTAAATGATTTTCAACTTTTTCACTCTCAGCTAGTTGACTTGTTGGCATTTAACCCTTTGAATTCTGTGTGTGTCTCACAACCATGCAAGATTCACTCGTGAGACTGAACAGGTGTGTAGTGGAGATCAAAATATAGGCCTGATTCCAAGATGGGTTTGGTATAAACCATGACTACTCAGTTCTCATGTCATAAGCTGGTGTTTAGTATATGTTGTTATTCCTCTCAGAGTCTTCTAATGGGTGCAGGGACGTGCAGGGAAGTTTTTATGAAAAAAAAACTTCCCTGCTAAGTGCATAACAATATAAAAACAGTAACATGAATAATTAATCATGTAAAAATGCTGGTGGATGTGTTAGTACTGTCAAAAAACAGTGATAGTGCATTTTTGTCACTCCTGTTATCTTTTTTGCGACAAATACATGCATGGGTTTGACACTACAGTTCCCATCCTGCTTTGGGTGATGTGTCGGGTCTCATGTGTTTTCAGGTTAAAGGTTTGGAAATTCCAGAGAAGTTGTGAAAAGTCAGTTGCATATATCTTGCATCAGAAACATTAGCACCATACCACACTGAATATTTAAAATGTGTCACCCTTTAGAGTTTAGCTTCAAAATGTTGGACGTTTAATTCATATATATTTGTACTTCCTGTTGTAGTGCTGGACTGTACCGTGCAACGTGCCACTTCCTCTCCACCAGCAGATGAATCTCTTCGATGCGTCGGTTGTTGGCGTAGTGCAGTCTCTTCGGCAGGTGCTGCTTCAAGTATGCCTTAAAGTGCTGGTCTGTCTTCTTACACTGGAACAAAGAAACCACTATTGGTTCTTTGAGCTTTGAAGGTCCAATCAGACACATCACAAGACAGCAGGATCCTCCATTGTGTGCTAAATAATAAAATTCTCTCCTTAGTTCACACACATTCTCATGTTTTTCAGAATACTTACTGTTAAATTTGCAACAACAGCCTTGGGGTCATCTGAAAAATGAACAGACAATTAGCAAAATGTAATGAACAAGATAAAACACCTGATACGCCTGACGGTCATCTCGCCCTAAATGTAAGGATGCAGCAAGTCAGAGAGTACCAGCTGTGATGACCGCGACATCCTAAAATTTTCACGCCACTCCTCCGGGACAATCATTTCATTTTCAAAATTATCCCACCAGACAGTAGCCCGCCCGGGTCGGACCCAAAACCGGTAATGTTGGTGAGTCTTCGAATAGGTGGGAGAAGTGGCTAAATTGCTGACCTCCGAGCCCTCATTCATCTCTGATCGACATGATACATCAGCTGTGTATGCAAATGCAAACACATGAAAAGTGTTTGCACCAGAAAAAATGTGACTGCTACTCTGAATGCTTCCATGATCATCGTCATAGCAACAGGTAAACATTGGTTGCACTTTTGGCCCATCAGCTGCCTAAAACTCTGTTTATCTCAGGTTACACGCAAACGCAAAACCGTAGTTTTCCAGAATCTCCACTCTAGCCGGAGTTTTTAGAAAGATTCGTTTTCTGAGGCGAATTCACCGTTTGCGTGTAAAATATAGGTACAAACGAAGGGAAATGTCTCCGTTATGAAAAATACACATGTACGTGTAAATGGGACCTAAAAACAGTGTTTCCTGTGGTGGCCACTGTTAGCACTGAGCACGCTTCCAATGATCAGATCAGGTTTTTATTCTAGCCTGCAAATTGTTGTGAAGGTTTTTATGAAGGTTTAAGCACAGTGAAGTCTGTGCGAATAAATAAAACCTGAATAACATCTATGAAAATGAAAAGAAACCAAACAAGAAAGACACACACACAAAAAAAGATAAAAGAAGAAAAAGTCTCTCACATTTAGGATTGTTTGGATGTCTCGAACGTATTCTGCCTAGTGACCCAGGAACGAGGATGATGTCATCAACGTTGGTCATGTAGTTACTGAGGAACTCAGTGCGATCGCAGTGAGCCTCTTCCATACCTGAGAACACACAGGAGGGTGAGTGTGTGTGATTGGCTGTTAAAACTTGAATCAAGTGAATGAACAATGCTCCTCTGTGTGCTTGTATCTACTGCCAACGTACCTCTGAGCAACGCACATGTAATGATCATGCATGCAACTTCCCTTTATAACAATGTGTGTGTGTGTGTGTGTGTGTGTGTGTGTGTGTGTTTGTCTGTACCATGATCCCCCACCAGAATGATGTTGACGCAGCGGTGGAGTTTCATCTGTTTCAGTCCATCCATCAGTTGGCCGACAATCCTGTCAATCACCCTCAGAGGGTTGTTCAACTGAAACACAGAGAGCGAGTCAAAATCTGCTGAGTGTTCTGATGATACACACCATACACACACAGAAACTATAATGGCGTATGTCTGTATCTTTGTGTGCTTTAACACGTCCCCATGTTCACACACACACACACACACACACACACACACACACATACAGATAGGCCTCACCTCTGCGCTCATGGGCCCCATTTTGTGTCCATACGTGTCTGGTTGTTCAGAGTGCATAGCGTACACGTAGGGCCTAAAACGACATGAGAGTCACACTAGAGATGTGTTTGTGGAGGTTGAGGTGATAGTAATAATCACTATTCATAACTTTATAGATATAATTTTATAGATGTAACGATATATATTATACGATTATACGATACATTGTACGATATATTATAGATATAACAAAACAGGTTTACAAAGCTTTACAATGAATTGTTTTGGTGTAAAGTATCTCATTTATTATCAATTTATAATTATAGTTACTTCTTAGTTACTGCTTGAAAGATGAATCATTTGTTTTTTTGGCTTGTGACTTCTTAAAAAAACTGTCGTTAGGACTCCTTGTCACATTTCAGATGTCTATTAGTTGTTGGCAGTTTTCATCTCTCTTGGTTTCATTTCAATAACTCCAGCTCCACCATGACAACAATAGAATGCACTTTACACTTTACTTTGATGCACTTTTCTCACTATTAACAGTGGAATGACTGGGGACATTTTACTGCAGAAGTACTTTTACTTTGAGCATCTAGCTGATGATACTTCATAATTTTGATCTTGGGATTTGAATGCATGCTTGTTGCATTTTTGGCCTTTAAAGGTCCAGCGTCTTGGATTAAGTGACATCTAGTGGTGAAGTTGCAGATGACAACCAATACTCTATCTAGAGCCAGTGTTTGGTTTCACCATTTTGGAAACAGTGCAACATGGTGGACTGGTGGAAGAGGATCTACTTTTTGTTCAGGTGATTATAAATGATCTTAATATATTATATTTTATTTAATTTCCAATATATGCTCTCAAATGTTACACATTGAACCTTTAATGTATAGTTGATAGTCAAGAGGCAGACAGGAAGAGGAGGGACGAGAAAATTAAACAAAGAATCCAAACTGAAATTTCATTTGAAGGAGATCAGGTGATAGTGGATTAAACAATTAACTTCAAACAATTAATAAGACATAATGATTAAGTATTATCATCAGTGATTTGTTAAAACTGTGTCTGCAAATGTTGACAAAAAAATGAAATGAAGCATAAGAGGAAAATGAAAGACAACATGAAGCAGAAAAGGAAAGAAACTTCACCTCTCCCCTTCAGGAAGGTGGAGCCACTGCAGCATGGTCAGTATCCTCCTCTCCAGTGAGATAGCACTAGAACACAAATACACACACACACACACACACACACACACACACACACACACACAATGAAGGATAACACAGGTTAACATTTGAAAAACCAAAGTTGAAAGTGAGAACGAGCCAAAGACATAAACACATGGTTACAGTAAAGGACTGATGGGTTCTGGTGCCCTGTCGCCTTCTTGAATCATTAAACTCTAAACTGTTTAACTCTTTAACTCTCAGAGAGCATAAAGTTGAGGCTTGTAGAGGAGAACAAATTGAAAGCCCCCTGACTGTTTAAAGTGTCAGAAAGTCCAAAGCTGCCTCTATGCTGCCTGTGTAGTGATGAGGCCACCAACCAAGCTGCTGGCTGTCATATAGTCCACAGCTGTCAACCATCAAGCCCAGGACCGAGGCCCTGAGTGGGGTTGATGTAGGCAGTGGGGGGCAGCATGGAGATATGCTTACCCTGTGTTCACACTTGACAGCGGACTTCTCTCTGTGTTTGCCTCTTTTCTGTACTTTGGTCTACGTTCACTCTTTCAACAAAGTGTTCCGTGTCCATGCTGTCTGTTTTATATACTCTCTCCTTCTTTCCTCTCCTCTCTTCTTCCTGTCCTCCCTTGTTCTCTGCTTGTGGTTTGGAGTCGGGGTGGGGAGGGGGGACCTCCCAGAAAGCTAAACCCTACACAGACCTTCAACCAGTCAGCCATTTAGCAACAATCCCTGGTCCCCATTACCATGCCAATCCCACAGTGGTACCATAACACTAAACTATGTAATGTGTTGTATCAAAAAGCTTTTTCACCTCGTCGTATGCACACTCCTGTCTCTCTGTCTCTCTGTCTTTCTCACACACCTCTGTCTATGCCAAGTGCCTGAAAAGCACTGTAAACCACACTCCTCCGGCCCCCATGGTTCTACAGAGCGGTATGTCTGCGACCCACGGTTCACAGAGGAGTCCTGCGCAGTGTAAACAGGCCCATTTGCACAAATTGCTGTAAAAACAGCCCAACATCGTCCCTGTGCTGAGATCTGCTCCTCCAGCTCCATCAAAGCCTTCTCTGTGCCCATAGATGTGGGCTCCTTTGTGTTCCACATGCTACAGGTTTCATGCAGTGGTCCGGGTGAGCAGCGGGAACATGAACGGGCATGTCCTGATGACTTTCACCACCAAATCATTTCTCTGAAGTCCCTGAATTATCAGTCAGAGGACAATCCATCTCCAGAGGACTTGCATTAACACCAAACATGTTTGTTTAACCTTAATGTTTTCCATGTAAAAACTGGTATGACCATTTTCAAAAGGGTATCTGTGGTTACCCACAAGTCTCTCCTCTGCTGTTATACTCACTTTCTGCTGATTCCATGCAGCTTCAGACAGAAAACATGCGCTCTTTGCATGCAGTCTAAATATTTTTGGCCTTTTGTATTTGAATATTTCTGCATAGTGAGCTCCATGAACAGTATTAGAGTCTCATAAAGTGGCTCTGACTGGAAAGCTGAGACTCTTGTGGGTTCAGTGAGCCTAACAGTGTTCATGTGTGATGATGATCATTTCCATGGTAGCCGTGGGTTGTTGTTTTTAAGTTTGAGCTCACTGTATGAAATGACCTGTTGTGACCTCTAAGATAATCACAGCCTCATGGAACTGTCCAACCACAAAGTGAAGGCTGGGCGCACTCAGAGGATGGATGGCTTTTCTACGTAGATTAAACAATTTCGAGAATCGCCATCCAATCCGAAAAAATACAATTCTTATAGAAATCTTTTTTTCATTTCCCAATTGTTAAGTCTTTCACCAACTTTGTGTAACAAATATCACTAAGAACGAGCATCATATACTTCATTCATTATGTACTAAGTCCTTATGCACTCTGACCTTTAGTATTTGAATCGCTGAACACAATGTTTATTACAGATGTATGACTCGAAGAACTTGATTAGATGATGTATAACTCATCTGTGTGCGTCACACTGTTGACCTGCTGTCACCTGCCCTCCCAACAATCTGTTTATTTTACGGTGGAGTGGAAGAAGTTAGAAACTCTATAGAGGGCTGATGAGGCCATATCAGATCACACTCAGTTCAGGCGCAGCTCAATTAGTACTGATGACATAATGCATACCAGCAACAGAAAAACAGCACAAGGTTTCAGAGGTATGAAGACACTGATGTCGCCATCAGAAATTAGTCATGACTGTAAATCCTCCAATATCAATACAGGCTCATTTTGGGCACCTGGTGATAAATTAGAATAAATAGTGTATTCAGTCTGTTCTGTGAGTTTTGTTTGCAATCCATGATTCACTTATCAAGCAACATGAACAAATGCCAAAGGAAACTATTCCAGAAGAGCTCAGAAGAGACCAAAGAAAACACAGTTTACAAGTGCTGTACTCTGACTGCATCAGAAGCTTGATATTGTGCAGCCTAAGCAGACAGACAGTGAGTAGAGGCTGTCATTGCAAAGCATCGACCCACGAGCAAGGCCCTCAACACTGAGGTGTTGAGGGCCTTGTGTATTATGCTACACAGAAGCATCTGGGAGTCATCATTGGAAAGTATTTGGAAAAGAACAGGCGCTGATGAACCATCTGTTTGTCTATCACAGGTAGACAACTTCAACCAATCAGATCAATGAACCTTATAACATACTGTATTCAAGGTCACTGGACTGTCATTAGTAGAAATAAGTGCTTGTAATTCATTCATTCATTTTATGAATGCATAAAGTGAACACATTCATAAAGTGAATCCAAGACTTCCACAGAACTCCAGCTAGCTGCTCTGAGGGAGCGAGGCTGTGAATGTACGGAGGGAAATATTTGAGACGGGAAGCTGCAAACGTCAACTTACACAGGCCAGAAGAACGTGGCAGCCTTCACTCCCTGTTTGAGCGCTGTGATCCAAATCTGAGAAACAAAAAGTACAGTCTGATTATTTTATCAGTCTCACATACTTTAGTTGGATTCTGCTGGAGTGTTACCCTGGACACAAACAAAACCACGGGCATGTGAAAACCAAGGTCATGGTGTACAGTATGCTGCAGTGTGCTAATCCTACCACACTGTGTGTGGTATGGACCAACTCCTGTTATTTCCAGCTGATGCAAAATGATACAGGAGGCTGGTTTTGTTGGTGTTGGTGCTGCCTTTTGAAAGACACTGGTTACATCCTGACTCAATATGAAATCCCAGCACAGCTTTGTTCTTTAAAACTGATAAACTGATGAAACCTGAGGCTCTAAAGAGTTCCAGGCAATTCTAACAAGAACTAAAAGTGACAGCCCAGCTTTCATAATCACATATTAACATCTGTTGTTAATCAATGGATAATAAAGGCTATCAGAGTTGTTTCAAACTGCTTCAAAGGGAAAGTCTTTCCTGTCTTTTCTTTGTTGGCATCTGATAAACATCTGAAAAAACACTTGTGTTCAAAGCCGTCCATAAAAGTTATCCATCGTCCAAGGAAGAAGAGACTCACTGATAAATATACAAACACAGCAGTGATGAACTACAGATGATAAAAAGGAGAGAAGAGAAGAGAAGAGAAGAGAAGAGAAGAGAAGAGAAGAGAAGAGAAGAGAAGAGAAGAAGTACTGTACTTACCGGCTGTCCTCCCCACCAGCGATGGTTGAGTTTCTCTCGGCTTCTCAGGGTGAAGGTGGCATCAAACACCGGGTCATACATGGAGTTACCAACAATACCGTGAGACTCTGGGTAGAGACCCTGAGAAAGATTCAACACACTGCACATAAACATTTTTTCTCAAACTTTATTCAGTCACTGAACACTGCCTGTAGATACGTGGGACACGGACAGACCTTTAATTCTTGAATTCAATAGTCATGCTCAGCCATTTTTACCAGCATGAATTAAAAAAAGAAAAGAAATTTCATTTGATCTAGCTCAGGTAGCCTAACTTAGAAAGTTTAGCTTACTGTAGCTGTGTTGATACTGTACTCTACCACAAGAGTGTGAAGAAGAAAGAGCGTTGTTCATTCTCAGCTCTCTCGACACATACTATAAAATATCAATGTCACATTTATAAACATTAGCATACCCGCATAAGCATGCTGACTAATTCAGCCTTATCTATACTAAGTCAGCATGAGCTCCTGTGCCGTACCGTAGCTAATGAGTAGAGGTTGGGGAATGTTTTGGAGGGGTACACAGGCCTCATGTATGGAGCATGGGTCCCACATGTTCCTGCAATGGATAACAGAGCAAAAGAAAGTCACAGATTAACATAAATCATTTATTGATATGTCTCATGGCTGCATAAATCAACATATCCTCCACCTCGCCAGGGAAACAATGCAGAGATCTTACGGCTGATCTGAATCTCTAATAATCTTACTCAGTTTCTCGATGTTGGGTATGACGGTGCTTCCTCTCTTCACGTAAGAAGCTCGAAATCCATCCACTGACAGCATGATGAGCGGCGGGCGCACAAACCTGCGCACACACACACACACACACACACACACACACAGACACAAAGGTTTATAGTGGAAACAAACTGCACGATGGTGAAATGGGATAATGTCAGGGCTGTGTTTGACTGATCACTTTCTTACTGCTCAGATGTAAACATACCCAGCAGGACATTCAGCTGTCTTGATCTCCTCACACTCATCCTGCAGCCATGAAGTGTCTCCTGAAATGACACGACAGAGAGAGGAGGCAGAGACAAGTGAATGGAAGTAAATACATTAGTTACAGTACATTAGATATCAAAAGGAGATCACATGTCGAGTAGCCCACGTTTACCTGCACTGTAGTTACCTAGTTACTAAAGTAATCAGATTTCTCTTCTACCTTTAGAATCTTTTTTGGAAACACGCCTTTCTTATTTTAACTGTAACTCTGAACATGTACCGGCATAAAGTTGTTGTAATGGATAAGCAGCATAGTAGATCTCTAACAAAGAGGCTGGCCTGTTACAGGGAAGGATCAATGAATGGAAATGAAACAATGTTACACTGGAGATCAAAAGGACATCGCATGGAGTAGGTGGAATGTGTGTGATCTGGATAAAGAGATTTTTCACTTTCCCAGAGTCAGAAACGAATACACGCTGTTGGACGGACATACTCAGTGTAGTCTGAAGTTTGTCAAACAGCAGTATTAGGCAATCTTGACTCAATTATTGAGTGTCTATGGAATAAAATAATATAACAATTCTCCCATAGACATCCAGGAATTGAAACAAATGAACTGTGGAGGTTTAAGGGCACATTTTCCAAGCTTGTCTGAGGGGAGGCCCACAAGCCAAACCTGATTACTGGAATCAGTGTGTGTATTTAAATGACGTAAATTTGGTTACTCAAATACATAAGCACTGATTATAAACAAACTTCTGCTGTTAGCTGTAGAGCACAGAGTTTTGCTCATATTTGTATTGAAGATAAATACCATAAACATAGACAGTGACAGCTCACTAGATCTTTTGCACTATTCAGCCTGAAACCTGAAGTTAGTCAGTTCTTGCTGGGTTTACATTCACAGAGAGCTGAGCTCTAGAACTGAGGTGTTCTAGATAGTGGATCAGGTCATTGTATGTGTTGTACTACATACTTTATTGATCCTATGAGCGGAAATTCTTTTTTTTTACATGTTTACCCAAAATACAACCATACACAAAGGGCTCGTGCAAATGTAGAGAGAGATGGCGGAGTTATGGGAGTTATTATCCGCACAGAGTGGCATCGTGAGAGTAGTTGAGGGGTTTTGTGGCTTGCTCAAGGGCACCTTGGCAGTGTCCAGGTAGTGAACTGGCCCTCTCCAGCTACCAGTCCACCTTCCATACCTCGGTCCGTATTGGTCTTGAAACAGCTACCCTCCATTTCACAACCCAAGTCCCTATGGACTGCGCCACAGCCGCTGCCAACTGAGCTACTGCGGCCCCATAGGATATTTAAAGGATCTGTGTGTATAATTTAGTGCCATCTAGTTGTGTAGTTGCTGGTTGCAACCTCCAACAACCAACACTGGCAGTTCTCTCATAAGTGAACTCATTATTTAGAGCTAGTGTTCAGCTGTAGAAACATGGTGGATGTAACAAAAACATCATCTTATTTTCAGGCAGTTGTACACAAATGAAAACATAGATATGAATACCATATTCTATAAATAGAACCCTATAAATCTGACACAGTGGACCTTTAAACACACACATACGCATACACACACGCACACAGGAGATTTAAAGTTGCAAACCTTTACACAGCGTCCTGTAGTTGGTACAACAGTCTCCTCTGGCCAAACAGTCATCAGAGCAGTGGCAGGCATGTTGTTCATTTCTGGTCTCTCCACACCGATCTTTACTGCACTCATAACCTCCCGCTGTACGGGAACACAGGAGGGACTTCGGTTTAGAGAATGAAACATTCACACAAGAACCAACAGCGAATAAAAACTGTCGGCTTCCAAACCTAAACTGGAAGATTAGTTCTGAAAGCACGAGAACTGAGAAATGCAAGCTGATATATTAATGTAACTGTGGTTTGGCTGCACTTTACAGCCGAGCACTCCACAGTTTGGGACAAACATGGGCAACATTGTGTGTATTCTGGCCGAATCCTCGAGATGAAAACACAAGATGACAGTTGTAGTTTGAAGCAGGATTTGTCACTGTCTGTAAAGACCAGAGCACAAGCCAGTATATCATCATTTTCAGGCACGGGGGAGGGTTACAGTGGTGAGCCTGTGGTAAGCCAAAGACCACCAGGCTGAAGGAGAGAACATCAAATCAGACCAGTAGCTGAGGGGATGTTGACAGACCAAGAGAGCAGGAAACACATGAACAGAGAGAAACAGACACACACACAGCCTGAATAACTAGTAAGAAATCTGTCCAGGTCCACATGCATACACTGTGTGCATGGCTCTCTTACAAGCACTATTCAGCTGGACAATCAGGCTTAAAAATCATCCATTGGCCCGAGTCTTGATTAAAAGGCTCAGTATTTTTCAAACGAGAACAACAATTATCATTAAGCCCTGTTAGTCATTTTCAAGGCACATCAGAGCCAAAATACAAATTTCAGTCCAACACAATCAGGGTCTGTCTAGATGGTTCTATATCATGGCAGTGATGACGCATTCAGATCCTTTACTTTCAGGAAACGTAGCACACACACACATGTATAAAAAACAAAAAAACAAAAAACACATTACAAGTCAAAGTCCTGCATACAAACAGCAGTAACATGAGCTAAATGTACTCAAACTAGTACTCAGTGTAGAAAACGCAGTGAATTAAATATTATATCAATGGATTGTTGTTAATGATGCATTCATGTGTAAGTAGTTGTAGTTGCTTAAGATGGAGTTAATATTTCGAGGCTCAAAACTTTATGCCTCCATGTTACTTCTATTCTCCTACTGTGTTTCGAAGCTTTGGCAAAGAATCATTGAATAGCTTTTGTAATTTTTCTTTTCATTGTTCTGCCTGTTTCTGTGGTGCTGATTTATTCATTTATTTATTTATTTATTGTGTTTTATGTTTTAACTCTTCTTGATCTTAACCTGTGTGGCCTTCTGTGGTGGTATATAAATAAAGTTGAAAGTTGCAAAGTAACCAGAAACGTATAGTCAAAGTTAAAAGTAGTACTTAAATAAGTCAAGAGTACAATATTTTCCTCTGATTTGTACTGGAGCAGAAGCAGAAGATGTAAACACTCAAGTATGGAGTAGTTGAGTACATGTATTTAGTTACTTTCCACCTCTGAAAACATCTTGGAGCATATCTGTGAACTTGATGTGTTTTCACTGCTTCCTCTTCAACATTTAGAGAACCAATCTTGTGTTCATGTGGAAGACATCTGCTGAAAACATGGATTTAATTCTGTAAATCCAGAGCATCCCTTCTCTTCTCTCACACACACCAATGAAATGACACATGAGAGTCGCATTAAACAGCCGATTTGTTGGAGAAAAAACAAAAAAACAAGAAAGCAGATGACCAGCTGATGCATATTAAAGGCCGGATGTCCAAGGATTTCCTGCAGCTTAATGACGGAAAAATCTGAGACTGTTTGATTTGGCCTCTTCGACCTGACCTGCACCATCAAGAGCAACCTTGACCAAACACGCTGCCAAGAAATCTGGCTTTCATTTCTGTTTTTCAAATCATAGCAAAATGTTTTTTCTGCTTTGGGAATATTTCTAAAATTAAACGGTGTGACTGAGTGCACCAACACAATGTTTGCTGTGTCTAAAGCCACATTTCATCAGATAGACTGAAGAGCTCCTGAAGATAGAAATACTATGATGGAGGTGACAAGAATCAGCAGATAAGAAGGGAAGATGATGGCGTACCTGTCCGGAGGCAGAGCTGATCAAAGTCCGAGCAGCAGCCATTGTAGGTCTTACACAAGTTGTCACAACGGCAATTTGGCGGCTCCAGTTCAACCAACTCGAAACACCTGTTCCTGCAGGAGCCGGAGGTCGGCACGTACTGAGACGCAGAGCGAGCTGAAGAACAAACACACAGAGATTCAATTAGTGTTTTATAGTAGAAGTTATAAGTACTTAGTGTTTGCACAAAACACTCAACAGATTCCCAGCATGAGATGACAACATGGTTCGCATATATTCTTTTTTTGGCCTTTTCTAGCTTTATTTGACAGAGACAGCTGAAGAGTGACGGGAGAGGATTAGAACCCTGGGCCGCTGCGACGAGGACTGAGCCTTCGTACATAGGGCGGATGCTCTACCAACTCAGCTAACCCGACACCCCAGGGTTTCCACACATTCTTACACGTCAAATTCAAAGACTTTCAAGAACTTTCCAGGCCCAATTTCCTCAAATTCAAGGACCCAACACAGTATAGTTTGAGACAGACTGAGAATCTGTATAATGAGAACCAGGATCTTCACAGAAGCTCAGACACAACAGACAACTGTGCTGATGTCCCTCCTCGTTTGTCTATTTGTCTATTTTCAAAAACATTCAAGGCCTTGATTTTTTTTTCACCTCAATCCTAAAAATTGCATTTTCTGATTTTCTTTTTCATGTCCCTGCTCTACTCATAATTTGTCTGATATCCAGCATGTCAACAACATTCGGAGCATATAAGTATAAAAATCTGCTAATATAGATAAATATATGGTCAAATATAGGCTATTTAATGATGATAATTAAAGTACCTGTATGAAAATAAAGGCCTTTGTAGGATATCCAATAATTTTGACGGTACACAGGTGTTTATAAGTTATTATACAGTAGTTTGACTGGTGTGGCTTGGGCTGTATGTGACTCCTGCTTTAAAAAGTTATTTTGGGTTTAATGAAGGTAGTTTGAGGTCAGTGTGTTACCTACAGTGTACGGTGATTGGTGGTTTGGAGAAACCGTTTGATTGGTTAGTTTCAGTTTTGGGTCGAGGCAGCATGAGGCCAACAACTCTTACAGTCTTATGAGATAAAACCACTGTTTTTGTGAAGGGAGACTGCAGGCTCTGGAATGAGCGGTATCAAGCATCTAAAGCGACTGTTACTGTCCAGAAAAGTTAATGACTGACTGCACTAAAGGAAAAGTATCAACATGTACAGACCTGCAGTCATAACTGTATAAATATAACATTACTTTGTCAAAAACAAACTCAATATGCCTTTCTTTGATAATAACTCCTAATTACTGCAAGCTGATGCCAAACTCACCCGCCTGTGGTAACTCTATCTCACCATGAGGACTACTCCCCATAGTTCCCACAACACAATAATGCTTTTGTCTGCTGAGGACCCAAAGGACAGTGGCCTGGTTTGGACTCCGGCCCACAGTGTGTGAGAAGCCCGTGGCTTAACTGAAGACATCCTGGAGATCTGAGAGCGAGACAGACTGAACTTATTGCTACATTTGGAACAACATGCTCCTTGTCCACTAACCCATGAAAAAAACAACCTCGCTCGCACAGAAAAGCAGCAGATGCCAACAGCGGCCTTTCAGCACACGTTTGTGTGTTCCTGTGTGGACATATGTGCGTGCGTGTGCATATGTACTCTGTGAAGGAACTGAGGTGTTACATTGGAAATTATTTATGCAGCACAGCTAGTTGTGACAGTGTGGTAGAGAACCAACAGAACTCTGGGTATGTGTTTATAGAATATTGAGAATTAAAGGTCCAGTGTGTAGAATTTAGTGGCATCTGAGCTGGCTGTAGTTGCAAAGACATAACAGACCTATCAAGAGCCAGCTGTGTGCTGCCACCTTAGGCCTGCTGATTGTTACATGCTTTGTTTCTGATTGAAATGGCAGAGACCTCTCTGCAGAGTGAATCCTGCTTTCACACTTCACAGTCGCTTCTGGTAAATTTGTATTTTGCAATGTGTGACTTTAACATAACAGATTTCATGATGAGTGACTGAAATGTCCAGTTTCTGACAGATGGTGATCTAAGACTATATTATGCTGAATCAAGTGTTGACAAATGATGGAAGAGTTTGACAGACAGTCAGTACTGTACTTTTGCCTATCTTAAGTAAATACTTTTGAAGAGGGGTGGTCGGTGGCGTAGTGGGTTAAGCAGCCGCCCCATGTGTAGAGGCTACAGTCCTCGCTGCAGCTGGCTCCCGCATCGGACGTCCATTTACTGCGTGTCTCTCCCCCTCTCTCTGCCTCCTGCTTCCTGTCTATCTTCAGCTGTACTATCATGAAAAGGCATGAAAAGGCCAAAAAAAAAAAAAACTTTTGAAGAGATGATTCTTCAAAAGTATTTAGTCTTTTTTTTTTATTTATGCTGATTTTGAAGTATTGTGACTAACTGATGGACTGGAACGAAACATTAGATACCACCCAGATGAAGGGAAGAGCTGAGAAGCTTTGATGAAGAAGAGTTGTGCAACATGTTTTCATTTTCTTGCTAAGTCTCTCTCTCATGGTGCGCATGAAAATGCATTTTCTTGCAAATTCTTCTAACAAAGATCTAACAAAATAAACAATCCAGAAAAGAAAGTGCAGCCTGATACTGAATGACAATCTCCAGGGAAGAAGCAGACCTCTGCCTTCTCATGCTGACAGGGTTTGAGAACATGGAGCATAAAATGAGCTCCAATGCTCTCTTAATATTGACTCAAGGGTAGAGCAACACAAACACACTCTCTCTCTCTCTCTCTCCTCAAAAAAACACACGAGTTGCCCAATCATGTCCTCGCAGGGTCACAGTGATCCGTTGTAACCCCCCTCCACCAACAGCACATACTGCTGCTCGCTCATTTCATATGCGCTGGCAGACACTTCATATAGAAAATAACCCAGCAAATAAACAGAGCAGAAGAAATTCCTCCAGAGCTGCCGTTGTGGAAAGTTCTCATCTAATTGCGCGTTGTTCGTGTTTAGAGGAGTGGTTGGGCGTGGACGCTGTGTCACTCCAGCTGACGTCGCGGTGACTGATTGCACTTAAAGCTCGCATGGGGGTTCAAGATTTACTCAGCTCTGAAAAAGTTGTTTTCTGCGTGTGTCTTGGAGCTGGAGCGTGGCTTTTAGGCATGTCCTAGCCACACTTGGCCAAGATACATGAACGCAGGTCCAAAACACACCTCACATGGCTTGTGCTCAAACACTGGCAGCTAAATGAAAGTGTGTGATTCCTTCACTGAACACACGTGTGTTATTAATGTGTTGAACAGAGTTCTGAGGAGCTTTCACAGGAGATAGATGAACATTTACATTGATGCAAAAAAGCACACAATACTGATTGATTATGATGGATTAATAATAGTTTAACTGTTTTTCTAATGAGTCTTTAAGGACACAAAAAGTCAGAGTGATGTGGGAATCTGCAGAGCATTTTGAAAATATCGATTTAATCATTCCTGCTGTTATACAAAATCCAGAGTGTCATGCTGAGGCACCACATTTTCTCTCCCACTCAGCATAAAACAGCTACATTCCTCCAAGTTAAACAGCCTGTAATGCAGACCTGAAATAATGAGTCGATTAATCCGTTCATCAGTCACCAGACGAATATTTTGAAGGGATCAGTTTTCTGCAGTTTTCAGTTCTGAACACATCAGCCTCTCTGTGAAGAGGAATTGCGTCTTCTATTTGTCGTGTCTGAGAGTGAACTGGATCACTTTGGATGTTTTGGACTGGACTCAAGTCTGGGACAGGCTGTCTTCACTGTTTGCTTATGTTTCATAGACCAAACGTTTAACAGACAAATCAGCACAAAAACAGTTGTAGCACTGCTGTACCCATTGGTCAAAGGATACAGTAATGAATAAATAATTAACAGAAAACACAAAGCTCTGCTTATTTTTCAAACATTTCTCAAATCTGTGCTCGTCTTTCATGAATTGTTGAACAGTCACACCTCTGCACAGCTCTACAAATGATTGCAATGTTACAGTTTGTGAAGGGAGAATCAGTGCTCACAGCTCAGACACGTCTTTGTATTAAACAGACCATGAACTAATCATATAATGTAACGCTTCATTAATGCCAAGAAGGAAAGAAATGCTTTGCTGAAATGATGGACTGGTATCAGTGTGATACTCTTGCCTTCTGTCTATGAGGTCAGAGGTGAAGGTCAGTCACCTTGAAGGTTTGGAGGGATTCATCACCTCAGTCGTGTGGATGTGTGTCAGGTCAGGGTCAAGGAGTTCACAAATACGTTCACTAATGTTTCCCTGTAACAAGTCCAGTGTACTCACAGTCTGTCCGGGCTGAAGCCCCGTCCTCCCGTCTTGGCCGGTCATAGACAAATCCCAAACACACATCGGTGCCACACAGGACCGACAGGATCCAAAGAAACTGAGAGGACAACAACACAGCCGACATCAGACCAGTCATTTATATCACTGACACAGCCACTCTACACTTTATTATATTATTATTTATATTCACATATAGTGTTGATTTTTTTTTTGATTTTGCTCCTCATTTGGTGCAAAATGCTTCAAAATGTCTTCATGTCCTGAAGTGGTCTAACGCAGCTCATGCACTGTCAGGACTGGCACGGTGTTTAGTTCTAAGTGAATACGGACCACCCGCAGCCGCATAACAATCGCCTTTGATAGTTTGACGATTCGCTCTCACTTGGAAATGACAGACGAATTTACATTTGAGCTGCAAATGCTTAGCAGCAGGAGGCAAGGAAGGAAGGAAGGAGAGAGGTGGGAGGATTCCGAAGGAAAGGGTGAGAAAAGCAGGAAAATGTCCTTTCGGCCACCACAAACTGCCAAATTACGCGGTTAAATGCGTATTTACGCACGGATTTACGCACAACGACATCTATAGTTGAAATGGCCAACAGCTGAAACATTCATGCACGGACTGTGTTTACTGTACCAGTTTGTGCAGCAACATGTTCCTCTGTCGGGCCAAGCGCAGTCCTGTGCTGTAGGTCGGAGAGTGAGTGATGCTGACTCCGAAACCGAAGGACCACCAGAGAGGAGGACCGTTGAAGAGAGCAGAAGGGAGAGCAGGGGGCGGTGACTGAAAGGTGCGGACCGGATTCTCATTGGTGTTGGTTTGGGGTGGGCAGGGCTCTTATCTTCGCCAGGATTTACAAGAATGAAAGCTGAGGAAAGGGAAGAGGAGGTTTCTTTGCCAGCTCCACACATCAGCCACAGTTTTAGTCTGCATGACATTCGGACAGTTTGAGCTCAAATGGCGTTTGTGTTAAGATAAAGAATTGCTCCTCAAACCAGGAAAATAAATGTTCACAAATAAACTTATTACCATTTCACAGCAGAGGACTGACCTCTGACAGAGGGTGAGGGGATCCTTCAAAAGAAGCCAGCTGAGGTGGTTTGGCCGTCTGATTAAGACGTCTTCTGGGTACTTTCCTTTGCAGATCACAGGGTATAGCCAGAACTGTCTGGAGGGGTTATGTAGCCCACTTGCCCTGGGAACACCTCAGGATCCCCCAGGAGGAGCTCGAAAACACTGCTAGAGGGACGTCTGGAAAACCCTAAACCTGCTGCCACCACGACCTGATCCCAGATAAGCTGAGGACAGTGGATGTTTGATGGATGGATGGAAAACTATATCAAAATGTGTTCCATGACTGTTGAAAATGACGTGCTCACAATCTAAGATCCGGTTTAAAAAAGCAGCTCAGTAGTACAAAGTGCCACTGAGACATTTTCTTCATTCTTGATGAATAAAGTTAGTGTTTTCTTTTTGATAGAAAGTTCTGGATTGAAATGGGTTGCAGGAGCGTATCCTAACTTCACCAAATGTCTTCCATCAAAAGTTGCTACGGTCTATTTTCCACAGAGGTATTTGTTATGGAATTTTCTCTCCTTTGGGTACACAGGGCCACAGACAGTGACAGCACTAAGCCAGATCAGAGAAGACTCTCTCTCTTTGGTATGTGAGGCTGCTGTTTGGATCGCTGGAGGAGTGCAGGGGCCAGCCCATCTCAAAGTTGCCTGCTGACCAGAGTCGAAGAAACTCAGAGTGGGCCTCCTAGATATAATGGATTGCTGACTGCTGACGTTGCATTAACATGAGCAGACAACATGAGTAAATACATTCCCTTTGACTATTTCTGTTTCTTTCTAAATCAAAATTACAATGTTGAACATATGAGGCTCACATCCTTAATTTTGTGGATTCCACCTTAAACTCCTTCCCCTACGTTGATGTCCTAACTGTATCTAAACCAACACTGTCTCAGCTTTCAGCAGCTTATTGTGTTTAACAAGAGGAACGAGACAATTCATTAATAACAAGGAAATTCAAAACCATTAGTGGAAACCTCATAACATGCCGACAGAGGCCGTTTAACCAATGTCAAGATTCTTGACGTGAATGTTGAGACTTTATTTGCCTTTCCTGGTCTTATCTAAGCATATTGAAATAAGGAATCACAGAGTGAACCCCTCTGGTGATCTGAATGGACAATATTCTGCATGTTCTTGTTGAAAACCACCTAATCAAGCAGAAGAAACAGTGCCAGAGTAAACTGGCCACAAACGGAGCTGGACTCGATCTAATGAAAACATTCATGAATACAAAAGCATCTTTAATCAGTGGTGACAGTTGGGAAACAAAAAGTATTAAAAAATACACACGTATTACTCGAGTTTCAATTGTAGAGCGTGGTGAGGGGGAAATGTCGTTTACAGGATGTCAAAGACACCGGAGGCTCAGTCCACACCACGATCCGTCATGTTTTCCCCTTCGAAGCCGCTTGCTGAATGTTGGACTGAGCTGTGGGGATGAGGCGCAGCAGGGTGGGGGGTTGTCTGAGGTTGCTGAAACTGTATTTGCCTGTTTGTGGAGAGAGGTGTGTGTGGTTGCATGCCTCAGACAGCTTGGAAGCAGTGTTAAAGGTCCTCAAACTCCCACAGGCCCTGTGTGTGTGTGTGTGTGTGGGTGGGTTGGTGAGAACATAAGGACGCCTCTGGAGGGTTTAGCTTAATGACACTGCAACCTCAGTTCACCATGTTTCCTCTCTCAACACACACTGCTGTTCTGTCACCATGGGGATCACAACTCCCTTTCTGTCACACTTTGTCCAAGTGTGTCTACGGAGTCATGAATATTTAGATCAACTAAACTTGTTTCCTTCCTGTTTTGTGCGTCTCTACACTCTGTCCAGATGAGACATCTGTCCTGCTACTGCAGCATGGATGCGTCCGGTTGACCTCCAAACTCCAGATGTTTCAGTCAGACAGAGACGGTGAGCGCAGGGAGCGGCCGCTGGCCGGGCTGTTGCTGTAGGCGTGCGAGTTGTCCCGCTCTCTGTCCTTCTCCTTGTCCTTGCTCTCGTGTTTGTGCTTGTGCTTGTGTTTGTGCTTGTGCTTCTTCTTCTTCTTCTTGTGCTCATGGTGGTGGTGGTGGTGGTGGTGGCCATGTTCGCCGCCATGTTTGGAGGACGAGGAGGTGGTCTCTTTGGTGAAGGACGGCACCGGCGTGGCGGGCATGGAGAGGATGGACTGTTCGACCGATGGTGGCTCTTTACCTGAAAAGAGAAAGAGGATAAGTGTGTGTGAACAGAGTTTTTAATTATTTCTTGGAATGTTCTGTGTGTGTGTGTTTACCTGGTGTAGAGGGTCTCTCTAACAGATTGAGATGATGGTGAATGAAGGCCTGACTGTCATGAACAGTCTCCATATCAATATCTTCATCTTCCATTGTGTTAAACTACAACAAACCAGACAACACATCAGCACCAATAACAGAGCATTGCTGCGTCTGAGTCTTTGTAGGCAGCATGGACTTCAATGTAAGTCAACACTGCAGATCATCCAATAAAAGCATCAAACCAAAGAACAAAAGACTCGAGGAGCGGGACAGAGGCAAGCAGAGAGTTTAGAAGTCATGAGCTGTGTTACCCTGATCTTGAAGCGTCCTCCTCCTCTTCCATCGTCGTCCTGTTGCTGCAGGATCTGTCCTGGTTCTGGAGGGGAGCCCAGCGGGGTCTCGGCCTTCCTCTTCAGACCCTGGGGCGGCTGGCCCACTCCACACACCCCTAATGAAATAGGATCTGGCTCTTCATCCACCTGACAGACACAAAGAGAGTAACACAAATATGCAATTTCCTTATAATGATGTAAAGTTGTTAATAATTTTACCATCGATATCAATAAGAGATTGACTTCCTGTCATCTCAGTGTGCGCTGTAGTTCAGATGACTCTTTACTGAGTCTGACGGTACCACGGTGATGCAATGGGAATGAGGTACAGCCAATCACTGTTGGCAGCACCAGATTATCCATAATTACACAGGTCCGGCCTAAGATAACATCGTTTTTATGAAGTAGTTGCTATCTGTGTGCCATCTGAAAACTTTTATGTAGCAACATTAAATCAAAGGCTCTCAGAGAGAAGGAGCTAAAGACCACCGAGCAGCTCGCTCATTACATCACCGCTGGCACAGAAACCAGGGGAGCTCCAGTTATTGCGTGACGTAGTGCGTCTTTAACTAATGTGTCTGTTGGCTGAAACGACTCAACTTATGGTCAAAATATAATATGACCAGGCAGGAAATTACGCAAAGGTTATGAGATTCAAAACATTAATATAGCAGCAAACAACTGGACAGAGCAGAGTGGAGACAAGGTGCCACACATCTGTCAACATCTGTGCTATTATCTCAGCCTCTGTGCTTTGTTTATTATTATATCATTATTATGTTATTACAGTTAGCATCCAGCTTTTTTTGTTGAATTTTATTTTGTTTCAGTTTGATTGAAGTAGAATGAGGTTTTGGTGATCTCCGTTTTTGTCAATGGAGTCTGGTGGCGAGCGACAGAGACATGGTGAGTCTATTGTTTAAACATAAAGGATCTTTGTCTTTAATAAAAAAAAGAGACTTATTTCTGTAAGAACCATTTCCATAATCTCTGAGCCTGTCAGTGGAAAAAAGAAGTTATTTCACGTCTGACATCTCAGAGTTTATTTTGACTGAAGCACATTAAATCTAGCTAGAAAAGTGTGTTTAACGTGTGATTATCTGAGAGGTAAAATGACTGCTTTTGTCAACAGGGTAGAATCCATCTAGTGCAGGGGTGTCAAACTCCTTTGAGTTCATGGGCCTACATACAACCCAATATGAGCTCACCAGTGAAATAATTTAGGATAACAACACTTCCAAACTTTGAGATTCAGCAGTTCCCAGCAGAAGTGAGCCTTGGTGATGGTGGCAAAGAAGAACAGAGCTCATTGGTGGATTGCCATCTAGCATTATCAGTAGAGTTAAAGAGAGATTCATTCATTTACAAAACATGATAAAGAGCCATGTGTAAAAAGTGTAATCTGTCAACAGTATGTCAGTTTTGTTCACATTCAGTCAGTATGCTGCCATTACACAGATGAAACGTCATTTGTATTGTAACAGAATAATTTAGTACTTTTTTTTTTACATTTAGCACAACTATTATTAAAAAACTGGAATCTGTAATTTCACAGTTCAGTGGGCCGGACTGAACCCCTTTGTGGGCCAGTTTTGGCCTCAGGGCCTTATGTTTTACACCCCTGATCTAGTGCAAACTTCTTTGTTCTTTTTGTATATACAACCTTTACAACTGTTTCTAATCAATAGTTACATTTTCTGTTTACACTAAACTAACTCCCTGACTGCTGACCATGCTCCACTTACAGCTACGTAGCTCATGCCGACACCATGGATGCCAATACTGGCAGGCGTGTCCATGACTGCGCTGACCCCGAGCTCAGGCTTGATGGTGGGGTTCAGGACAGCTTTCTTCTCCTTCAGGTTCAGCACGAGGCCCAGTTCCGGGAGGGGCAGGCAAGAAGGCCGAGTCAAACCGAACAACGTGTAGTAGAGGTTCACGGCATCACAGCGCAGCCGCCAGTCATGGGAGGTACCTGAGACAAGAAGGACAGTGTGGAAGGAAGACGGAATGATGATTGAAGGCAGGGGGCAAAGCGAGAGGTAAATGCTTTTTGTGTCATTTTGTAGCCAATCTTGAAAACCATCTGGACCTCTTCAAACTGATACCTGCACATGAGTGCAGTTACCTTCGTTGTGGGTTCAGAGATTGAATTCTGGCCAGTTGCCTTCCGCCTCTTTTGCTCTCAGCGCGGTCTGTTGCAACCACACGGTTTATTTGACATTCCCACAGAGACAACGTGAGCACCGCTAAATACAAGATAATCAGCTCTCAGTGACACGAGAGCCAAATGCATCAATACATGAGTCATTTGAGTAGCAGTGTGTTGAGAGCTGGCATCACTTCAACACCAAATATGACTGAAGCTAACAATCCGAAAGCCAGGCGCCTAACGAGGAGGGCTGACTGTGGCTTTTAGAAGAAGGTTCAAATAAATGAGTTTAACAGCAGCAGAGCTCGCTGCATTTGTGTTCTTACAGCACTGACCTTCAGCCAGTGAAACATCATCCTGTGCTAGTGTGTGTGTTTAACACGTGGGGGGCTGTGGGTTATGGAGGGGTAGAGGACTAAAACAACCAATGCATTTTCATAACATAGTATTTAAGGTTACCACACTCTGGTCACTCTGTATTTAAACTGGCAGCACCTTTCGGGCTGTCCGGCAGCCACCCACACCGACTGACTGACAAACAAAGCTTCACTGGAAATAATGATCACCGATATGTTTCCTCATCCTTCAAGCTTGTAAATCAATAAATGAAATAAGATGTTGCAGGGAGCCCAGTGGTCTTCAGGAATACGGGATAGAGCACATACAGAGTACTTAAAAGCTTTGAGGTGCTGTGTATTTGGATTGGCAGACTGAAGTGGTATCGTCTTGGTTGGCTAGCTAGCTGAAAGACACATAAGACCCCCTGGAAAAGAGAGATATAATGAAACCCGAGGACACAATAGAAGGCAGGAGCATGTGCGTATATAGTGGAGGCACAGCACCAAAAAGCAGACCTTAACCTTTTTTCAGTGCATGGCAGGAGGAAACAACCAGATAGTCATGAAGGAAAAACACAGGGCGTCAAATATTTCATCTGAAACATGGTGGTGAGCTCGTGTTGTGTCTAACAAGAGCAAGGTTCATACCTCATATTACTGTGTGTCTTGGGTGATCTATTCAAACACCTGGCGTCAGTAAAACTTTGTGAATTCAACTTGTGATTGGATCTCACTTCCTGCTCAATATGCAAACCTGTCGTTTTTAACTGGCAGGTCAACAGTAGTAGCGACTACGCTGGGACAACCAGAAACAATGATTTTTGTGACAGGAAATGTGAGGAGGGAGAGATGGGGAATGATATGTGAGAAAGGGCCACAGGGTGGGACTCGAATCCCGGCCAGCCGCAGCGAGCCTTCACATATGGGGCGGCTGCTCTACCAACTGAACAACAACAACGCCGTCCCGGACACAATGATTTTTACACAACGAAACAACTTAATGCATAACATTTGCCGAATTTCAGAATAATGCTTACCATGGACAGTGTTTCACAAAGTTTATGAAGTTTCTCCTCACTCAACACTCAAAGAACAGCCCGATTTTTTAAGAGCGTCTGCAGATTTTGCGGTTCCTTGTTCACTGGTGAAATCAGTTGAAACATACTGCTGCTTATCTTAGCAGATAAGACAGTCCAAACATGTAATTTGCATTGCAGACGGCATGTTTCATGTGAGTTTGTGGTTTTTCAATGTGGCCAGGACACACTGCGTACAATCGTTTAAAAGAATGTGGCCGTATGTGGCCCAAAGCAACTCCAAACGTGGCCTGAGTGATCAGACCTTAATGCGTCCTCAGAGGTGCATTCTCCAAAGCAGTTTGAGCTGGTCAGATCGCCCAGTTCACTATTGTGTTAAAATCACAATAGTGAACGGTCACAGCTATAGTGACCGTGACCGTAATACTTTTAGAACTACACTTATAAACATGTATTATCCTTTTTAATACAACAAAGGAACAACAGCCATAAAACATTAGAAATGTAACTTAACTCACAAGCATTCATAAGACACTTGAACTGATAATTCATCTCCACATCTGAAATATTTTGTGTTTGTTGATATAATGCATCAGAAAGCATTATGCAGGTTTATGAGTGTAGTCATAAAAGGATTATAATTCACTACTCTGGTTAAATAAAGATGAAATAAAAACTCAAATGCTGCTTATACTTAACTGTTACC
The DNA here is from genome assembly GCA_023373845.1 of Nibea coibor. Classification (NCBI taxonomy): domain Eukaryota; kingdom Metazoa; phylum Chordata; class Actinopteri; family Sciaenidae; genus Nibea; species Nibea coibor. The sequence goes on from CM041726.1 coordinate 3,282,622, forward strand.
AATTTGTATGAAATTCAGGACAAAGCGGTATCAGCCTTGTAGAAAGAAATACTGACTACAAAGATTTGTCGATTGACAGAAATGTGTGATAGTCTCTGGTTTCCAAATAAGTCACCTTAGTCTTTGGAAACTTGTGATGGGCATCTTTCAGAATATTATATTATATTATATTATATTATATTATAAATATAATGCTAGAAATGAATGTGAAGCCACTTGCTTCAAACAGTGGTACATGTCAGGTACATAATACCTGACTACATAATGAACTGTAGCTATTTGAACACAGCAACGTAAGAAATCTGGAAACCAGCTGATTGAGCCAAACAAGTGTTTAAAAACATCATTTTATATAATTCTATTTAATTTATTTAATTTACTCTGTAATCCTCAACAGTCAATCCTAAGGGATTTTGAACAGTGTTCAAACTGTGTCAGCGAGTTGTGTAACAGCTCACTGGTTTAGCAGTCTGATAGAAGTCTGTCCAGACAATCACATGTGGAAGAGGAAACTAAGATCTCTGCCACTGTCCATCTGAAAGAAAGGAAGCAATCTCCCTTTTTTCAATCAGATGATGTCTGTTAATAAACTGAAGGAAAAAGTGAACAGATAAACCCTGAACATTAATAGTATGTTTGGTAAACTGTCTGCTGCTTCCAATCTAATCTCTATGTCACAGCCAACACTGCTGCTGGGAACTTGAAGTCCTTAACACAACAACATCTGGAAGGAGTCGTAGTCCTTTCTAAAGCCACTCTGTGTTTAAAAAATCATTCAGGCAGCAGCAGTAGGTTGTGAAATATCTCCTCAGAAGTCTGAAGCCACAGTGGAACCAGACTGGACTTGCTCCTGTTGTCAAAGATTGTGCCATGGTAAATAGGAGCGTCTGGCTCTGACAGACAGTAAAACAGGATGTAATAGTTGATTTCGGTGTTGCATACAAACACATTCAGGTGTCTGTAGTGGCTCTTCCACTGGGAGAAAAGTTTCTCGCTCACATGGATTCATTTTCCTTCCTTCTGCTAAATGAAATTGGTTTTCTTGGTTGTGTTGCATGCGCTGTTAGTGACTGTACAGTTCCTGCACATGCATTAAGTTAACATTGTATTTTCACTACTTGTGGTTGGATCAGCTCATTTGTGGTTGGACCCTACAACATAAGAGTAGAGGGAAACTCTGTTGTAAAAGAAAAGAGCAACGGGCCAAAACACATTCATCATCTGATGCAGTTTAAATCCAATAATCAGAAATACTATATCCCCTGAACACACAGATCCTAGCTGTGCAGCCTTCAAGTTGAGCAACTTTTTTGTATCATAAAAACGAGTGACCCATGTGACCATAAAGAAACAAGTTTAGTGCTACAAGAACACATTAAGACGCGACATGCTCTTCTTTTCCAGGAAAAATGGAAGATGGGAACTGAAGTTTGGTTTTGATACCACACTGTGCACAAGCATAACTTCTCTTCATCGTTGTGTGTCTCACCTGAGTTCATAAGCTTCCAGAGCTGGTCGACCAGAGCTTCATTACACAGAGCTGAGTCTGTTGTCTTGGTGAAAGGTGGATTCTTACAGAGCATGCCCAAGATCTCATGTCTGATTGGACAGAAAGGAAAAAGAAATAATTCCACATATGGTCATTTAAAAAATGCATAGTCACATCAAGCTGGCAGTGGAATGTTCAGAATGAATTTATGATCCCTTTGATAAGCAGTTACACATTGTATAGCTTTCAGGCTTTTATTGTGAAGGTAGTAAACAAGGAAGTGTGCTGCTGCTGACAATGCTGGAAGCAATATATTCAAGCCATTATGGTACTAATATTTTCCTCTTGAACAGGTCACTTCTCAACCTCTGAAGCCGATTGGGGATGGTCTCTCCTGACTGAGCCTGACTGAGCCATATCAGGCTTCTAAAGCTATTCCAGCACCGATCTGTGCAGATCCAAAGGCAAAGCTAACATGAGAGATGAATCAAGTGCCATCTTCCACAGTTAGCCTCTTTAGTATGAAAAAAATACACTTACCACTACTTTCAGTGTTTTTCTAACGAGTCAATGGATGGAAACAAAATGCCTCATCTGAGATTTATCTAAAGTTTCACATTCATTTTTACATAAAATAAAGCCTGTGGAGTTTTTCCCCGTTTACTTGCACTAAAATGAATTTCTACGATTAGAGGAGAAATCAGTCATGACCTTTGACCCAGTCAAGTCAGTTTTTAAGAAAAATCAGTGGTGACATTGGTGTAGTTACAGTGAGAAAGCCTGTGTGTAATGTTCAGCATGGAGGTGTGTTAAATGTGTGTGCTAGCTGTTGGCTGACCTGACATAGTGAACCGGATCGTTGTGCACCATGTTGAGCAGCCACTGAAGCTCTGCAGAACTTCTTTCAACTGCAGAACAACAACAACAAAAAAATCATGCACATGAGAGAGAACAAATAAACTTGAACTTAACTTAATACAAGAACATGTCACTGAGAAACCCATCCTCAAGATAACACATTGACATGTCACATTTTAATTACAGTTACTGTTCTCCTGATCAGGGATTTGGCAGCAGGTCAGTAAACAGAGATGTGCCCCTTTTAGTCTGTGAAACTTCTCAGTCATCCAGGTTCTTCAGAAAAGGTTAAGTCTGGGTCAAATGGACTTGTTTGTAGATCCGTAAAGACATGTTGTGTGTTGTGTTCTGTGAAAGCCTGGATCTCCTGGGACCTGATCTCGACCTATGTATCACCCATATATCTGAACCAGTGGCTGGGTGTTGCTTAATAATAATTAATAACCTACCTCTAGTGTAGTCCACTAGAGCCTCCAGGGCAGCAATGCGAACGTCTACAAAGTGCCCGTACTCAGCGTAGGACTTGAAAAGTGAAGCGTCGCTGGGAATGTGACCGTTCTTCTGAAGCTGACGGATCGCTCTCAGACAGCTGGAGGAATGAAACAGAAGGGGAAGAGAAAAATTAGGAAAATTCCAGTTGTGTGCAAAATGAATGATGTCGTTTCTAAATCCTAACACACAGTGTGCTCTTCCTAAAATATATACAAAATCCAAGAGTGAAATCTTCATCCGTTTTCCCCACAAACTTTAGCTGCTACTTCCTGAATTTCATGCGCTAAGACCACAGGTGGGGGTGCGCTAATAAACAAAACTAAAACTGAGTCAGCCTTAGAAATGAAAGCAACACTGCCTTCAGGTGCCTGTCAAACATATGAGAATGCCAAGCTGAGCTGATAGAAACAATAAAAACAGTGATAGCACGTCAAACAATAGATTAAGATGAATCAGGATAGTGATCATGTCTCACACAATGCACAATGGATTGTGTCTTGTATAATGTCTTTTTCTACTTGTGTATTTTATATTTATTTCTGTATATGGTCATGTTTTTGTTACCTGCATAGGGACTACAGTTGTAAATTAGCATTATTTCTAATTCCAGCATGTTTCTGATGTTTACTGATGTGCTCTGTCATATATAATAAACAAGTAAAATAAGAAAAAATAAATGGACATTTTAAGGCTAAACTTGTGTCTTGCAAGACACAATGTTCGTACAGCTTTTTAATGAGTAACATTCCAGCACTTCAAGGATTCAAGGTACTTACAAATGTTTCCTCTCTCAAAACCTTATGGTCACATCCAAATTAAAAATACAATTGCAATAAATAAAGTTTCTTTATATCAACAAAATATGTTTTAAAGTATATTTGATTGCTTTGATTGTATATTTTCCCCATTATTTAATGCAATCATTTCCAGAGTAAGGGATCAACAGAGGATGAATGATCATGATGATGATTCATGTGTGATTGTGTAGATGAAACACGAAAGGATGTTGAGAATCAAGCACTAGGAGTATATTTGAATTCAAGCATATTCCTGACCTTTAAAACATAGTGGTTAAATGTAATTGTTTCCTCAATTTGTTGTCCAATTACTGCGGTAAGAGTAAAATAACTAGTGGCTGCTTGTGGTTGGGGAAAGATTACTGTCTGATTAGGTGGAAACTTGATGGGATTTTTGTTTCTTCTGTTGTACAGCAAAAGGAAGCAACACAGCAACATTTTAAATGACTTTGTGGTGTAAAACTGAGATGAAGAGCTGTCGAGAGAAGCACATGTTCTAGGAGAACATCTGTGAAACAGACGCAGACACAAACAAACACACTCCGCTCACTCACTAACCTGACAGTGATGGTGTTTCTGAAGCTCGGCAGCAGTTTCTCCATGTTGAGGAATCGTGTGATCTCCTCCAAGATGAGCCGGACATCGCCGTTTAAATTGTCCACAGTCCGCACCTCATTGTTGATGCTGATGGCCGGGGTCAGAGAGTTGGTCAGTGCTTCAATCAGCTCTGCACGGTAGTAGTTATCTGAAAACTGGAGGCACATGAGGAGGAGGAGACAGGAGAGAGAAAGAGAAGAGGAATTAAATATCTATAAAGATTTACTGTTGGCATCTGTAAAATTACAAAATGCTTTTACGAAGCCAAAATACGTTTTGTAACCATTCATTTTCATGATGACAGCCTGAAAATAACAAATGCAGTGTATTTTGTAGGTGTTGGCCATGATCATAACTGATAAAGACAGTAAGAGTTGTGAGAGTGAGTTTCATGTCTGGATTGGAGTGAGTAGTATTTGGGGTCTAGTTCAGGAGTGATGGGTCAATCTCATGCTCCATTTTCCCATGAGTTGATGCAACGTCCACAGTACTGCAGACACTCTACTGGGCCATTGTGGGGAAGAAGGAGCTGAGTCTGAAGGCAAAGCTCTAGATATTCCAGTCCATCTATGTTCCATCCCTGACCTGTGCCTATGAGCTTTGGGTAGTGAGAGAAAGAATAAGATGGGAGATAGAAGGAGCCGAAATGAGCTTCCTTCATCGGGTGGCCAGGCTCAGCCTTAGAGATAAGGTAAGGAGCTCAAAAATCCAAAGCTCGGAGTAGAACTGCTGCCACTGACCTGACCCTGGATGAATGGAGAATGAATGGATGGATAGAGTTAGTGTGCTAGTGTGTGTGTGTGTGTGTCTTTACTTTGTTTTTCCGGTTGTCATTGTACTTGATGAGGTCGAGGATGAAGTTGAGGACATCTTTTGGACAGAGGTTCTGGACATCTCTGAGTAACGCCATGGCAACGGGCATCGTCTGACAAAGAGCAAAAAAGATAAAACAGTGATCGTGGTGCAATTAGAATTTGATAGCTGAATTTTACAACGAGCTTTAGTGTATCACATGTATGTAAAGCCCAATGGACTCTGGATTTAGAGGATGATATTTGAACTGTGAAAAGAAGAGAACATTCCATATTTGTTTTTTTAACATCAACAACCCATAGTGGGACATTTTACAGCTGAAATGAAACCTGTCAGGACTCACTGCAACACTGTTTACAAATCTAAAAACATATGTGTGGTACTGAGAAACTGATGCATGCGTGAGCTTAACGCAAAAGTAAAGTGTGTTGAAAGCTGTGTGTGGCTGCCACCTTTTGTAGGAAGTAACTCTGGAAGTTGATGAAGTTGTTGGTCTTGACGATGTTGGGGCAGCTCTTGCAGCAGAACATTCGGGTGAACAGGGACTTCATAGCGGGCGGGCCCTGCCAGGTGCTCACCATGGCATTGGCTATCTGTGAGGAGAAGAGCGCACTTCTACTTTAAACAATGACTTAAGTTTAGTTCCCTTCAAGTTGCCACATGTGGAGGAAAGCATCGATCAACCATCCTCCATCTCCTGTCAGCACAGTCACATAACAGTTAAATGAAACACTCAAGATGTCTGCAAAGCATGTGGAATGTGCACATTGATTCAAGCTGCACTCTCACAAGCTCTGGTAGCTAAATGAGAAATACCGCGTAGTACACTAATGACAAGTGAGGAATGCTGGAACTTGTATAACAATGCCCTTTCTGTCTGTTCTAACTTTTGTGGTGAGAACTGAACAACAAAGTCAAAGGCAAACGCACACATGAGGTTTCCACAGGTATGAAGACCAGCGGCTCCAGTGGTGTTTGGCTTCCAACAGGATATTGGGGAATTTATGTTAATGTGGTAATATAGGGCCAAGGGTCACTTAGACAGGATGTTGTCATTTGGGAAGGTAAATAAAGGGGGGCACGCACACCGGAACATTCCTGTATGTGTGTGTGCACACATTCACGAACACATCTGCATTTTGTGTGTCAGAGTCTTTAAATGTGCACGCATTAGTCAGTTTTTATACCCCCCACCAAAAAAAAAAAAAAAAAAAAAATCATTCAGCCCCAGGCTGTTCCTTCTTCCTTCCCACATTCTCTACCAATAACAAGAAAGTCAATGCCATCCCGACCAATAAGAATGCAGCCAAGTCCATCTGAGGGTTCATGTCAGCCATATTTCACTTTGTGGTTGGTCTAAGTGTGTGTGTGTGCGTATGTGTATGTCAGTGTGTGCGTGCATGTCTCTGTGTATGAGCTTGCACGTCAATCCGTGTGTGGAGTATACACCAAAGGCCATTACGACGGAGTCTGTTGGGGGTTCAGTTGCCAAACACAGCAACTTAATGAAAAAAGCGAAGTGCTGCCATCTCGACCTCCACTCAGTTTATCATGTTGTGAAAATATTGGTTCAGGTGGAAGCCGAATGGCGGAAATCCACTAAGGTTAAAGTTTGAATAGACCAAATCCAGAGAATCGAGACTTTCCTGTAGCCACAGAATAGGATTATTCAGTCAACTGAGCTTAAGCGCAGTCAGGGTTAAACTGGTGGGTGGCCTTGCTGGCTGGCTGTTTTTCTCATGCTGTAGGCCTCTGCACTTAAGATTAAGTAAAACATGTAACTTTCGACCATAAGTAGGATCATAAGTGAATAAAGATGAGTTGGAGAAGAAGCAGAATCATGATAGTTTCAGTCTTTCTGTGTTACAACAGAAACACTGTGTTTCCCTCTTACATGCCTGTAGGTTACTTTTCTGTACTGGCATTTGGAAGTTAATTAATTCCAGAGCAAATGAAACCAAACTTATCATGATCACTGAAGTGAACCACTTCACAGGCCACCTAAACCACATTTTTGGGAGCGCTGTCACATTTGATGCCGGGTGCACAAGAAAAAAAAAGAGAGAAAGAAAAACTGTGGATGAAGTCACAGCTGAGAAGTCTCACACTGTGCAGCACAAATATCAGGCTGATCTAACTCGATTACAAAACTGTCTTCAAGATATCAAAGACTGGTTGGCTCATAGTTTCCTTGAGTTAAATGAGGACAAGGCTGAGATCATCTTGTGAGTGTCAGAGCAACCAGACAGGTCAATTCTGTTGTTAGGCCCTGCTTCTTCCAACTCAGAACCATCTCAAACATTGCAGGCACTTCCTGTTACCTGCTGATCTGGAAAGAATCATTCATGCACTGGCATATCAGCCAGACTGGATTACTGGAACTCACTCTACATTTCTCAGGCTACCATTTCAAAGAAAAGAGAGCATATTGCCTGTATTATGACATCCCTACACTGGCTTCCTGTTCACTTAAGGGTCAACTTCAAAATCCTTCTAATTGTCGCTTAATCTCTCCACAGTTTCCCTACATATATGTCAGAACTTCTTGTGCAAGTTACAAGCTAGACAGTAAAATGTTCCAAACGTTGGTGAGCATTCGTATGGAAGAAGGATTCATGATGAGTGATTATTACTCATGGATTTACCGAGCTCTCTGACACATGACATCATTCTCTCACGCTGATGTAATGTCTGTGATTAAGGGATTTTGAAAATGTTAAGACGCAGACAGCAGAATGGGAGTAGGATGCAGCCAGCGCTTTGTTTTGTTCAGCTATTATGGTACACTTGCACACACACACAGATACATACCTTGGCCAAACAGAAGCAGGCCTGCATACGAACTTTGTAGAAACACTGCTCTTGCTCAAGGATGTCTGTCAAAGCCAGCCTGGAGGCAGGAGTCGGAAACTTCTCCAAAGCCGAGATGGCCTCCTCCTAACGCAGAGATAAAGTCAGTAAGTATGAACGGCTGAGATACTTATACCTTACTATTTCTCACTTACTTACTACTGAACTGCCTACCTTAAACCTTCATCACAAGAACCTCAAGCTAAAAGCTAGCCATGCAGTTCAATGACATTTATCATATTCAGATCCAGAACAGAATCCATGTTTAGCTTTCAATATTTGTGATCACTAAAGAAGCTTCAGCTTCTTACAGTATATCGTTTCTAAAGATCACATGCCACGACCTGAAAGCAAAATATACAGCATGAAAAATTAGAAAACAAGTTCATCTAAAATGTTCAAAATTAAATGTTGGGGTGGAGCCCACCTGTGCAACTACATCACGCTCATAGCGCAGCTGGTACTGCCACATGAAGTCAGCCTGTTCGAACTCCACCTTCCTCAGAATGGACATGTCTGGGTCAATCCGGATCCAGAGGAGAGGAGAGTCGGCACTGCAGACGGAGCAGGAGACCACACATTGAGGGAGAGAGAAGCCAATCGGTCGCATTGCTTTCACACATTTTATCACAAGGTGTGGGTGATATGAGCTGTGTTTAACACCAGCAACAACATTCAGGTAATTTACTATGTATTCATATCGCAATAGGACAATAACTAAGTCCTTGTACAATATGTCAAACAGTGGCAGCAGTGATGTCTTACTCCATGGCTGATAAATCCATGTCAACTTCCTCTCCATTCATCAGAGGGATCTTCTTTTTCTTGTTTCTGGGGAAAGGAACCAACAGAACAATTCATTCAATTAATTAATTAATTAAAATTTAATTAATTAATATCAGGGCGTAGCACTGCTCCCAGCTGCCACCGGGCAACAGGCAGGGTTCCTCAGCTGGGTGGTGGGTTCAGAACCTTTTTGCTGTGAGGTGAGCTTGTTTCTTTTAGTCCATCTCTGACAGTCAGAGGAAGCAAAAGAATCACTAACTATTCCAGTGAAGATAGTCAATGAGACAAACAGAGCTGTGCTCTAGTGATTAAGTGTCTCTGTAGGAATAGGAATAACAGTATATAACGTCATAATAGAGTAAAACATAATACAATAATAAGCGTGCAGAATACATACAGTGTTCTGCTACAGTACGTACCGTCTGCTCTTGGAGTGACAGGGGATGTCGTGTTTGAGGCTGTTCTCCTCTATCTGCAGTGTGTGATTGAAGGATCCATCCAACTCCTGCACAGTCACTTTAATTGGACCCTGCAGGAAAACAGACAGAGTGATGTTTAAAAAAAACTCAATGTAACCTCACAGACATGGAACATGGACATATCTGTTTAAGTCATAGCGTTTTGGTTGAAAAAAAAAAAATAATAATAATAAATAACAGCCACTGATTGTTCAAACATGACAGGACTGTTTCAAAGAACAGCAATGTCTGTGGCACATTTGGAATCTGCTGAATACTGTTTTAGTCAACATATTACAGGAAAGAATTAAAATAGTTGTCTGCTGCTCTGTCCTGTGAATAAATCCACGAATCAAACACAAAGTTTTTCAAACCTGTTCATTGACTAACAGCGTGGCCTGCTGTATTCCTCATTCTAATCAGAAACCCTCATTTAAACCTGAGCACAGCTGTAATCTGCTGCACTGCAAATGGACTTTCATCTGCTCGAGACAGACGGCACGCTCATTCCACATCAATGCTCACCACATATTTCTGAGTTCCAGATGATGTGTAGTCCTGACGGATCTCCAGTTCCAGCACGTTCCTCTTCCTGTTGAAGGCAAAACTGCCAAAGAATTTCACCACAGCACTCTGGTCTCTGAGTATGAAAGGTTAAGACTAAAAACAGATACAGAGAACCAAGAACAGTCGTGGGGAAAAAACAATCTGTTGAGAGAGAAGGTCTCAGCTAAAGGTGGTGGACAGTTAGGAATTAATGCTCTATAGTGGTTATGTTATCGGAAACCTTCCTGCTTTTAGTTTTAGTTCATGCAGTTTCCATTTATTATTACATAAGTGGAAGCAGGTCCACAGTCAGTGGAGTTGAGCCACAAGGCTGCAGAAAAACTGCCAAGAGCTTTTATTTTGAAAGATGACTTCATGTCTGACATGAGCAAGCATTTAACCTCTTCAATGCAACCAGTTCATCACTGACCACAAACAAAAGAATCCATCAGAGATAAATGGATACACCCATTGTTTGATGAGGGGACCTATGTCTTTGCCAGAGACATTGGAGATGGATTTGAGGAAGGCGTGAGTGGACAGAAGCATCTGACTCCACATCTGACTCTGGTACTTCTGGGATGAGGCTGTGCTGGCCAGGCTCAGGAGCTTGTTGAAAACCTACAGAGCACAGAGATCTCACGTGATGTCAACTCTGACCAGTCTGGGCAATTAGAGAAGCAGAAGATGGAGAAGGAAAATGCTGGTTAACCTGCAGCATGAACTCCATGCTGATCCTGTTCTCTATGAGCCGCATCACCAGGTGGGCCTTACACTGGAACATCTTGTAGTACTCCCAGGACAGCGTGTGGGGGTGTCTGATGGAGAAGTGGAGGTGGGGAGTTGGACTGAAGAGAAAAATTGTGAGGTGAGTGAGTCACGCAATTATGATCCAGAAACTTGCTGAGTACGTTCCAACTGAATCACTGTGAGGGGATCAAACTATTACTTGTCCTTCTCTTTGCCTCCACTGAAGGTCGGGTGCAGCAGAACTCCTCCCATCTTTAGTTCATAGTCCACGATCTTGTCCAACTCCTGGAAACAAAATAAATAAATAAATAAATAAATAAATAACAGAAACATTCTATTAATTATGGAAAATGTCATCATTTATATTCAGTTTTATATGCACAGTACTCCTGTGCATATCAGTTGTAAGGCTGCAGATGGTAATTATTTTCTTTAATCGATTAACATGTTACTACTTACTACTGACTATCAAAAATGAAACAACAGTCGACTATCAAGCTGCATATTATTTTTCTGTCAATGAACTAATGTATTGACCAATTAACTGTTCGAGTGCTGATCAGACTGCTCCATTCTCTGGACTAGCTCACAGCTTTCCCCCATTAAAGGGAGATTTTCCTGGGAAAAAACTTGCAGACAGGAATTTTCTGAAGTGCAGGGTTTCCTGCAGCGTTTTTATAGTGGAGCACCACGCCCTCACCCCACCCGTTGCCTGAAATAAAGAGCATAATAATATTCTATGATGTCCTAAGATTATAAGAGTGAAGCTGCTGTTTAAAACAACAACCAGATAGATTCGGTTTAGGAGGTAACTGATTGACTATATAACGCTTCACAATGTCAGGGGGAAAAAAAATCTCCACCAACCAATTTCTGTTTGGGAAACATTGTGTTGTCACTAAACCTGTTACCTCTTTGATCCAGTGCCGGTACTCATTGACTCCAAACGTCTTCTTTAGGTAGAGGCCGTAGATGTAGCCTGAGATTCCCTTCAGCACCCACTCATCAGCCCTTCAGAAGGAACAACATATCATGTCAATGCAGCCAAATTATTTCACCAGGGCTGCATTCATTTGTTTCTTGTCGATGTCAAACCTTTGGATTCTGAATGAAAAGCAGCAAATGAGCTGCTGTTTAACTCCAGACCTCATTCACGCTTTCCAGGGCCTGTTTTTAGTGAGTGATTTATGGCACCGAAGAAGTGTGCAGCCGTTTAGCAATCGGGCCAGAATAAATGACACGGCTCATTGTAGTGTAGACTTAAAGGTACTTATGAGAGTGAGCTTCTTGAAACTGAGAGTTAGACCCTATTAATCCCTGCTGCTTGCACTGTTTTGTGCTCTTTGAAAGTGGAAATCCATTTTAAAACATTTAAGGCTCTTGCTGTACATCTAGAAAGAAACTTGGCATGGAAAACACATCTCTCATAAATCTATCAGCCGGGATTTATTAGCTTGTAAAAACAGAGACACAATACGCTGATTCAACCTTGGTGGTTTCGCTGCTTGACGCTGAAGTGATTCCAGTCTGGCTTATGCAGTTAAGATGATTTCATCCATGTATCTGCTATAAATTGCCATTATGGAAAAATATTTTCTGACAAAGATTTAATTCTCTTTTCCATAATGCTCTGTGGGTCACATCATCACTGTGAAATGAAGACCTGTTAAACTCGTGCTAGGTGCTTTCTTTCATGAGCTCACCCTCTCAGATGTAAGAACGATAAAGTTCAGGTTTGGAAAATTGCAAAATACACTAAAAGACAGCAAACTAGACAACTACAGGACTTCAGGTACTATAGGTCAAGTCTGTCTTCATGTCAGCAGACATTCATTAAGAAGAAAACCAGGTTCTCCCTCAGTTAGCCTGACACACAAAGAAAAGTAAAACTGTAATCCAAGGTCTTGTTTTTCTGAAGCTCATAACCAACTTCAGAATTTGTCAGTACAATTTTATAGTTTTGTAAAAGAGCACTTTCTCTTCTTCTTCTGCCTTCACTTTTACATGTCTGACAGGCTACTGAGTAGGGCCTGTTTTCAATTACAGACCCCAGTTAACCCCCACTCTGATTAATTACTTGCAGGCAGTGCAAGGCTTTGCTGAAATCAAAGAGATCTGAATTTCCTGAGGTCTCTTCTAACACAACACCCGCTAGCTCGACAACAAGGAGAGGAGAGGAGAGGAGAGGAGAGGAGAGGAGGTAAAAAAGAGGACACGCATGCAGCAGCTCTTGAAAGCGTTACAGTCTTACTGATGGGCCTCTTAACACAGGCATTATTCCCTCAGTCTCTGACACGCTGCGACCACACTAGCCAAGTTGCCAAGCAGCGACACAGTGATCCATCACACTGGGGAATACAGGCCAGTACTGGCCCTACTTCTGACTCCGACTGCTGACAAAATAGCTTAGTTCTGTTGTAAATCTCTCATCACCAGCTTTATATGAAAAGGTCTGAGGGATAAATGTTACCACAAAAAGAACGAAGATTGAAAACAAGAGCAGAACGCAATGGAGAGAACTGCTGGGCTCTATAAAACGTGGTTAGCGTGTTATGTAAGCACAGTTCCAAACAATAATGACAGTACTTTTCCATTCCATACAACACTGGTGAGTCAAAGTTACTCAAAGTCACAGGATATTTTGAATGAACTGCTTCATACAACATGCCGTTTGATTACAGCTACATGCAAAGGTACTTCTACCTATTGGTCAAAATGACCACTCTCAAATGGTGGCCTGGTGCTGGTCACTGGAATGGTTTTATTGATTTTACCAAGTTCTGTTTGGATTATTTGCAGATTGTGTCCTAGCAGAGGAAGAATGCCGCAACATGGTGCATAGACAGTCTTATGATTGACACTGCGATTAGCCACTGAGCAATGAGCCTTCTAATGAGCTCCAAACAGCACGTCTGCCTACGTGGCTTAGATTTCCTGTCTCAGAGTTGACAGCCTCTCTGTGTTGAGGGTCTCACCATGACATCCTGGAGATGAAACAGCCAAAGAACTGCTGAGCCAGGGCCTGAGCCAGACAGCGGCGTGTCTGCGGGGTCTGGTCTATGATCATAGCACTGTGGAGCAGGTTAGTGCTGAAAAACAGAGGCAATGAGTTGAGACGGAAAGAATATTAAAGTATGACTCGACTACAATCTGCAACAATGACACATTGGTGTAAAACATCCTCAAAAAGGATATACTGCAAGTTCTCAAATTTACAGATACTATCCTGAAAACACAGGCACACACTCTACATCATGCTTACCTGAAGATGCTCATGGAAGCATAGGTGGACACTTGTACATAAGCCTCATCCACGAACACAGTCTTGAAACAGGCGTAAGGGTAGCGGCATGTCAGGATCTCCTCATAAAACTCAAAAATCTCGTGCAGGTAAGACATGGAGTGTTTGAGCAGCGGCAGCAGCTGTGGCAGGCAGAAATGGGTCACCTGAGACGAGATAGGACAAAGCATGATGTTACAGCTGTCAGTTCTGCAGATTTCAAAATGTCACAAAGTCAAAACGAAAAAAGTTTACCAAAGCAGAACACCGAAATGTCCCTGTGTATGTCTGTAATGCATATGCTGCCATTACTTACACATCATACCACCTCTCACCTCACTGAACTCATCAAACAAAGTGGTGTGCTAGAGGTAACTACTGTTAGTAGTGCTCTGTTAGCATTTCAAAGGACCCTTTGTAGCAAATGTGAACTTCAATCCTGCCACCTTGTGTTTAGGGACATCTAGTGGTCCTTAGAAGGAAATACAAGGATGGACAAATTACTCATTGATCGTTCTCATCATCTTATAGTCATAATTGCACTGAACATGGATACTATGCATTCCAGTGTGCCATGGCAGTCCAAACTTTTCGCAGTTATTCCAGACAATGTTTGTGACCTCACAAGAAGCGCTGCACCACGTTTCAAAAGCACCTCTCCACCCTGCAGGAAATACGTGGCTGTTCTGTTTTTGACAGATGCTGCGAGCACCCACATCAATCTGCATGGAGCAGGCACACGCACAGAAACAGCATAGAGAATCCAGTCCATTTTCAATTAATTTGTGACTTTCAAAATGTATCTCTCCGTTCCTTTCCCTTGGTTAATCAACTAATAATTTCAGCAAATGAGTGCAGAATATGTAGGCAAAGGACAAAAAAATGGAGAGCAAAAAAGGTGTCACACATTGGCCGAAATGCAATCTTGGAAAACATTTACTGTCATCTGATGACAAATTTATTTTCATTCGGGTGCAGATATCTATTTGCAGAGATTAGCAGAAATGTGTTTCATTCATTCTCACTCTTGAGGTGCTAATTGGCCTGAGGGAGCAGACCTGGATATCCATGGCTACACTGGCAGCCCAGAAACATTGGATGTTGGCTCTAGAGGGACAGCCGTTATCGATGATAGCTGATAGGTGCAGAGATTATTAATATTATAACACTAACTTTCTGAGAAAAATATAACAGAATTCAGTAATCATCCAGCAATCCACAGACCTCTCTTTTTTCTTTGTGTAAACATTAGCCACATACTCCTTTACTTTGTAAATTAAGTCAGACAAACATCACCATTCAAACCCACCTCATGCATGTAGGGATCTACGAGGATTTCAAAGGGCCCCACAGCCAGGGAGATATTGGGAGCTGCGGTGGGGATGGGGAGGACGTAGTGGAAAGTCTTCTTCCTCATATCGTGAGTGTAGATGGTCTCCACCAGGTCGCCACAGGACACTGCCACCATGGAAGCGTCCACGGTGAACTCCAGCTTCCACGTACAGAGCTCTGAGTAGGAGTCGACGCAGGGGAACCAGAACCTGAGGGAGGAGAGCATGAGCATATGCACGGACAAATGCTGTGACGGCACAGGAAAAAAGGGGGCCAGAGAGAAAACTGAGCTCAGAGGAAGAAAAAGAGTAAAAAGGGTTTTAGAGATATTACACGATCATAATACAGGAAGGAGGCTATATTTGGAAAAATATTTTAAAAGTCTAGGGCGTTTTGTAGGTGACATTCAGGTCAGACTGAGCCAGGGTGCTGCTGTGGTGCATGTTAGCACACTGGAGAGGCTCTGCTATAGTAAATGGAGTTTAACCTTAATTAGTATCATTGGAAACACTGTGAAAATGTCTATTGCCATGTCTATGATGACCACCGACTGTAATGGTTAGCAATTATTACAATATTTCTATGGAAGAATTGCTGAGTATCAACTCTTGCTGTTGTTAGTACTCTAAGGTCACATTCAGACAGGATCTGTGCTTTGGCTAAAATGCAGGTTTTTCCATTCATATTAGTGGGACTAGTCCATTTTGGTTGCAGCAGAGCAGGCCACAGGTGTGTCCACCAAAAAAGAAAAAACGCAGCGACCTGCAGCAGAGAACTTGAACCAGATTTAACCTTGATGCAGCCTGACGCCACGCTGTGAACACCAATCAGACGCATGGACAAGTCAAACCTCCACGGGCAGCTCTGAAACAGAGACTATCAAAACTCTGATACCCTACCTGCTGTGTTCTGACTTTGTTTATTTCATGTATCCAATCTGAGTCTAACTCACAATCTAGGCTGCAAAATAGTAACACAAAGACTTGTGTCTGTGTGATTTGTGTCTAGAGGTTTAAGCAAGCAGCAGTATTATGAAAGTCGGTTAATCAGCTAAATAAATGATTGAAAGTTATTTCCTGATGCTTTCACACAAACAGACACACACCACCCACTGGCACACAACTCTGCAGCATCTTGTGCAGCGCCTGATCCTGTCCATACCCTAATTCTAACTGCCTCTGTGAAACTGAAGAATACGTTGTTACTTGATTATAAGGGTTAGTCAGTGTTTTCCAGACCTGGTGGAGTTCTGGTATCCAAAGGAGAAAACGTGAGCTCCTCTCTCCGCCATGCTGCCTTCAATGTCAGGAACAACAAAGTGGAGACCTCCTTTTGGCTGGTCCAAAGAAAATTCTATGTACACCTTTAAAACTTTTAAATCTGGAAAGACAAAACAGAGATACATCGCAGTGTCAGTCACGATCTGTCCCATTACTGACCTTTCTGTTTCATGTGACTACATCATTACAATCTATCAGGGAAGGAATTTTGATTATGGAATGTTACCTTTCAGCCAAAAAAATCAATCTCACAGGAAAAATCATTTTTAGAAAGTATATTGTTAGTATATATGTTAGTCTTAAAACACACTAAGTCCTCTGCATTACACATGATCCTGTGTGTGTCTTTCTAATTTTCACTGGCATTTTGGCTGCTGTCTCTTACCATCTCCTTGTTTCCAGAGTTCAGAGGGAACTTTGATGACCAGCTCCCCGTGTCCTGCATCTGGGTCCACAGCACTCACCGCTGCTGTGTAAGCACTGGAGAAATAGTTGAGGTTCCTCCTGTGTACACACAAGTGAAACACACAAAATGACCATATTACTACCATACAGCTCCTCTTAAAGTGAAAAAAGAGTGATATTTACGACAATATACTTTGCCATAGTGAAATGTTAAGTCAGCCACAGAAGTCTAAGCAGATTCATCTCTGACAGCCTACAGATGTATAGCTTCTCAAAGTGATTTTTATCATAGTGCACAGACCTGATGTACAAATGCCTTTCACACAGCCATACAATAAGTACACAGTGTTTATTTGTCACATCTGATGCAACACAATAGGATTTTGTTTGCTGAATCCCAATTGGATGGCTCAAATTACAAGCTATGATCTCAAAATGTGCACCCAAAATGAGGACAGTGGTATACTCACTGCTTGGACTCATGGTGGCACACCTCCAGCGTGGGATCATTGTAAATGAATGGGGCTTCAAGTTCATTGACTCGAACTCTGTAGATGCGGCACTGTTTGCTGTTGAGCTTGATCCTGTTGAGGTTGACCACCGTAGGGAAAATGGTCAGCTCAACGTAGCCCTGAGGGAAGCATAAGAGAGGAGGAAGTTGGTAAAAATTGAACACAGCAGTTATGCATATTGGGAGTGATTTTCATTACGTTCATTAGAAGGCTGAAAGGAGCAGCATAAAACACTTTGTTCACTTAACACCAGTGTCTGCGCTGGCTTCATCACTGTTCAAATCTTTCCACATGACATATTTAACAACATTCTGCAGAGCTGTAACACACATTGTGTAATAAACACGTAACGTGATGTTACGTGTTTCGAATATGGTATTTTCTCTTACTGAATGAGTGCAATACGAAAACAGGTGGGAGAAAAAAGAAGCAACAGAGTCAAGTATGTGTCACCTAATATCAGCTATATTACAAGGGGTGCACTAAAATAGACACGGAGATCGATGTTAAAGAATAAAAACATGTCTGATCACAGCAGAGGGAGAGCAGTTATACACACACATATCTATATGCTACTGTAACTGCTATACTCACAATGACAGACTTCCTCTGGAAGTTGATGTTGTTGATACACACCACCTGGTGGGTCGTGCAAGCAGAACAGCACAGAATAACAACGTTAATCTGGTGAATGTGACATGAACGAGTTACGTACCGAGTCACGTATTAAACATGCTTAAAGTAACGTTACTGTGACAAAGCTACAGTTAACCGTGTTTTACAAATTAACATATTTTGACATTACACAAATAAAAAATACTCATAATTTAAAGGGGCGCGGACTCTCGAATCCTTTATCCTTCTTCCTGTTCATCCTCGTTTCTTCTTCTTGTCTCCTCACAGGAGTTTGGACATGCTAAACACGGCTCGCGATGTCGTTAATTCTGCTAGCTCAAGCTGCAGCAGCCTCACGCATCTTCCAGCCTGCAGAAGTTTTTTTTGAAAAGTACGGCGCCACTCACAAAGACGTTACATGTAGCAGTAATAACGAGGGTCTGAATCAGCTCTGTGCTGTCCTCTGTGCGAGAGCTTTTTGGTTTGTAGCCGCAGACTGCTTACAGTGTTCTTATCGCAACCGCAGTGAACGTATCCGTAAATATAAGTCGGCCGTCACTCTCAGTCGGTCCTGTATGGAAAAGAACAGGTCTGTATCATGACTGCCGCGTCAAAACGTCCAAATATATCCTCTCTGTCCGGCTGCTCAGAGCTCTGCGAGCGCGGCTGCACTGTGTTCAGCCATTTTGTTTGTAACCTTTGACCTCCGCGCCGCGCGTAAAAATAAAAAAGTTTGTTTTATATATTAAAAGCAAATCACGGAAACGTTCGCGTCGTCATCTATTACAGCTAACATTACTCATATAACAAATACTACTTTTTATAAAATATATATATTAAAAAAAAATCTACGTCATATAGGGGCGTGGACTGCTTTCCTGTCCGGAAGTGCAATACTCTCATTGGGGAGCACTCTTAGTACAAACTACATGAGATTTCATTGAGGTCTAACTACCAATATAGACCTATTTCACTTGCAGAATGATGTACATGCATGTGGACAAAGGACTGAAATAGTTTTACCAGCAATTTTAAAGCTTCTTTTGCAACAGGCATGTCCAAAGTCTGGTTTGGGGGCCAATCACAGCCTGCGGTTAGATTTCATACAGCCCGAAGCTTCATTTTTATAATATATTATTCATGGCCTGCTAGGATTGTCAAACACTGTGTGACTGGAAATTTTGTCTTTTTTGGTTGACATAATGAAGCATTTGAACCTCTAAGGACATAACTGTTGGTGTTATATATCTGTAGGTGTGACACAAAATATTACTTTTTTAATGATTTTGTTTTTAGAAATGGACAAAAGTGGACCAGACAAGAGCAAGACTGATATGTTTTAAACTTGTTAATGTTAACAGACTTGCATTACGATTACTATATTACTTATAATAAGTCATGTATAGAATGAACACGAGGTTCTGATGTATCAACTTCAAGCAAGTTTAACATTCAATACAATTTAGTCTTTGTTAGTTTTTAGATTTGTTCACACTTGATTGGTTTCAATTTAGTTACAATGCCATTTAAAAAAAAAAGAAAAAGATCATTGTAAGATAATTGAAATAAAACTGTTATAGAACAGTGCATTTCTATGTAACTTATTGCTCATTTTTTCAATTTTTCCATCCATTAAAAAGCATAAACAATGTAAATATGTACACAATATGTTTCAGGATGAAAAGATGTACAAGTTGTGCAGGAATGTGCTACTATTTGCCAGGTAATGTGCAAGACTTCACAGTATGCCGAATTTTAACTTTGCAAGATACTTCTTGCACATTCCTATTCATAAAATACTAAAATTTACTTTTAGTAGAGATAAATTTCTCTTGATGCTTTCATACTCATTTTTGACAATGGATAATATTTTGCACCTTAAGACTGTGTTTTCTACTCACTGACTGAGTATCAAGCATTCTGCACGTATCGTTTGAGAGAAATTCAGCTTCAAAGTTGCTTTTTTGCATTGAAAAATTGCATTATGTGTAATATTTACGCTACTGTAAAGATACTTTGAGCCATAATTTCTGAAAAAGGTTGATACCCCTGACCCCAGGACCATCCTGACTGAAATTCAGCCTCAAAGTTCACATTTTTGCTTTGTAATTTTTTTTTTTTTTTTTTAAATATTGGTTTTATTTATTTGTTCAAAATATTGAAGCTGAATGAAGAGGTTTATACTCCAATCAGAGGGGGGAAAACTCAGCTGAAAACTGAAAACCCTCCATGTCTCAGCTCCACATTTGGGAAACAAATAACATCATTAACTACTAAAATGTGGATGTGACTAGAGACTGTAGATCATTATTGAAGTTGCTTATTTATTGTTCATATTATTATTATCACAAATAATACAATTCCAGTCTTTACTCTCTGCCTCCTGAAGTGTTGCTGCGTCCATGTTGAAGCACTCCACATGGAATCACCTGCAACAGGTGTCACACTGACTCTGTAAATGGGCAAATTGAGAGCATGTGAGAATAAACTTTAATATCTAGCCATGATGGACACCAGATAAACTTGATCCCCACTTTTTGTTTATGATTTTTTTCATATTTGTAGATCTTTCTCTAGATATGGTGATAGCTACACAGTGTGAAATATAACACACGGTTTATGTTGGTCCAAATATGATATTCCTGTGATCAGGTGTATCCACATTTTGCAGAAATTATGGATCCAAGGGATTTTATAGTAGAGTAAATGTTGCACACAATGCTCTTTTCAATGCAAAACAGGAACTTTGAGGCTGAATTTCTCAAATTCACTTGTCCGCAGTGAAATTTCAGACTTTTTATTTATTATTTACCTGACGTTAATTGTATAAAACATGTTCAGCTAATAATCATAATAATAATAACAATAATAATGATAATTTGAACTAAATCTCATTTTATTTTTCTGTGCAAACTCAAAAACTGAAATGTCGTGTAGTACAGGCGTGTATGTGCTGCAGTCGCCGCAGCGATACGCTACCAGTCCGGTTCAGAAGTGTCCCAGAACCGGGCCTCTGCTCGGTTCCGCGTTGGGCACACGGATGTTCTATTTTTGCCGGATGCCGCGAGCAACCCGAGTCAGTCAAGCAGCTCGAGCTGGCGGAAGCCAAACACAGAGACAGCATAGAGAATCCAGTCAATTTTCAAAATAAAACTCCCCATGCAAACTGCCGGTCGTAAAAACAGACAAAAGCGAAACACGTAGCCTATTTACAAACGAAGAAACATATTTAGAAGTACACAAACCTTGGTAGAGCAGCCGCCCTATGTGCGAGGGCTCAGTCCTTGCTGTGGGAGCCCAGGGTTCGAGATGGGCCGACCTGTTGCTCTTTCCTGCATGTCATTCCCCATCTCTCTCTCTCTCTCACACATTCCTGTCACTCTTCAGCTGTCTCTATCCGAAATACAGCTCAGAAATATAGCTTGAAAAATACCCCCCCCCCCCCCCCCCCCAAAAAAAAAAATACGTCTCTAATCTGAATGGGTTCGTGGGGAGGACGGACCAGAACAGACAGAGACTTTTCGGGAGTCCTAACATTATAAAATGCCGCCAAACTGGTGAAAAATTTACAATGTACAATATAACAGCTAATTTCCTCCATTGTACAACCTATAAACCAATCATTATTTTATCTGGAACGTGGGATCACTTTTAATAGGATACAGCACTACAGTGAACAACATTCAAACCCGAGGATACAACTTGGAGGTGAGATCTGAAGTGAAAAAAGAGAAAATATTTCATATTGTCTGTTAAACATATAAATATGAAATAAATAACCCGTGATTCATTGGTATCGTTCTGTTTTTATTGTACACGATCACCCAATCATGTCACTTCACACTGCGATCGGAATATTTGCACGTTATGTGTTGATGTTTACGTTTCAAAACGTGATGACGTTTCAAAACGTGATAACGTTTCAATTCAAAGCGCTTTCCAAAACGCTTTGATGTTTACGTTTAAAACGTGATGACGATTCACGTCAAAGCGCACGTGTCACATGATGACGTCACACGATGACGTGTCATATGATGAAAACGCTTTGATCTCTTCGAAGCAAAACAATATATGCTTAGTTTGTTAGTCAGTAGCTATAGAGAAATTGAGGGGTTACACTAGATTAGTTACATACATAGATACATAGATACACAGATAGTTAGCTACATTAGATCAGTTACACTAGATATCATTAGACACATTTAATTTTTAGAAATGGACGATAGTGGACCAAAATCTATTAGAATTACTAGAGGAGACACTATCCGTAATAACTGGACCAGATACAAGGTACAGAATGTCCTGGGGCATGGGACTTTTGGAAAAGTGGTTGCATGCTTAAAATCAAACTCAAAGGAGCAGGTAGCTGTCAAAATTGTGCAGAAAGACCTGACCATGAGTGCTGAACGGGAGAAGTTCATTCATGAAATTCTTGAAAAGAAGCTTGATGTAAGTAAGAATAATCTGGTTAAGTTTTTAGAGTGTTTCAGGCATCGGGGATATACTTGTCTGGCATTTGAATTGTTGGATAAAAGTCTTTTTGATCTGATGGCTGCAAGGAAATTTCAGCCACTGCATTTGTCTGCTATTAGAGTAATTGCACAACAGATCTTGGTGGCCCTGAATGCCCTAAAGAGCATTGGTGTGGCTCATAGAGACCTAAAACCAGACAATATAATGCTGGTCAATCATAAGTTGTTTCCCTTCAAGGTGAAAATTATTGATTTTGGGCTAGCCTTACCAGTTAACAGAATGGAGCCTGGCCAACTGATTCAGGCTCTTGCTTACCGGGCCCCAGAGGTTATTTTGGGTCTCCCAATGGGTGAGGGCATCGACATGTGGACAGTTGGCTGTGTTATGGCCTTCATGTACCTTGGCAGGCACCTCTACCCTAGCAGTTGTGAGTATGATGTTATGAGCTATATGGTGAACTTGCTGGGTGCACCCGAAAATCAACTGCTAGATTGTGGGTTTAAGACGTGTAATTTTTTTATCAAAAACAACAATTTCCCCCGTGTATGGAGGCTGAAAACAAAAGCCGAATATACAGGTGCAAAATATTTGGCGCCTCAGCAATGTAGGGGAAATTCTCGCATCCCGACATCTCTTGATGACCTAGTTAAAACCCCTGAAAAAGCGAGGGATGGGACAGAGAATGAAGACCGACGGGCCTTTGTAAGCATGCTTAAACACATTTTCCATATAAACTCAAGAAGAAGAATCACTCCCATTGCAGCATTAGGGCACAGATTCATCACTATGAAGCATTTGGGTAGTGACACTAATGACAATGATTATGTAAAATCAGCCCATTTGACAGTGAAAAAGTGCCAGCTGGAGCAGTCATCAGCTGAATTAATACCATTTGTGACATCCAGTGAAGCCACTGCAGACAAAAATAAGAAACCACCTTCCGCTGTTAATTACAATTTGGATAGGATTAAGAATACCAATAATGAGACACCACAAGACTTCATAGAAGTGAAAACCCGGGAGAAGTGGTTATTAAGAATCAGAAATCATATATCCCACACAAACAACAGCCCAGTCAAATCTGACTCAGATGCCACCTCCTCCGACTCAGACGACACCTCTGACTCGGACGACACCTCCTCCGACTCGGACGGCACCTCCTCCGACTCGGACGGCACCTCCTCTGACTCGGATGACACCTCCTCCGACTCAGACGACAGCTCCTCTGACTCAGATGACGCCTCCTCTGGTATGACCAACAAAACATCCCCAGATTTTATTGAGGTTAGAAGCAAAAGAAAGTGGTTAAAGAGGATCAGGGGCTTCTTCTTAAGAATCATCAACAAGTGTATATGTTGCTGACACATAACGAACAAGAAAGGCAGTGCATTGTTTCTGTGTGGGTTTCCTCCAGGTGCTCTGGTTTCCCCACACAATCTAAAGAAAAAAAAATAGCCGTAAAAAAAAATGGATAATGGATATATATATATATATATATATATATATATATATATATATATATATATATATATATATATATATGGGTTTCCTCCAGATGCTCTGGTTCCCTCACAAAAAAGATGGATGACATATATATATATATACACACATATATATATATATGAGATAGTGTTGAAATAAACTTGAATGAATTAAAAATGTTGGTATGCTGATTTTACAGTGGACTTAATGTAAACTGGGGTGTCATGGGGTCATTTTTAGTGTAATACATTTTGTTTATTATTTTATTTGTTGTTGCCCCTCCAAAATGAAATTTAAACTGAAGAAAATAAACCTGTGATGACCAAGTTTAATGTAAGCAAAATGAAAAGAGCAAGACTGATATGTTTTAAACTTGTTAATGTTAACAGACTTTGCATTACTATTACTATATTACTTATGTACTCATGTATAGAATGAACATGAGGTTCTGCTGTATGTATCAACTTCAAGAAAGTTTAACATTCCATACAATTTATTCTTTGTTATCTGACTAAAGATGTGAAAGAAAGGAAGAAGTGATTTTTAGATTGGTTTCAATTTAGTTACATTTAAAAAAAAGATCATTGTAAGATAACTGAAATAAAACTGTTATAGAACAGTGCATTTCTATGTAACTTTTATTGTTCATTTTTTAATTTTTTTCACATATTAAAAAGCATAAACAATGTAAATATGTACACAATATGTTTCAGGATGAAAACAGATGTACAAGTTGTGCAGGAATGTGCTACTATTTGCCAGCTAATGTGCAAGACTTCACAGTATGCTGAATTTTAACTTTGAGAGATACTTTGAAGATAATTCTTGCACATTCCTATTCACAAAACACTAAAATTTACTTTTAGTAGTGAGAGATTTCTCTTGATGCTTTCATACTCATTTTTGACAATGAATAACATTTTACACCTTAAGACTATGTTTACTACTCACTGACTGAGTATCAAGCATTCTGCACAATTCATTTAAGAGAAATTCAGCCTCAAAGTTCCTTTTTTGCATTGAAAAATGCCATTATGTGTAATATTTACGATACTGTAAAGACACTTTGAGCCATAATTTCTGGAAAAGATTTGTACACTTGATCTCAGGGTAATCCTGACTATTCACTCACTCGGTGAATAGTCAGGACAATTACAGCATTTGACGTTGGTGCGGCGGCGGACGTGCGGTGGACAGCCCACCATACTGGCGGCAGCGGTTGTGGCGGCTGCGGGCGCATGGACGCGGGGTGGATGGCCCACCATACTGCTGGGGGTGGACGGCTCTGCGATCGACTGGATCATGTCTGGTGATCGACCGGTAGCTCGTGATCGATGTATTGGGCACCCCTGGCATAACATCAGTGTCTCCAGATTAAAATATGTTGACAATGACACCATCCTTGGTAAAAGCATTCTCTTTTACCTAAGTATGGGCGTATACTATTTGTGGTGTTATCTTTGGGTCTATCCAGAAAATCCTGTGATAATTATTTTAATGACAGCGGCTTTGTCAATATTAACACACGTTTACTTAATAAGCATACCGTTTCTCTTTCCTGTGGAGAGTTTATACAGATTATAATTCTTATGAGTGTTGTGTTGTGAATTATTTTTCTCCTAATAGCACAAACATACATACTCTAGCTAGAAAAAAGGTTATCAAAGATAGCCATCAATACAAGATGGCGTCAATAAACCGCAGACGCTGTTTGCCATTTAAGGAAGCGTCTCAGAAATAAAAATTTGGGGAAATTCGAAGGAGATAAACTACCTGAAGACTGATATTAGTTATCTATATACCCAAATTGTAAAATACTCCGTGATAAAAAAGAAAAACCCGAATCAGTGAAATTTCACTTTTTTGTGAAAAAAAAAGGTTTTAATAATACAACACCAAACTATTTAGGGGGGCTTAAGAATATTTTAGGGTCGCTTCAGGCCCCCTAAAACAGGCCTAATGATGCCACTGGATTTACCTGACGTTAATTGTATAAAACATGTTCAGCTGATAATTTGGACTAAATCTCATTTTATTATTTATTATTATTTACAAACGAAGAAGCATATTTAGAAGTACACAAACCTTGGTAGAGCAGCCGCCCTATGTGCGAGGGCTCAGTCCTTGCTGTGGGAGCCCAGGGTTCGAGATGGGCCGACCTGTGGCTCTTTCCTGCATGTCATTCCCCATCTCTCTCTCTCCCGCATTCTCATCACTCTTCAGCTGTCTCTATGGGAAATAAAGCTTGAAAAGACCAAAAAAAAACAAACAAAAAAAACGTCCAAATCCTCTGAATGGGTTCACGTGGAGGACGGACCAAACCAGACAGAGACTTTTTGGGAGTCCTAACATTACAAAATGCTGCCATCTCGTGAAAAACGCACAATTCGATAAATGTACAATATAACAACTAATTTCCTCCATTGTACAATGTATAAACCAGTCATTATTTTATCTGGGATGTGGGATCACTTTTAACAGGATACAGTACTACAGTGAACAACATTCAAAAGGAATGCAAGGAAATTTCAGCCACCGCATTTGTCTGCTATTAGAGTAATTGCACAACAGATCTTGGTGGCTCTGAATGCCCTAAAGAGCATCGGTGTGGCTGATAGAGACCTAAAACCAGACAATATAATGCTGGTCAATCATAAGTTGTTTCCCTTAAAGGTGAAAATGATTGATTTTGGGCTAGCCTTACCAGTTATTCATCACTCGCGGGGATCACAGGGGCAGCAGCTTCAGCAGGGAGGCCCAGACTTCCGGAAAGCCCGTATTAGTGACATCCAGAATTAATACCGTTTGTGACACCCAGTGAAGCCACTGCAGACAAAGATAAGAAACCACCTTTCGAGGTTAATTTAATTTGGATAGGAGTAAGACTACCACTGATGAGACACCACAAGACTTCATAGAAGTGAAAACCCGGGAGAAGTGGTTATTAAGAATCAGAAACCATGTATCCACAAACAACAGCCCAGTCAAATCTGACTCAGACGACACCTCTTCTGACTCAGATGACGCCTCCTCTGGCATGGATACCAACAAAAGATCCTCAGATTGTATTGAGGTTAGAAGCAAAAGAAAGTGGTTAAAGAGGATCAGGGGCTTCTTCTCAAGAATCATCATGTGTGTATAGACTCATCAAATGTATATGTTGCGGACACGTAATGAACTAGAATGGCAGTGCATTGTGTCTGTGTGGGTTTCTGCTGGTTTCCCCACACAATCTAAAGAAAAAAAAATAGACGTAAAAAATGGATATATATATGGTTATATATATGGGTTTATTCCAGGTGCTCTGCTTTCCCCACAAAAAAGCTGGATGACACACATATATATGTATATTCATATGAGATATGATATATAATTTGACAGACAGTGTTGAAATAAACTTGAATGAATTAAAAATGTTGGTATGCTGATTTTACTGTGGACTTAATGTAAACTGGGGTGTCATGGGGTCATTTTTAGTATAATACATTTTGTTTATTTTTTTATTTGTTGTTGCCCCTCCAAAATGAAATTTAAATTGAAGAAAATAAACCTGTGATGACCAAGTTTAATGTCAAACCAAAGCAAAATGAAAATAAATTCTAACCAAAGCAATATTGTGTCAAAAGAAACTCAAATAAACGTCTTATATTTACATTAAGTAAGTCTACAGTTCTGCCTTGTATCAAGAAATTGCAGGATATTATTTTTATGTGGTGAGACAAGTCGAGGCATGACTCGTAAAGTTTCTACACAACAGAAAAAGCTTTAATTAACTGTTTGGACACTGCAATGCTGTTTTTGTCCTACAAAGTTGACAAAATTGCTTCAAAGTGTTCACAGAGCATGAAGCAGAGCATGAATTTTGTTGATTACACAGGGAGGGGACATTTCAGACAGCTTGTTTTTTTTGACTACTTAATTTCTCATCTTTTAAAGTCTTTTTCACCATGATTAGTTCAAAAACACAACTTCTAGCCACCACACTGTACCGCAAGTTCCACTCACCTGTCCCATGGAAAGGAGATATATTTGACTTGTGTAATATGTTCGTGTCAGAGACTGGGCTTGTATTATTTTAAGAGTTTACTCTACAATTCGAGAGGCTCTTCGCTTTCTCAGCAGCCTAGCAAACAGTATTCAGATAGCAAATATTTTGGTTGTATTATGGCATACATTTGGCATTTTTGGCTTTATTTTGGCATTAAGAAAGGGTTATCCAAAATAGATAAGAAGCAGCAGCAATATATGGATGAGTTAAAGCATGTTTATGGCAAGCCAGAAGAATGGGCAAAGAGCGCTATTAAGTACAGGGATGGTATGGCATGTTTATGGCATGCCAGAAAAGTGGGTGCGAGTGCTTTGATTATGTTACGCCACATTTCTGTATAGCCAAAACATTGCACAAGCAGGAATTTCTACCCAAAAGAGAACCATTCTTCATTTTAAAAGCTCAACAAAGTACATATTAAAATATTATAAATGTAAACTTAGTTAAGGTTAATTGTAAAATCTGATTTTCTGTCATTGCCTCCCGATAAGATTGCAGGTTTCAGGAAGGTTAATAGTATTGTTCAAATTGCCTAACTGTAACTGTAGGCTAACTGTGTGGTGGCTAATAACTGAGCGAACTGGTAGCAAATGTGATTCTTCTCAAACAGGCAAACCCAGTCCATTCGATTTAACTACAATATCAATGTTATATAACACCCAGAGAACTTAACAGAAGGGAATAGGAATAGAAAATTAGAATTGATAGCTTTCCGCAGATAGCTAGCATAGGTAGCACTGCTCACTGATTTCTCCGCTCCACATGGATTATTTCAGTTTGAAAATAAACAGGATGTTTTATTTTGTGTCTGCCTAGCTGACACAGGACGTTGTATTAAGATTGGTCTTTGTTATTTAGTTGGTTTTAAGTTACACTGGCAAGCAACCAACCTCCAACGCCTAGTCGAGGTTCAGCCAACGTTAAGTTTTACCTTAAACCCAATTTTCATAATCCAATAGTAATCCAATGTTGTATACGTGGTGAGTACAATGTCTTTGTGTCAGCTGGGACAGACAGATTGATACAGACAGATAGACACAGACAGACTGACGTTAAGTTTTATAACTATATTAAAGCTCAATATAGTTTTTTGAGTTGCTGCAGTTAAGATCTATGCAGGGGTGAAAGTAAGAGGAACTAACTAAGGCTCTCTGCCGTCCATGTGTGTGTCATTTCTTGCCTCTAGACCAAATGTGCAAGATTGGGGCTGCTTTTTTTTTTTCAAATAATTAAGCAGAGAAAATCATCAACATAACATTTGTATTACATTTTATATCGATGCTTAACATGATTAAGATTGATATATTCAAGTTGGAAATTAGAATAGTTCTCACATGTCAGTCTTCATCTACAAATACAAACATTACTTGTGTGTGTAATAATGAATTTTATTAAAATTAGCCTCTTCAGGTACACCTCTCTCTGCTCCTCTGGACAAACAAAGTAATGACAAGCTGCTAATTAATGTAGCTAACGCTACGTAGCAGCTAAATAATGTTCCGTTAACGTTAGCCTTTCTTTGCTATCCTATTACTTTTCCAGTAGGTGGGGAAACAATATAGGACTGTTTGCTACACCTTAGAAGCTGTAGCATTTATTAACTTACAAATTACATTTTCTGTTAACTTATTGCTAATCTTTCCCTCTGTACTGTTGCTGCTCTGTTCGCTTGTACTGCTTAATCACTTTCTCTGCCCGCTCACTTGTTGCACACTGCCCTAAGGAGCGATGCGACTGTACATTACACTAAGGTTAACGTTACGCTACCTACGTGTACAAGTGTATAAGCTTGAACATTACCTTTTACAGGATTTGAGCTAGTTGATAGTTCAAAGCAAGTTCAAAATAACATTGTGTGTTGTTGTGCTACATTCTTTATATATATATATATATATGTATATATTCTTTTACTTACTTTTATCTATTTAATTTTTCTTTTTATTTTATTACCATTACTAAGTCGCTTAAAGGTACAGTTTGTAAGATCAAATTCCAAACAGTGGAGCGAGTTCCCCCCTTCCTCTGGTGACACTCACAGAGGGTGCCAGGTTGACGCAGCTGAACCTTCACTAGCACATACTGTAAAATCAACATAAACATAACGTAATAATCTAAACTCAGATAGTCTACCTGTTGTGTTCTGGCTTTGTTTATTTCATGAATCAGCTTCTAAATTGGAGTCTGACTCACAATTTATAAAATAGTGACACGAATTAGTTTTGTTTGTAATGAGAGAGAGAGAACACTGGTTGAGATACATACACAGTAAATCAGACTAAGGGAGATCGTTTCATAGTGGTTACGTCCAGCACACATAAACACAGAGAAAGGGCTGGCTCAATTTGTGGCAACGGCAGCTAGTAGTGACACTCCCCACTGACCTGCTGAGGCATCTGAGGCGGCATGGTGCACCCAGCAGGTGGTCCCACCTAGGCAGGCGTATACTGTTGTTTTTCTGTGTGTGTGTGTGTTGTGGTATAATTTACCACCCCGGATTCACTGACCACGCGGACTTTAGAGAGAGAGAAAAATATACAGAGAATGAGACACAACACTTATTCTGAGTTCACCTTTGCAAAGGGAGAATTCAGCTCTACAGACTGCCACTCTCTGCTGAATTCTGCTCTTCACAGTTTTCAGGCTTGTTTTATTAATTCACACAAATGGGGAGGTCCCATATACAGTGTCACAACATTATTTCCAGTACACAGTGTTAAACCCACACCCCTCCCCGCCTGTCCGGTTTTCTCGAGATAAGGTGTTTTTCACCTCTGTTTTTCAGAACACAGGCTCGTTGTCTCATCCTTTCTTGCTACAGGCAGAGGGGAGTAATCTACCGTTATGCTCACAATGTTTCAACCACAAGCAGCTCATTGTTCTCAGCAAAAGTACATCAGTGATACATTTTATATGCAGGCCCTAGGCATAGGTCAAATGGCCAGCTCCTTTCATATCATAGTCAAACACTTTATAATATCCCACACTTTATTGATATAACAGTAATATAGTGAAACATATATAATCCACAGTGTGTGTGTGTGTGTGTTTGTGAACCTCAATTCCTGTTTCTGTCTCTCAGGTCTGGTAGAATCCAACTCTGTTAAACTGCTACACTCACTTGCTTCCATCATTGTAGTGTACTGTGTTTGCTGCAAATTTGTTTCATACTTGGCAACCCCGGATATCGAACATGGAACTGACTGATCAGAATTCCAAAGGCCAAAACATAAACAAAGAGACA
This sequence comes from Nibea coibor, assembly GCA_023373845.1. Taxonomy (NCBI): domain Eukaryota; kingdom Metazoa; phylum Chordata; class Actinopteri; family Sciaenidae; genus Nibea; species Nibea coibor. Next base: position 3,313,726 of record CM041726.1, read on the forward strand.
GGCCGGGAAGTGAATTTCAAAATAATAACATTTTGTTTTTTTATGAACAAGCAAGTATTTCAACTTAGCATGCTTCCTTAAAAAACGATGATGTAGTGTATTCATTTTATCAAATCAAATCAAATTTTATTTGTATAACTCAACTTCACACTAACACGTTTAGCCTCAGAGGGCTTTACAATCTGTACAGGGAGTGACACCCTCTGTCCTCAGACGCTCGGTTCCAGTGAGGAAAAACTTGCCCACAAAAAACAAAACAACAGGGAAAAAATGTGGAAGAAAGCTCAGGAAGAGCCACAGAGGAGGGATCCCTCTCCCAGGACAGACAGACGTGCAATGGATGTCACATGTACAGAACAATCAACACAAACATATTGTACAATTACAATGAATGATGAAATGACAATAAATTACAATGAATGAAAAAATGATGACAGTAGCAGTGGAACCTGTGATAGAGATAGAGAGACACACAGCAGCAGTAAATCATTAACTAACTATAAGCGCTAATGGAGATATGTAATTATGTCATGTCATACATTATACCAGGGGTTCTTAACCTTTCTGACCCTGAGGCCCATTTTTTTCAGTACAGAGTGGCCCAGGGCCCATTAAATATAATTTTAATATATATTATTTATTATTATTAATTATATTATATTATATATTATTTAATATGTGTTATTTAATATATATATACACTGTATATGTTTATAATTATCTCACTCTTGGTTTGATTTGTATTCAATTCAATTCAATAAACCAAATCCACTTACAGTTTACCAAGCAAAAACCTTGTCAAATAAAATGACATCACAAAATATGATCATCACAAAGACTTTTATTGAACATGTCAATGTTAACGTCAAGGTTAAACATGTCATGAATCAAAGCCTGATGTGTGTGCACATCAGGCTGATTCATGACACAAATCAATCAATTCAGGCTTATTAATGAAAAAAGACCAATAATTAGATTTTACTTAAATAAAAAAGGAAGGACTCAGAATAAAAATAAATAATATATATACATATAAATCAATCAATAAAAAGGTGGTGATAAAATAAATACATTCAAAATAATGTTTTTTAAATAAAATAAATAAACTGTACTTAAAATTGAAATGCAAATGAAAAAAAACAATAGGGCCTCGCACACAGTGCGTGCTCGGGCCCTAACTATATTTGTGCATGGTAGAACCAGAAGAATATTTATATCTGTAACATATGAACAATAACAATAATAACAATTATACAACTTTTTTTTCCTTCAACCTTTTTATCTTCACCTCTTAATGAGATACTTGGGCCTGCCTCTGAGACACAATCAGATCCAGTCTGGGTGGAATGGGGGAAAGGCTCACTCTCAGAGTAGCCTCCAGCGTTGCTCTGAGTCTGTTTCGGGCTTTGGTCTTAGTTGTGGCCAGGATGGAGAATCCTGACTCACACAGGTACGTGGTGGTGAATGGGAGAAGGAGTTTCACAGCCCTCGGTGCAAGACATGGGTACTCCTTTGAGACAGCAACCCAGAAGGAGCCCAGGTCCAGTTTGCCCCACTGCAACTTTAAAGTGCTGTCAGTGGAAACTTCCAGAAGCTGGGATTCCAGATGTGAGGGCAAAGCAACATCATTTGCAGTGGAATCCACAGAAAATGGGTCCAAAATCCACACGTGTCCCTCTCTGGGATCCTCAGGAAAATAGTCATCAAATTTCTCTGCCAGTTGTGAGAGGTGCTGAGAGACTGAGTCACTAATATTCACCTGAGGGGAGTTTTCCAAAAATGTCAGACAAAAGTAGAAACATGTCCATTCTCTTTTCCTGGGCCCTCTTGGTCCACAAAGCAAGTTTCCTCTTGAAAGCTTGAACTTTGTCTGCAACAACAAACATGTTGCTGGCTCTTCCTTGAAGTGAGATGTTCAGCTGGTTCAGTCGTGTAAAAATGTCACAGAGGTAGGCAAGTTGTGCTGTGAACTTTGTGTTGGCATAGTAATGTGCAAGAGGAGATTTTTTCTCAGTGAGAAACGAGAAGACTTCATTCCTCAGTTCAAACAAACGCTTGAGGACCAGTCCTCTTGAGAGCCACCTCACTTCACTGTGATAGAGCAGCTGGATGTGATCTGCTTCTATGTCCTCACAAAGCTTAGTAAAACATCTGGAGTTCACAGCATTGTTTTTAATAAAGTTGATGGTTTTCACACTTACATCCATCACCCCGTGGAACTCTGGTGACATATTTTTTGCTGCAAGGCTTTCACGGTGGAGAAAACAGTGTGTCCATTTAGCTTCTGGTGCACGATCGAGTATCTGTCTGATGACACCGTGATGCTTGCCAGTCATTGACGCTGCACCGTCACTGCACACCCCGACACAGTTCTGCCAGTCCAGGCCATTCTCACTGAAGTAGTTATCAATGCAGCGGAAACATTCCTGAGCCGTAGTTCGTGTTGGTAGCTCTCCACAAAACAGTATGTCTTCGTGCAAACTACTGCCCCAGCGATAGCGAACAAAAACCAACAGCAGCGCAGCATTCGTGACATCAGTGGACTCGTCAAGTTGCAAAGAGAAAAATGGGCTACTTTTTACTCTTTCAGTGAGTTGTTGCTGTATGTCTGAGGCCATGTCCGCGATACGGTCACTCACAGTGTCGTTTGAGAGTGGGATGGTCAGCAGCTTCTTTGCAGCGGCCTCTCCGATCATCTCACGGCACATATCAACAGCAGCAGGCAGAACCAACTCCTCCGCTATGGTGAATGGTTTCTTACTTTGTGCCACACGTCAGGCTACGAGGTAGCTGGCTTTCAGTGCACTTTTAGAGTTGCCAGTCAGTGACACGATCGATCTTCTCTGCATCTGCAGCCCATCTTCTTTTCTCTTGAAAAATTCCACCGGCTTTCCCACAAGCGTCGGATGCTTGGTCTCTAGGTGCCGCTGTAGTTTTGACGGCTTAAGTGCTTCGTTAGACAGCGTTAACCCACACTCCACACACTGGGCTCTCAGCACTGCCTCGCTACCTCCGTTTACGAAGCCGTACTTAATGAAGTCGGGATTGTACTTGCGCAAAAAATTACTTTTTGGCGGGGGGTCGTCTTCATTTTTTCGTTTTAAATATTTCTCCATCTTGTTTGTTTATAGCTAGCTGAGTGTCTTCTTCTCCTTATTTATGGAGCTGGTTAAAGTAACAACTGACTGATGCATAAGCGCCACTACATGGTCGGGAGTTGTTATTGCGTCCCGCGGCCCTCGCGGCCCACACGTACAAAACAGATTTTTTTGCGGCCCACTAGGTGGCGCTCGGGGCCCAAGTTTGGGCCGCGGCCCTATGGTTAAGAATCGCTGGCTTAAAGGATCCTTTAATATCAGGCTGTATTATGACATTGTGCTGCCACCTCAGACTTTGATTAGTAATTTTTATTTGTTTTAGGATTTCCCAGTGTGATTGGCTGCATAGATGGCATGCACATCCCCATCACGGCTCCCTCACATAATGAGGCTGATGATGTGAATAGGAAGTCCATTCACAGCATTAATGTGCAGGTACATGTAAACCAAGAAGTTTCACAGTGTTAAGCACTTCCTCATAGTTTAACTAATATCTGTCATTCTCTGCACTGTCAAGATCATATGTGATGCACACATCACCTCTAATGTGGAGGCCAAGTGGCCTGGGGTCCATTTCACAAAGAAGGTTCAACAAACTCTGAGTCAAATCCTTAACTCTGAGTTGATCTACTCTGAGATAGTAAACGCTGAGTTTTCGGTTTCACAACAGCTGATTTGAGTTAGTTTGATCAACTCAGAGTAGTTTCACCTGGGCCCGGTATTTCAAAACTTGTAATCTGGATCAGGATAATCCGGATAATGAAAACCTCCTTTTCTCAGTCATGGATCAAGGTGATCCTGCTCACTTTATCTGAGTATTTCAAAACACTGGCGGATTGGATCACCGTGATCCCGATCTGGGCGGATACGGATTTCCAAATCTCGTGACTCCGCCTCTGCGGACCGAAAACATGGCGGACTACCTCACGAAAGGAGCAGCTGGGAGTAAGACTTCACATCAAATGTGTAAGTTCACCGTCGTCTAATGTGTGGCAGTTTAAGGACCATACGAACGCCAACCAACATATCATGCAAACCAACTCGTTGAATTGTCACCTAATTCAAACCAGGCCGTAGCGATCTCTAATTGCTAACAGTAGCTAACCCGGTGTTCCGTATTAACTTGTGACTACGTGAACTGGCGACTGTGGTAGTGATGTGTCGTGGGGTGAACGATCCAGTTCTAAGAGCCGGATCTTTGAAATGAACCGGCTCCTCGCTGGGAGCCGATTTAGGGATTTAGGGAGCCGTTTTTTTTTCTCACTTCGGTGCCTCACTGTTTCCTCTCCCTGACACTCTCCCTCGTGCCATGCCCGTTCTCACACACTTTTTTTTTCTCCACTTTTTTGTGTGAAAGGTAATTGAAAATAAATAAAACTGAAAATTCAAAATAAAACACAACTGGGAATTGTGTTTAAAATAGTTAAAAGTTTCCCTAATTAGGTCTTTATTTTTATGCTTTATAAAGGAATAAAGGATAAACATTTGATGTCATGTATGTATTTTGCATTAGTAATTCATTTTTTCAGGCAGTTTTGCATTATTTTGGGTGATAAATTAATTAAACAGTTAGTAAGTTTTATTTATATATTACATTTTTACACAGCATGCAAGTGCATTACATTGTCAAAAATGAACTAAAATATAACAAAATCTTAAAACATAAAATAATAATAATAATAATAATAATAATAATAATACTGATGTTAGTGATTGGAATTCCGTCTCTTTTTTGTGAGCCGGATCATTTGGCTCAGCTCACCAAGAAGAGCCGAAACTTTCAGCTGCCAAATGGCTCTTCGTGTTACCACTTGTACCAATCATACCAATACCACTCAATTGCAATAAATTGCTGTAGCCAATTGCATTTACAGTTATAAGATCCCTTGTAAGTCTCTGCCATAAATTGATTGAAGGACAAATGCGGTTAATGAAGGTGATTTCTGCCTAAATATGATTTGATCTGATTCTAGGGCTTCATAATATAAAGATCTGAGCTCACAGGACAGCTTGGAATTCTTGTAAAGGACCATTACAACACAACATGGTCATTTTCACCTGCCATAAATTGATTGAAGGCTAAATGCATTCAATGAAAGTTGATTTCTGCTTAAATATGACTTGGTTTGATTCTAGAGCTTCATAATATCAGGATCTGTGCTCACAGGACAGCTTGGATTATTGTAAAGGACCATTACAACACTAAAATAGGAATTTTCACCTGCCAAAAATTGATTGAAGGCATTTTCACCTGCCATAAATTGATTGAAGGCCAAACGCAGTAAATGAAAGGTGATTTCTGCCTAAATAGGACTTGATCTGATTCTAGGGCTTCATAATATCAAGATCTGAGCTCACAGGACAACTTGGAATTCTTGTAAAGGACCATTACAACACAAAATGGGCATTTTCACCTGCTGAAAATGGGAATTTTCACCTGCCGTAAATTGACTGAAGGCCAAATGCAGTTAATGAAAGGTGATTTCTGCCTAAATATGACTTGATCGGATACTAGAGCTTCATACTATAAAGATCTGAGCTCACGGGACAGCTTGGAATTCTTGTAAGGGACCATTACAACACAAAATGGGCATTTTCGCCTGCTGAAAATGGCAATTTTCACTTGCCATAAATTGATTGAAGGCCAAATGCAGTTAATGAAAGGTGATTTCTGCCTAAATATGACTTGATCGGATTGTAGAGCTTCATAATATAAAGATCTGAGCTAACGGGACAGCTTGGAATTCTTGTAAGGGACCATTACAACTGAAAATGGGCATTTTCACCTGCCAAAAATTGATTGAAGGCATTTTCACCTGCCATAAATTGATTGAAGGCCAAACGCAGTTAATGAAACATGATTTCTGCCTAAACAGGACTTGATCTGATTCTAGGGCTTCATAATATAAAGATCTGAGCTCACAGGACAGCTTGGAATTCTTGTAAGGGACCATTACAACACAAAATGGGCATTTTCACCTGCCATAAAATGATTGAAGGCATTTTCACCTGCCATAAATTGATTGAAGGCCAAACGCAGTTAATGAAAGGTGATTTCTGCCTAAATAGGACTTGATCTAATTCTAGGGCTTCATAATATAAAGATCTGAGCTCACAGGACAGCTTGGAATTCTTGTAAAGGACCATTACAACACAAAATGGGCATTTTCACCTGCCAAAAATTGATTGAAGGCCAAACGCAGTTAATGAAACATGATTTCTGCCTAAACAGGACTTGATCTGATTCTAGGGCTTCATAATATAAAGATCTGAGCTAAGGAACAGCTTGGAATTCTTTAAAAGACCATTACAACACAACATGGTCATTTTCACCTGCCATAAATTGATTGAAGGCTAAATGCATTCAATGAAAGTTGATTTCTGCTTATATATGACTTGGTTTGATTCTAGAGATTCATAATATGAAGATCTGTGCTCATGGGACAGCTTGGATTTTTTGTAAAGGACCATTACAACACAAAATGGGAATTTTCACCTGCCAAAAATTGATTGAAGGCATTTTCACCTGCCATAAATTGATTGAAGGCCAAACACAGTTAATGAAAGGTGATTTCTGCCTAAATAGGACTTGATCTGATTCTAGGGCTTCATAATATCAAGATCTGAGCTCACAGGACAACTTGGAATTCTTGTAAAGGACCATTACAACACAAAATGGGCATTTTCACCTGCTGAAAATGGGAATTTTCACCTGCCGTAAATTGACTGAAGGCCAAATGCAGTTAATGAAAGGTGATTTCTGCCTAAATATGACTTGATCGGATACTAGAGCTTCATACTATAAAGATCTGAGCTCACGGGACAGCTTGGAATTCTTGTAAGGGACCATTACAACACAAAATGGGCATTTTCGCCTGCTGAAAATGGCAATTTTCACTTGCCATAAATTGATTGAAGGCCAAATGCAGTTAATGAAAGGTGATTTCTGCCTAAATATGACTTGATCGGATTGTAGAGCTTCATAATATAAAGATCTGAGCTAACGGGACAGCTTGGAATTCTTGTAAGGGACCATTACAACTGAAAATGGGCATTTTCACCTGCCAAAAATTGATTGAAGGCATTTTCACCTGCCATAAATTGATTGAAGGCCAAACGCAGTTAATGAAACATGATTTCTGCCTAAACAGGACTTGATCTGATTCTAGGGCTTCATAATATAAAGATCTGAGCTCACAGGACAGCTTGGAATTCTTGTAAGGGACCATTACAACACAAAATGGGCATTTTCACCTGCCATAAAATGATTGAAGGCATTTTCACCTGCCATAAATTGATTGAAGGCCAAACGCAGTTAATGAAAGGTGATTTCTGCCTAAATAGGACTTGATCTAATTCTAGGGCTTCATAATATAAAGATCTGAGCTCACAGGACAGCTTGGAATTCTTGTAAAGGACCATTACAACACAAAATGGGCATTTTCACCTGCCAAAAATTGATTGAAGGCCAAACGCAGTTAATGAAACATGATTTCTGCCTAAACAGGACTTGATCTGATTCTAGGGCTTCATAATATAAAGATCTGAGCTAAGGAACAGCTTGGAATTCTTTAAAAGACCATTACAACACAACATGGTCATTTTCACCTGCCATAAATTGATTGAAGGCTAAATGCATTCAATGAAAGTTGATTTCTGCTTATATATGACTTGGTTTGATTCTAGAGATTCATAATATGAAGATCTGTGCTCATGGGACAGCTTGGATTTTTTGTAAAGGACCATTACAACACAAAATGGGAATTTTCACCTGCCAAAAATTGATTGAAGGCATTTTCACCTGCCATAAATTGATTGAAGGCCAAACACAGTTAATGAAAGGTGATTTCTGCCTAAGTAGGACTTGATCTGATTGTAGAGCTTGATAATATAAAGATGTGAGCTCACAGGACAGCTTGGAATTCTTGTAAGGGACCATTACAACACAAAATGGGCATTTTCACCTGCCATAAATTGATTGAAGGCCAAACGCAGTTAATGAAACATGATTTCTGCCTAAATAGGACTTGATCTAATTCTAGGGCTTCATAATATAAAGATCTGAGCTCACAGGACAGCTTGGAATTCTTGTAAAGGACCATTACAACACAAAATGGGCATTTTCACCTGCCAAAAATTGATTGAAGGCATTTTCACCTGCCATAAATTGATTGAAGGCCAAACACAGTTAATGAAAGGTGATTTCTGCCTAAATATGACTTGATCGGATACTAGAGCTTCATACTATAAAGATCTGAGCTCACGGGACAGCTTGGAATTCTTGTAAGGGACCATTACAACAGAAAATGGGCATTTTCACCTGCCAAAAATTGATTGAAGGCATTTTCACCTGCCATAAATTGATTGAAGGCCAAACGCAGTTAATGAAACATGATTTCTGCCTAAACAGGACTTGATCTGATTCTAGGGCTTCATAATATAAAGATCTGAGCTCACAGGACAGCTTCGATTTTTTGTAAAGGACCATTACAACGAATAATGGGAATTTTCACCTGCCAAAAATTGATTGAAGGCATTTTCACCTGCCATAAATTGATTGAAGGCCAAACACAGTTAATGAAAGGTGATTTCTGCCTAAGTAGGACTTGGTCTGATTCTAGAGCTTCATACTATAAAGATCTGAGCTCACGGGACAGCTTGGAATTCTTGTAAGGGACCATTACAACAGAAAATGGGCATTTTCACCTGCCAAAAATTGATTGAAGGCATTTTCACCTGCCATAAATTGATTGAAGGCCAAACACAGTTAATGAAAGGTGATTTCTGCTTAAATATGACTTGGTTTGATTCTAGAGCTTCATAATATGAAGATCTGTGCTCACAGGACAGCTTGGATTTTTTGTAAAGGACCATTACAACACAAAATGTTCATTTTCACCTGCCAAAAATTGATTGAAGGCATTTTCACCTGCCATAAATTGATTGAAGGCCAAATGCAGTTAATGAAATGTGATTTCTGCCTAAATATGACTTGATCGGATTGTAGAGCTTCATAATATAAAGATCTGAGCTCACAGGACAGCTTGGAATTCCTGAAAGGGACCATTACAACACAAAATGGTCATTTTCACCTGCCATAAATTGATTGAAGGCCAAACGCAGTTAATGAAACATGATTTCTGCCTAAATAGGACTTGATCTGATTCTAGGGCTTGATAATATAAAGATCTGAGCTCACAGGACAGCTTGGAATTCTTGTAAAGGACCATTACAACACAAAATGGGCATTTTCACCTGCCATAAATTGATTGAAGGCCAAACACAGTTAATGAAAGGTGATTTCTGCTTAAATATGACTTGGTTTGATTCTAGAGCTTCATAATATGAAGATCTGTGCTCACAGGACAGCTTGGATTTTTTTGTAAAGGACCATTACAACACAAAATGGGCATTTTCACCTGCCATAAATTGATTGAAGGCCAAACACAGTTAATGAAAGGTGATTTCTGCCTAAGTAGGACATGGTCTGATTCTAGAGCTTGATAATATAAAGATCTGAGCTCACAGGACAGCTTGGAATTCTTGTAAAGGACCATTACAACACAAAATGGGCATTTTCACCTACTGAAAATGGGCATTTTCACCTGCCATAAATTGATTGAAGGCCAAATGCAGTTAATGAAAGGTGATTTCTGCCTAAATATGACTTGATCGGATTGTAGAGCTTCATAATATAAAGATCTCAGCTAACGGGACAGCTTGGAATTCTTGTAAGGGACCATTACAACACAAAATGGGCATTTTCACCTGCCAAAAATTGATTGAAGGCATTTTCACCTGCCATAAATTGATTGAAGGCCAAACGCAGTTAATGAAACATGATTTCTGCCTAAACAGGACTTGATCTGATTCTAGGGCTTCATAATATAAAGATCTGAGCTCAGGAACAGCTTGGAATTCTTTAAAAGACCATTACAACACAACATGGTCATTTTCACCTGCCATAAATTGATTGAAGGCTAAATGCATTCAATGAAAGTTGATTTCTGCTTAAATATGACTTGGTTTGATTCTAGAGCTTCATAATATGAAGATCTGTGCTCACGGGACAGCTTGGATTTTTTGTAAAGGACCATTACAACACAAAATGGGCATTTTCACCTGCCAAAAATTGATTGAAGGCATTTTCACCTGCCATAAATTGATTGAAGGCCAAACGCAGTTAATGAAACATGATTTCTGCCTAAACAGGACTTGATCTGATTCTAGGGCTTCATAATATAAAGATCTGAGCTCACAGGACAGCTTGGAATTCTTGTAAGGGACCATTACAACACAAAATGGGCATTTTCACCTGCCATAAAATGATTGAAGGCATTTTCACCTGCCATAAATTGATTGAAGGCCAAACACAGTTAATGAAAGGTGATTTCTGCCTAAGTAGGACTTGGTCTGATTCTAGAGCTTCATACTATAAAGATCTGAGCTCACGGGACAGCTTGGAATTCTTGTAAGGGACCATTACAACAGAAAATGGGCATTTTCACCTGCCAAAAATTGATTGAAGGCATTTTCACCTGCCATAAATTGATTGAAGGCCAAACACAGTTAATGAAAGGTGATTTCTGCTTAAATATGACTTGGTTTGATTCTAGAGCTTCATAATATGAAGATCTGTGCTCACAGGACAGCTTGGATTTTTTGTAAAGGACCATTACAACACAAAATGGGAATTTTCACCTGCCAAAAATTGATTGAAGGCATTTTCACCTGCCATAAATTGATTGAAGGCCAAATGCAGTTAATGAAATGTGATTTCTGCCTAAATATGACTTGATCGGATTGTAGAGCTTCATAATATAAAGATCTGAGCTCACAGGACAGCTTGGAATTCCTGAAAGGGACCATTACAACACAAAATGGTCATTTTCACCTGCCATAAATTGATTGAAGGCCAAACGCAGTTAATGAAACATGATTTCTGCCTAAACAGGACTTGATCTGATTCTAGGGCTTCATAATATAAAGATCTGAGCTCACAGGACAGCTTGGAATTCTTTGTAAGGGACCATTACAACACAAAATGGGCATTTTCACCTGCCATAAAATGATTGAAGGCATTTTCACCTGCCATAAATTGATTGAAGGCCAAACGCAGTTAATGAAACATGATTTCTGCCTAAATAGGACTTGATCTAATTCTAGGGCTTCATAATATAAAGATCTGAGCTCACAGGACAGCTTGGAATTCTTGTAAAGGACCATTACAACACAAAATGGGCATTTTCACCTGCCAAAAGTTGATTGAAGGCATTTTCACCTGCCATAAATTGATTGAAGGCCAAACACACTTAATGAAAGGTGATTTCTGCCTAAATATGACTTGATCGGATACTAGAGCTTCATACTATAAAGATCTGAGCTCACGGGACAGCTTGGAATTCTTTGTAAGGGACCATTACAACAGAAAATGGGCATTTTCACCTGCCAAAAATTGATTGAAGGCATTTTCACCTGCCATAAATTGATTGAAGGCCAAACGCAGTTAATGAAACATGATTTCTGCCTAAACAGGACTTGATCTGATTCTAGGGCTTCATAATATAAAGATCTGAGCTCACAGGACAGCTTGGATTTTTTGTAAAGGACCATTACAACGAATAATGGGAATTTTCACCTGCCAAAAATTGATTGAAGGCATTTTCACCTGCCATAAATTGATTGAAGGCCAAACACAGTTAATGAAAGGTGATTTCTGCCTAAGTAGGACTTGGTCTGATTCTAGAGCTTCATACTATAAAGATCTGAGCTCACGGGACAGCTTGGAATTCTTGTAAGGGACCATTACAACAGAAAATGGGCATTTTCACCTGCCAAAATGGATTGAAGGCATTTTCACCTGCCATAAATTGATTGAAGGCCAAACACAGTTAATGAAAGGTGATTTCTGCTTAAATATGACTTGGTTTGATTCTAGAGCTTCATAATATGAAGATCTGTGCTCACAGGACAGCTTGGATTCTTTGTAAGGGACCATTACAACACAAAATGGGCATTTTCACCTGCCAAAAATTGATTGAAGGCATTTTCACCTGCCATAAATTGATTGAAGGCCAAACGCAGTTAATGAAACATGATTTCTGCCTAAACAGGACTTGATCTGATTCTAGGGCTTCATAATATAAAGATCTGAGCTCAGGAACAGCTTGGAATTCTTTAAAAGACCATTACAACACAACATGGTCATTTTCACCTGCCATAAATTGATTGAAGGCTAAATGCATTCAATGAAAGTTGATTTCTGCTTAAATATGACTTGGTTTGATTCTAGAGCTTCATAATATGAAGATCTGTGCTCACGGGACAGCTTGGATTTTTTGTAAAGGACCATTACAACACAAAATGGGCATTTTCACCTGCCATAAAATGATTGAAGGCATTTTCACCTGCCATAAATTGATTGAAGGCCAAACGCAGTTAATGAAACATGATTTCTGCCTAAATAGGACTTGATCTAATTCTAGGGCTTCATAATATAAAGGTCTGAGCTCACAGGACAGCTTGGAATTCTTGTAAAGGACCATTACAACACAAAATGGGCATTTTCACCTGCCAAAAATTGATTGAAGGCATTTTCACCTGCCATAAATTGATTGAAGGCCAAACACACTTAATGAAAGGTGATTTCTGCCTAAATATGACTTGATCGGATACTAGAGCTTCATACTATAAAGATCTGAGCTCACGGGACAGCTTGGAATTCTTGTAAGGGACCATTACAACAGAAAATGGGCATTTTCACCTGCCAAAAATTGATTGAAGGCATTTTCACCTGCCATAAATTGATTGAAGGCCAAACGCAGTTAATGAAACATGATTTCTGCCTAAACAGGACTTGATCTGATTCTAGGGCTTCATAATATAAAGATCTGAGCTCACAGGACAGCTTGGATTTTTTGTAAAGGACCATTACAACGAATAATGGGAATTTTCACCTGCCAAAAATTGATTGAAGGCATTTTCACCTGCCATAAATTGATTGAAGGCCAAACACAGTTAATGAAAGGTGATTTCTGCCTAAGTAGGACTTGGTCTGATTCTAGAGCTTCATACTATAAAGATCTGAGCTCACGGGACAGCTTGGAATTCTTGTAAGGGACCATTACAACAGAAAATGGGCATTTTCACCTGCCAAAATGGATTGAAGGCATTTTCACCTGCCATAAATTGATTGAAGGCCAAACACAGTTAATGAAAGGTGATTTCTGCTTAAATATGACTTGGTTTGATTCTAGAGCTTCATAATATGAAGATCTGTGCTCACAGGACAGCTTGGATTTTTTGTAAAGGAGCATTACAACACAACATGGGAATTTTCACCTGCCAAAAATTGATTGAAGGCATTTTCACCTGCCATAAATTGATTGAAGGCCAAACACAGTTAATGAAAGGTGATTTCTGCCTAAATATGACTTGATCGGATACTAGAGCTTCGTACTATAAAGATCTGAGCTCACGGGACAGCTTGGAATTCTTGTAAGGGACCATTACAACAGAAAATGGGCATTTTCACCTGCCAAAAATTGATTGAAGGCATTTTGCCAAAAATTCATTGAAGGCCAAACGCAGTTAATGAAAGGTGATTTCTGCCTAAGTAGGACTTGATCTGATTGTAGAGCTTCATAATATAAAGATCTGAGCTCACAGGACAGCTTGGAATTCTTGTAAAGGACCATTACAACACAAAATGGGCATTTTTTCACCTGCCAAAAATTGATTGAAGGCATTTTCACGTGCCATAAATTGATTGAAGGCCAAACGCAGTTAATGAAACATGATTTCTGCTGAAATATGACTTGGTTTGATTCTAGAGCTTCATAATATAAAGATCTGAGCTCACAGGACAGCTTGGAATTCTTGTAAAGGACCATTACAACACAAAATGGGCATTTTCACCTGCCCAAAAATTGATTGAAGGTATTTTCACCTGCCATAAATTGATTGAAGGCCAAACACAGTTAATGAAACATGATTTCTGCCTAAATAGGACTTGATCTAATTCTAGGGCTTCATAATATAAAGATCTGAGCTCACGGGACAGCTTGGAATTCTTGTAAGGGACCATTACAACAGAAAATGGGCATTTTCACCTGCCAAAAATTGATTGAAGGCATTTTGCCAAAAATTGATTGAAGGCCAAACGCAGTTAATGAAAGGTGATTTCTGCCTAAGTAGGACTTGGTTTGATTCTAGAGCTTCATAATATAAAGATCTGAGCTCACAGGACAGCTTGGAATTCTTGTAAAGGACCATTACAACACAAAATGGGCATTTTCACCTGCCATAAAATGATTGAAGGCATTTTCACCTGCCATAAATTGATTGAAGGCCAAACGCAGTTAATGAAAGTTGATTTCTGCTTAAATATGACTTGGTTTGATTCTAGAGCTTCATAATATGAAGATCTGTGCTCACGGGACAGCTTGGATTTTTTGTAAAGGACCATTACAACACAAAATGGGCATTTTCACCTGCTGAAAATGGGCATTTTCACCTGCCATAAATTGATTGAAGGCCAAATGCAGTTAATGAAAGGTGATTTCTGCCTAAATATGACTTGATCGGATTGTAGAGCTTCATAATATAAAGATCTGAGCTCACAGGACAGCTTGGAATTCCTGAAAAGACTATTACAACACAAAATGGTCATTTTCACCTGCCATAAATTGATTGAAGGCATTTTCACCTGCCATAAATTGATTGAAGGCCAAATGCAGTTAATGAAAGGTGATTTCTGCCTAAATATGACTTGATCGGATTGTAGAGCTTCATAATATAAAGATCTCAGCTAACGGGACAGCTTGGAATTCTTGTAAGGGACCATTACAACACAAAATGGGCATTTTTCACCTGCCAAAAATTGATTGAAGGCATTTTCACCTGCCATAAATTGATTGAAGGCCAAACGCAGTTAATGAAACATGATTTCTGCCTAAATAGGACTTGATCTGATTCTAGGGCTTCATAATATAAAGATCTGACCTCAGGAACAGCTTGGAATTCTTTAAAAGACCATTACAACACAACATGGTCATTTTCACCTGCCATAAATTGATTGAAGGCTAAATGCATTCAATGAAAGTTGATTTCTGCTTAAATATGACTTGGTTTGATTCTAGAGCTTCATAATATGAAGATCTGTGCTCACGGGACAGCTTGGATTTTTTGTAAAGGACCATTACAACACAAAATGGGCATTTTCACCTGCCAAAAATTGATTGAAGGCATTTTCACGTGCCATAAATTGATTGAAGGCCAACCGCAGTCAATGAAAGGTGATTTCTGCTTAAATATGACTTGGTTTGATTCTAGAGCTTCATAATATAAAGATCTGTGCTCACAGGACAGCTTGGATTTTTTGTAAAGGAGCATTACAACACAACATGGGAATTTTCACCTGCCAAAAATTGATTGAAGGCATTTTCACCTGCCATAAATTGATTGAAGGCCAAACACAGTTAATGAAAGGTGATTTCTGCCTAAATATGACTTGATCGGATACTAGAGCTTCGTACTATAAAGATCTGAGCTCACGGGACAGCTTGGAATTCTTGTAAGGGACCATTACAACAGAAAATGGGCATTTTCACCTGCCAAAAATTGATTGAAGGCATTTTGCCAAAAATTCATTGAAGGCCAAACGCAGTTAATGAAAGGTGATTTCTGCCTAAGTAGGACTTGATCTGATTGTAGAGCTTCATAATATAAAGATCTGAGCTCACAGGACAGCTTGGAATTCTTGTAAAGGACCATTACAACACAAAATGGGCATTTTCACCTGCCAAAAATTGATTGAAGGCATTTTCACGTGCCATAAATTGATTGAAGGCCAAACGCAGTTAATGAAACATGATTTCTGCTTAAATATGACTTGGTTTGATTCTAGAGCTTCATAATATAAAGATCTGAGCTCACAGGACAGCTTGGAATTCTTGTAAAGGACCATTACAACACAAAATGGGCATTTTCACCTGCCAAAAATTGATTGAAGGCATTTTCACCTGCCATAAATTGATTGAAGGCCAAACACAGTTAATGAAACATGATTTCTGCCTAAATAGGACTTGATCTAATTCTAGGGCTTCATAATATAAAGATCTGAGCTCACGGGACAGCTTGGAATTCTTGTAAGGGACCATTACAACAGAAAATGGGCATTTTCACCTGCCAAAAATTGATTGAAGGCATTTTGCCAAAAATTGATTGAAGGCCAAACGCAGTTAATGAAAGGTGATTTCTGCCTAAGTAGGACTTGGTTTGATTCTAGAGCTTCATAATATAAAGATCTGAGCTCACAGGACAGCTTGGAATTCTTGTAAAGGACCATTACAACACAAAATGGGCATTTTCACCTGCCAAAAATTGATTGAAGGCATTTTCACCTGCCATAAATTGATTGAAGGCCAAACACAGTTAATGAAAGGTGATTTCTGCCTAAATATGACTTGATCGGATACTAGAGCTTCGTACTATAAAGATCTGAGCTCACGGGACAGCTTGGAATTCTTGTAAGGGACCATTACAACAGAAAATGGGAATTTTCACCTGCCAAAAATTGATTGAAGGCATTTTCACCTGCCATAAATTGATTGAAGGCCAAACGCAGTTAATGAAACATGATTTCTGCCTAAATAGGACTTGATCTGATTCTAGGGCTTCATAATATCAAGATCTGAGTTCACAGGACAGCTTGGAATTCTTGTAAAGGACCATTACAACACAAAATGGGCATTTTCACCTGCCAAAAATTGATTGAAAGCATTTTCACGTGCCATAAATTGATTGAAGGCCAACCGCAGTCAATGAAAGGTGATTTCTGCTTAAATATGACTTGGTTTGATTCTAGAGCTTCATAATATAAAGATCTGTGCTCACAGGACAGCTTGGATTTTTTGTAAAGGAGCATTACAACACAACATGGGAATTTTCACCTGCCAAAAATTGATTGAAGGCATTTTCACCTGCCATAAATTGATTGAAGGCCAAACACAGTTAATGAAAGGTGATTTCTGCCTAAATATGACTTGATCGGATACTAGAGCTTCGTACTATAAAGATCTGAGCTCACGGGACAGCTTGGAATTCTTGTAAGGGACCATTACAACAGAAAATGGGCATTTTCACCTGCCAAAAATTGATTGAAGGCATTTTGCCAAAAATTGATTGAAGGCCAAACGCAGTTAATGAAAGGTGATTTCTGCCTAAGTAGGACTTGATCTGATTGTAGAGCTTCATAATATAAAGATCTGAGCTCACAGGACAGCTTGGAATTCTTGTAAAGGACCATTACAACACAAAATGGGCATTTTCACCTGCCAAAAATTGATTGAAGGCATTTTTCACGTGCCATAAATTGATTGAAGGCCAAACGCAGTTAATGAAACATGATTTCTGCTTAAATATGACTTGGTTTGATTCTAGAGCTTCATAATATAAAGATCTGAGCTCACAGGACAGCTTGGAATTCTTGTAAAGGACCATTACAACACAAAATGGGCATTTTCACCTGCCAAAAATTGATTGAAGGCATTTTCACCTGCCATAAATTGATTGAAGGCCAAACACAGTTAATGAAAGGTGATTTCTGCCTAAATATGACTTGATCGGATACTAGAGCTTCGTACTATAAAGATCTGAGCTCACGGGACAGCTTGGAATTCTTGTAAGGGACCATTACAACAGAAAATGGGAATTTTCACCTGCCAAAAATTGATTGAAGGCATTTTCACCTGCCATAAATTGATTGAAGGCCAAACGCAGTTAATGAAACATGATTTCTGCCTAAATAGGACTTGATCTGATTATAGGGCTTCATAATATCCAGATCTGAGCTCACAGGACAGCTTGGAATTCTTGTAAAGGACCATTACAACACAAAATGGGCATTTTCACCTGCCATAAATTGATTGAAGGCCAAACACAGTTAATGAAAGGTGATTTCTGCTTAAATATGACTTGGTTTGATTCTAGAGCTTCATAATATGAAGATCTGTGCTCACAGGACAGCTTGGATTTTTTGTAAAGGACCATTACAACACAACATGGGCATTTTCACCTGCCAAAAATTGATTGAAGGCATTTTCACCTGCCATAAATTGATTGAAGGCCAAATGCAGTTAATGAAAGATGATTTCTGCCTAAGTAGGACTTGGTCTGATTCTAGAGCTTGATAATATAAAGATCTGAGCTCACAGGACAGCTTGGAATTCTTGTAAAGGACCATTACAACACAAAATGGGCATTTTCACCTGCTGAAAATGGGCATTTTCACCTGCCAAAAATTGATTGAAGGCCAAACGCATTTAATGAAACATGATTTCTGCCTAAATAGGAATTGATCTGATTCTAGGGCTTCATAATATCAAGATCTGAGTTCACAGGACAGCTTGGAATTCTTGTAAAGGACCATTACAACACAAAATAGGCATTTTCACCTGCCAAAAATTGATTGAAGGCATTTTCACGTGCCATAAATTGATTGAAGGCCAACCGCAGTCAATGAAAGGTGATTTCTGCTTAAATATGACTTGGTTTGATTCTAGAGCTTCATAATATAAAGATCTGTGGTCACAGGACAGCTTGGATTTTTTGTAAAGGAGCATTACAACACAACATGGGAATTTTCACCTGCCAAAAATTGATTGAAGGCCAAATGCAGTTAATGAAAGGTGATTTCTGCCTAAGTAGGACTTGGTCTGATTCTAGAGCTTGATAATATAAAGATCTGAGCTCACAGGACAGCTTGGAATTCTTGTAAAGGACCATTACAACACAAAATTGGCATTTTCACCTCCCAAAAAATTGATTGAAGGCATTTTCACCTGCCATAAATTGATTGAAGGCCAAACGCAGTTAATGAAACATGATTTCTGCCTAAATAGGACTTGATCTGATTCTAGGGCTTCATAATATCAAGATCTGAGCTCACAGGACAGCTTGGAATTCTTGTAAAGGACCATTACAACACAAAATGGGCATTTTCACCTGCCATAAATTGATTGAAGGCCAAACATAGTTAATGAAAGGTGATTTCTGCTTAAATATGACTTGATTTGATTCTAGAGCTTCATAATATGAAGATCTGTGCTCACAGGACAGCTTGGATTTTTTGTAAAGGACCATTACAACACAACATGGGCATTTTCACCTGCCAAAAATTGATTGAAGGCATTTTCACCTGCCATAAATTGATTGAAGGCCAAATGCAGTTAATGAAAGATGATTTCTGCCTAAGTAGGACTTGGTCTGATTCTAGAGCTTGATAATATAAAGATCTGAGCTCACAGGACAGCTTGGAATTCTTGTAAAGGACCATTACAACACAAAATGGGCATTTTCACCTGCTGAAAATGGGCATTTTCACCTGCCAAAAATTGATTGAAGGCCAAACGCAGTTAATGAAACATGATTTCTGCCTAAATAGGACTTGATCTGATTCTATGGCTTCATAATATCAAGATCTGAGTTCACAGGACAGCTTGGAATTCTTGTAAAGGACCATTACAACACAAAATGGGCATTTTCACCTGCCAAAAATTGATTGAAGGCATTTTCACCTGCCATAAATTGATTGAAGGCCAAACACAGTTAATGAAAGGTGATTTCTGCCTAAATATGACTTGATCGGATACTAGAGCTTCGTACTATAAAGATCTGAGCTCACGGGACAGCTTGGAATTCTTGTAAGGGACCATTACAACACAAAATGGGCATTTTCACCTGCCATAAATTGATTGAAGGCATTTTGCCAAAAATTGATTGAAGGCCAAACGCAGTTAATGAAAGGTGATTTCTGCCTAAATATGACTTGATCGGATTGTAGAGCTTCATAATATAAAGATCTGAGCTCACAGGACAGCTTGGAATTCTTGTAAGGGACCATTACAACACAAAATGGGCATTTTCACCTGCCATAAAATGATTGAAGGCATTTTCACCTGCCATAAATTGATTGAAGGCCAACCGCAGTCAATGAAAGGTGATTTCTGCTTAAATATGACTTGATCTGATTCTAGAGCTTGATAATATAAAGATCTGAGCTCACAGGACAGCTTGGAATTCTTGTAAAGGACCATTACAACACAAAATGGGCATTTTCACCTGCTGAAAATGGGCATTTTCACCTGCCATAAATTGATTGAAGGCCAAATGCAGTTAATGAAACATGATTTCTGCCTAAATAGGACTTGATCTAATTCTAGGGCTTCATAATATAAAGATCTGAGCTCAGGAACAGCTTGGAATTCTTTAAAAGACCATTACAACACAACATGGTCATTTTCACCTGCCATAAATTGATTGAAGGCTAAATGCATTCAATGAAAGTTGATCTCTGCTTAAATATGACTTGGTTTGATTCTAGAGCTTCATAATATGAAGATCTGTGCTCACGGGACAGCTTGGATTTTTTGTAAAGGACCATTACAACACAAAATGGGAATTTTCACCTGCCAAAAATTGATTGAAAGCATTTTGACCTGCCATAAATTGATTGAAGGCCAAATGCAGTTAATGAAAGGTGATTTCTGCCTAAGCAGGACTTGATCTGATTGTAGAGCTTCATAATATAAAGATCTTAGCTCACAGGACAGCTTGGAATTCTTGTAAGGGACCATTACAACACAAAATGGGCATTTTCACCTGCCATAAAATGATTGAAGGCATTTTCACCTGCCATAAATTGATTGAAGGCCAAACACAGTTAATGAAACATGATTTCTGCCTAAATAGGACTTGATCTAATTCTAGGGCTTCATAATATAAAGATCTGAGCTCACGGGACAGCTTGGAATTCTTGTAAGGGACCATTACAACAGAAAATGGGCATTTTCACCTGCCAAAAATTGATTGAAGGCATTTTCACCTGCCATAAATTGATTGAAGGCCAAACGCAGTTAATGAAACATGATTTCTGCCTAAACAGGACTTGATCTGATTCTAGGGCTTCATAATATAAAGATCTGAGCTCACAGGACAGCTTGGATTTTTTGTAAAGGACCATTACAACGAAAAATGGGAATTTTCACCTGCCAAAAATTGATTGAAGGCATTTTCACCTGCCATAAATTGATTGAAGGCCAAACGCAGTTAATGAAAGGTGATTTCTGCCTAAGTAGGACTTGGTCTGATTCTAGAGCTTCATACTATAAAGATCTGAGCTCACGGGACAGCTTGGAATTCTTGTAAGGGACCATTACAATAGAAAATGGGCATTTTCACCTGCCAAAAATTGATTGAAGGCATTTTCACCTGCCATAAATTGATTGAAGGCCAAACGCAGTTAATGAAAGGTGATTTCTGCCTAAGTAGGACTTGGTCTGATTCTAGAGCTTCATACTATAAAGATCTGAGCTCACGGGACAGCTTGGAATTCTTGTAAGGGACCATTACAATAGAAAATGGGCATTTTCACCTGCCAAAAATTGATTGAAGGCATTTTCACCTGCCATAAATTGATTGAAGGCCAACCGCAGTCAATGAAAGGTGATTTCTGCTTAAATATGACTTGGTTTGATTCTAGAGCTTCATAATATAAAGATCTGTGCTCACAGGACAGCTTGGATTTTTTGTAAAGGAGCATTACAACACAACATGGGAATTTTCACCTGCCAAAAATTGATTGAAGGCATTTTCACCTGCCATAAATTGATTGAAGGCCAAATGCAGTTAATGAAAGGTGATTTCTGCCTAAGTAGGACTTGGTCTGATTCTAGAGCTTGATAATATAAAGATCTGAGCTCACAGGACAGCTTGGAATTCTTGTAAAGGACCATTACAACACAAAATGGGCATTTTCACCTGCTGAAAATGGGCATTTTCACCTGCCATAAATTGATTGAAGGCCAAATGCAGTTAATGAAAGGTGATTTCTGCCTAAATATGACTTGATCGGATTGTAGAGCTTCATAATATAAAGATCTGAGCTCACAGGACAGCTTGGAATTCTTGTAAGGGACCATTACAACACAAAATGGGCATTTTCACCTGCCATAAAATGATTGAAGGCATTTTCACCTGCCATAAATTGATTGAAGGCCAACTGCAGTCAATGAAAGGTGATTTCTGCTTAAATATGACTTGATCTGATTCTAGAGCTTGATAATATAAAGATCTGAGCTCACAGGACAGCTTGGAATTCTTGTAAAGGACCATTACAACACAAAATGGGCATTTTCACCTGCTGAAAATGGGCATTTTCACCTGCCATAAATTGATTGAAGGCCAAATGCAGTTAATGAAACATGATTTCTGCCTAAATAGGACTTGATCTAATTCTAGGGCTTCATAATATAAAGATCTGAGCTCAGGAACAGCTTGGAATTCTTTAAAAGACCATTACAACACAACATGGTCATTTTCACCTGCCATAAATTGATTGAAGGCTAAATGCATTCAATGAAAGTTGATTTCTGCTTAAATATGACTTGGTTTGATTCTAGAGCTTCATAATATGAAGATCTGTGCTCACGGGACAGCTTGGATTTTTTGTAAAGGACCATTACAACACAAAATGGGAATTTTCACCTGCCAAAAATTGATTGAAAGCATTTTCACCTGCCATAAATTGATTGAAGGCCAAATGCAGTTAATGAAAGGTGATTTCTGCCTAAGCAGGACTTGATCTGATTGTAGAGCTTCATAATATAAAGATCTGAGCTCACAGGACAACTTGGAATTCTTGTAAGGGACCATTACAACACAAAATGGGCATTTTCACCTGCCATAAAATGATTGAAGGCATTTTCACCTGCCATAAATTGATTGAAGGCCAAACGCAGTTAATGAAACATGATTTCTGCCTAAACAGGACTTGATCTGATTCTAGGGCTTCATAATATAAAGATCTGAGCTCACAGGACAGCTTGGATTTTTTGTAAAGGACCATTACAACGAAAAATGGGAATTTTCACCTGCCAAAAATTGATTGAAGGCATTTTCACCTGCCATAAATTGATTGAAGGCCAAACACAGTTAATGAAAGGTGATTTCTGCCTAAGTAGGACTTGGTCTGATTCTAGAGCTTCATACTATAAAGATCTGAGCTCACGGGACAGCTTGGAATTCTTGTAAGGGACCATTACAATAGAAAATGGGCATTTTCACCTGCCAAAAATTGATTGAAGGCATTTTCACCTGCCATAAATTGATTGAAGGCCAAACACAGTTAATGAAAGGTGATTTCTGCTTAAATATGACTTGGTTTGATTCTAGAGCTTCATAATATGAAGATCTGTGCTCACAGGACATCTTGGATTTTTTGTAAAGGACCATTACAACACAACATGGGCATTTTCACCTGCCAAAAATTGATTGAAGGCATTTTCACCTGCCATAAATTGATTGAAGGCGAAACACAGTTAATGAAAGGTGATTTCTGCCTAAATATGACTTGATCGGATACTAGAGCTTCGTACTATAAAGATCTGAGCTCACGGGACAGCTTGGAATTCTTGTAAGGGACCATTACAACACAAAATGGGCATTTTCACCTGCCATAAATTGATTGAAGGCATTTTGCCAAAAATTGATTGAAGGCCAAACGCAGTTAATGAAAGGTGATTTCTGCCTAAATATGACTTGATCGGATTGTAGAGCTTCATAATATAAAGATCTGAGCTCACAGGACAGCTTGGAATTCTTGTAAGGGACCATTACAACACAAAATGGGCATTTTCACCTGCCATAAAATGATTGAAGGCATTTTCACCTGCCATAAATTGATTGAAGGCCAACCGCAGTCAATGAAAGGTGATTTCTGCTTAAATATGACTTGATCTGATTCTAGAGCTTGATAATATAAAGATCTGAGCTCACAGGACAGCTTGGAATTCTTGTAAAGGACCATTACAACACAAAATGGGCATTTTCACCTGCTGAAAATGGGCATTTTCACCTGCCATAAATTGATTGAAGGCCAAATGCAGTTAATGAAACATGATTTCTGCCTAAATAGGACTTGATCTAATTCTAGGGCTTCATAATATAAAGATCTGAGCTCAGGAACAGCTTGGAATTCTTTAAAAGACCATTACAACACAACATGGTCATTTTCACCTGCCATAAATTGATTGAAGGCTAAATGCATTCAATGAAAGTTGATCTCTGCTTAAATATGACTTGGTTTGATTCTAGAGCTTCATAATATGAAGATCTGTGCTCACGGGACAGCTTGGATTTTTTGTAAAGGACCATTACAACACAAAATGGGAATTTTCACCTGCCAAAAATTGATTGAAAGCATTTTCACCTGCCATAAATTGATTGAAGGCCAAATGCAGTTAATGAAAGGTGATTTCTGCCTAAGCAGGACTTGATCTGATTGTAGAGCTTCATAATATAAAGATCTGAGCTCACAGGACAGCTTGGAATTCTTGTAAGGGACCATTACAACACAAAATGGGCATTTTCACCTGCCATAAAATGATTGAAGGCATTTTCACCTGCCATAAATTGATTGAAGGCCAAACACAGTTAATGAAACATGATTTCTGCCTAAATAGGACTTGATCTAATTCTAGGGCTTCATAATATAAAGATCTGAGCTCACGGGACAGCTTGGAATTCTTGTAAGGGACCATTACAACAGAAAATGGGCATTTTCACCTGCCAAAAATTGATTGAAGGCATTTTCACCTGCCATAAATTGATTGAAGGCCAAACGCAGTTAATGAAACATGATTTCTGCCTAAACAGGACTTGATCTGATTCTAGGGCTTCATAATATAAAGATCTGAGCTCACAGGACAGCTTGGATTTTTTGTAAAGGACCATTACAACGAAAAATGGGAATTTTCACCTGCCAAAAATTGATTGAAGGCATTTTCACCTGCCATAAATTGATTGAAGGCCAAACGCAGTTAATGAAAGGTGATTTCTGCCTAAGTAGGACTTGGTCTGATTCTAGAGCTTCATACTATAAAGATCTGAGCTCACGGGACAGCTTGGAATTCTTGTAAGGGACCATTACAATAGAAAATGGGCATTTTCACCTGCCAAAAATTGATTGAAGGCATTTTCACCTGCCATAAATTGATTGAAGGCCAAACGCAGTTAATGAAAGGTGATTTCTGCCTAAGTAGGACTTGGTCTGATTCTAGAGCTTCATACTATAAAGATCTGAGCTCACGGGACAGCTTGGAATTCTTGTAAGGGACCATTACAATAGAAAATGGGCATTTTCACCTGCCAAAAATTGATTGAAGGCATTTTCACCTGCCATAAATTGATTGAAGGCCAACCGCAGTCAATGAAAGGTGATTTCTGCTTAAATATGACTTGGTTTGATTCTAGAGCTTCATAATATAAAGATCTGTGCTCACAGGACAGCTTGGATTTTTTGTAAAGGAGCATTACAACACAACATGGGAATTTTCACCTGCCAAAAATTGATTGAAGGCATTTTCACCTGCCATAAATTGATTGAAGGCCAAATGCAGTTAATGAAAGGTGATTTCTGCCTAAGTAGGACTTGGTCTGATTCTAGAGCTTGATAATATAAAGATCTGAGCTCACAGGACAGCTTGGAATTCTTGTAAAGGACCATTACAACACAAAATGGGCATTTTCACCTGCTGAAAATGGGCATTTTCACCTGCCATAAATTGATTGAAGGCCAAATGCAGTTAATGAAAGGTGATTTCTGCCTAAATATGACTTGATCGGATTGTAGAGCTTCATAATATAAAGATCTGAGCTCACAGGACAGCTTGGAATTCTTGTAAGGGACCATTACAACACAAAATGGGCATTTTCACCTGCCATAAAATGATTGAAGGCATTTTCACCTGCCATAAATTGATTGAAGGCCAACTGCAGTCAATGAAAGGTGATTTCTGCTTAAATATGACTTGATCTGATTCTAGAGCTTGATAATATAAAGATCTGAGCTCACAGGACAGCTTGGAATTCTTGTAAAGGACCATTACAACACAAAATGGGCATTTTCACCTGCTGAAAATGGGCATTTTCACCTGCCATAAATTGATTGAAGGCCAAATGCAGTTAATGAAACATGATTTCTGCCTAAATAGGACTTGATCTAATTCTAGGGCTTCATAATATAAAGATCTGAGCTCAGGAACAGCTTGGAATTCTT